>CM067338.1:115681319-115873819 GCA_034376525.1 Nicotiana benthamiana
GGCCATGTCATGAGTCAGGTTGCATCAGGACATGGCCATGGCACGTGTCAGGATGCGTCAAGACATGGCAGGGCATGGCCATTGCACGAGTCGGGACGTCGCGGGACATGACGGGACATGGCCATGGCACGTGTCAGGACACAAAAGGACATGGCCATGCCACGTGTCAGGACGCGTCAGGACATGGCATGAGTCGAGACGTCGCAGGACATGGAAGCTGTGGCCATGGTACGAGTCAGGATGTCGCAGCACGTCGCCATGGCACGAGTCGGGACGTCGCAGAACGTGTCAGGACATGGCCATGGCACATGTCAGGACGCGTCAGGACATGGCCATGGCAGGAGTCGGGACGTCGCAGGACGTGTCAGGACATGGCCATGGCACGTGTCAGGACGCGTCAGGACATGGCCATGGCACGTGTCATGACGCAACAGGACATGGCCATGGCATGTGTCAGGGTGCATCAGGACATGGCCATGGCACGTGTCAGGACGCGTCAGGACATGGCCATGGCACGTGTCATGACGTCGCAGGACGTGTCAGGACATGGCCATGGCACGTGCCAGGACGCGTAAGGACATGGCAAGGCGTGGCCATGGCATGAGTCGGGACGTCGCAGGACATGGCAGGGCGTGGTCATGGTACGAGTCAGGACGCCGCAAGACATGGTAGAACGTGGCCATGGCACGAGTCGGGACGTCGCAGGACGTGTCAGGACATGGCCATGGCACGTGTCAGGACGTGTCACGACATGGCCATGGCACGTGTCAGGACACGTCAGGACATGGCAGGGTGTGGCCATGGCACGAGCTGGACGTCGTTGGACATGGCAGGATATGGCCATGGTTCGTGTCAGGACGCGTTCGGTACATGGCCAGGGCACGCGTCAGGACGTGGCAAGGCATGGCCATGGCACGAGTCAAGACGTTGCAGGACATGGCCATGGCACACGTCAGGACGTGGCAGGGCGTGGTCATGGCACGAGTCAGGACGTCACAGGACATGGCAGGATATGGTCATGGTACGTGTCGGGGCGTGGCCATGGTACGATTCATGACGTCGCAGGACATGGAAAGATATGGTTATGGTACTTGTCTTGACGTGTCAGGCCATGGCCATGGAACGTGTTAGGATGTCGCAGGACATGGCAAGACATGGTCATGGTACGTGTCAGGCCATGGCCATGGTACGTGTAAGGACGCGCATGACATAGCAGGGTATGGTCATGGTACGTGTCAAGACGTGTCAGGACTTGGCCACGGTATGTGTCAAGACGTGGCCATGGCACGACATCGCACTACGTCGCTCCAAGCCGCACCTCGTCACACCACGTCTATTGCTAACTAATGCTTAGAAACATGTCAAGCGCAATGATGTTGGTGATCGTTGGCGGCGGTGGTGGAAAGTCAGGGTGGTTTGAGCGGTAGCGTCGGGCGACGCTCGGTCGACGCGTGTCAGGACATGGCCATGGCACGAGGCAGGACGTTCCAGGACGAGTCAGGAAATGGCCATGGCACGTGTCAGGACGCGTCAGGACATGGCACTGGCACGTGTCTGGACACGTCAGGACATGGCAGGGCGTGGCCATGCCAGGACTCATGACGTCGCAGGACATGGCAGGCCGTGGCCATGGCCAGAGTTAGGACGTCGCAGGACGCATCAGGACATGGCTATGGAACGTGTCAGGACGCATCAGGACATGGCCATGGCATGTGTCGGGACGCATCAGGACATGCCATGGCACGTGTCCGGATACGTCAGGACATGGCAGGGCGTGGCCATGGCACGAGTAGGGATGTCGCAGGGCATGGCAGGGCGTGGCCATGGCACGAGTCGGGACATGGCAGGACATGGCATGGCGTGGCCATGGCACGAGTCGGGACGTCGCAGGACATGGCAAGGCGTGGCCATGGCACGAGTCGGGACGTCGCAGGACGTGTCAGGACATGTCCATGGCACGTGTCAGGACGCGTCAGGACATAGCAGGGCGTGGCCATGGCACGAGTCAGGACGTCGCACGACATGGCAGGCTATGGCCATGGTACGTGTCAGGACGCGTTCGGACATGGCCATGGCACGCGTCAGGACGTGGCAGGGCGGGGCCGTGGCAGGGCGGGGCCATGGCACGGGTCAGGACGTCGCAGGACATGGCCATGGCCCACGTCAAGACGTGGCAGGGCATGGCCATGGCACGAGTCAGGACATGGCCATGGCACGAGTCAGGACGTCGCAGGACGAGTCAGGAAATGGCCGTGGCACGTGTCAAGTCGCGTCAGGACATGGCAGTGGCACATGTCAAGACACGTCAGGACATGGAAGGGCGTGGCCATGGCAAGAGTCAGGACGTCGCAGGACGCGTCAAGACATGGCCATGGCACATGTCAGGACGCATCATCACATGGCCATGTCATGAGTCAGGTTGCATCAGGACATGGCCATGGCACGTGTCAGGATGCGTCAAGACATGGCAGGGCATGGCCATTGCACGAGTCGGGACGTCGCGGGACATGACGGGACATGGCCATGGCACGTGTCAGGACACAAAAGGACATGGCCATGCCACGTGTCAGGACGCGTCAGGACATGGCATGGCGTGGCCATGGCATGAGCCGAGACGTCGCAGGACATGGAAGCTGTGGCCATGGTACGAGTCAGGATGTCGCAGCACGTCGCCATGGCACGAGTCGGGACGTCGCAGGACGTGTCAGGACATGGCCATGGCACATGTCAGGACGCGTCAGGACATGGCCATGGCAGGAGTCGGGACGTCGCAGGACGTGTCAGGACATGGCCATGGCACGTGTCAGGACGCGTCAGGACATGGCCATGGCACGTGTCATGACGCAACAGGACATGGCCATGGCATGTGTCAGGACGCATCAGGACATGGCCATGGCACGTGTCAGGACGCGTCAGGACATGGCCATGGCACGTGTCATGATGTCGCAGGACGTGTCAGGACATGGCCATGGCACTTGCCAGGACGCGTAAGGACATGGCAAGGCGTGGCCATGGCATGAGTCGGGACGTCGCAGGACATGGCAGGGCGTGGTCATGGTACGAGTCAGGACGCCGCAAGACATGGTAGAACGTGGCCATGGCACGAGTCGGGACGTCGCAGGACGTGTCAGGACATGGCCATGGCACGTGTCAGGACGTGTCACGACATGGCCATGGCACGTGTCAGGACACGTCAGGACATGGCAAGGTGTGGCCATGGCACGAGCTGGACGTCGTTGGACATGGCAGGATATGGCCATGGTTCATGTCAGGACGCGTTCGGTACATGGCCATGGCACGCGTTCAAGACGTTGCAGGACATGGCCATGGCACACGTCAGGACGTGGCAGGACGTGGTCATGGCACGAGTCAGGACGTCACAGGACATAACAGGATATGGTCATGGTACGTGTCAAGACGTGGCCATGGCACGATTCAGGACGTCGCAGGACATGGAAAGATATGGTTATGGTACTTGTCTTGATGTGTCAGGCCATGGCCATTGAACGTGTCAGGACATCGCAAGACATGGCAGGATATGGTCATGGTACGTGTCAGGCCATGGCCATGGTACGTGTAACGACACGCATGACATGGCAGGGTATGGTCATGGTACGTGTCAAGACGTGTCAGGACTTGGCCATGGTATGTGTCAAGACGTGGCCATGGCACGACATCGCACTACGTCGCTCAAAGCCGCACCACGTCGCACCACGTCAATTGCTAACCAATGCTTAGAAGCATGTCAAGTGCAATGATGTTGGTGATCATTGGCGGCGGTAGTGGAAAGTCAGGGTGGTTTGAGAGGTTGCGTCGGGCGACGGTCGGTTGATGCGTGTCAGGACATGGCCATGGCACGTGGCAGGACGTCGCAGGACGAGTCGGGAAATGGCCATGGCACGTGTCAGGACGCGTCAGGACATGGCACTGGCACGTGTCAGGACATGTCAGGACACGTCAGGACATGGCAGGTCGTGGCCATGGCAGGACTCATGACGTCGCAGGACATGGCAGGGCATGGCCATGGCAAGAGTTAGGATGTCGCAGGACGCGTCAGGACATGGCTATGGCACGTGTAAGGACGCATCAGGACATGGCCATGGCATGTGTCAGGACGCATCAGGACATTCCATGGCACGTGACCGGACGCGTCAGGACATGGCAGGGCGTGGCAATGGCACGAGTAGGGACGTCGCAGGACATGGCAGGGCGTGTCCATGGCACAAGTCGGGACATCGCAGGACATGGCAGGGCGTGGCCATGGCAAAAGTCGGGAGGTCGCAGGACATGGCAGGGCGTGGCCATGGCACGAGTCGGGACGTCGCAGGACGTGTCAGGACATGGCCATGGCACGTGTCAGAACGCGTCAGGACATAACAGGGCGTGGCCATGGCACGAGTCAGAACGTCGCAGGACATGGCAGGCTATGGCCATGGTACGTGTCAGGATGCGTCCGGACATGACCATGGCACGCGTTAGGACGTGGCAGGGCATGGCCATGGCACGAGTAGGACATGGCCATGGCAGGAGTCAGGACGTCGCAGGACGAGTCAGACATGGCCATGGCACGTGTAAGGACGCGTCAGGACATGGCAGTGGCACATGTCAAGACACGTCAGGACATGGCAGGGCGTGGCCATGGCAAGAGTCAGGACGTCGCACGACGCGTCAAGACATGGCCATGGCACATGTCAGGACGCATCATCACATGGCCATGTCATGAGTCAGGTTGCATCAGGACATGGCCATGGCACGTGTCAGGATGCGTCAAGACATGGCAGGGCATGGCCGTTGCACGAGTCGGGACGTCGCGGGACATGACGGGACATGGCCATGGCACGTGTCAGGACACAAAAGGACATGGCCATGCCACGTGTCAGGACGCGTCAGGACATGGCATGAGTCGAGACGTCGCAAGACATGGAAGCTGTGGCCATGGTACGAGTCAGGATGTCGCAGCACGTCGCCATGGCACGAGTCGGGACGTCGCAGGACGTGTCAGGACATGGCCATGGCACATGTCAGGACGCGTCAGGACATGGCCATGGCAGGAGTCGGGACGTCGCAGGACGTGTCAGGACATGGCCATGGCACGTGTCAGGACGCGTCAGGACATGGCCATGGCACGTGTCATGACGCAACAGGACATGGCCATGGCATGTGTCAGGACGCATCAGGACATGGCCATGGCACGTGTCAGGACGCGTCAGGACATGGCCATGGCACGTGTCATGATGTCGCAGGACGTGTCAGGACATGGCCATGGCACGTGCCAGGACGCGTAAGGACATGGCAAGGCGTGGCCATGGCAGGAGTCGGGACGTCGCAGGACGTGTCAGGACATGGCCATGGCACGTGTCAGGACGCGTCAGGACATGGCCATGGCACGTGTCATGACGCAACAGGACATGGCCATGGCATGTGTCAGGACGCATCAGGACATGGCCATGGCACGTGTCAGGACGCGTCAGGACACGGCCATGGCACGTGTCATGACGTCGCAGGACGTGTCAGGACATGGCCATGGCACGTGCCAGGACGCGTAAGGACATGGCAAGGCGTGGCCATGGCATGAGTCGGGACGTCGCAGGACATGGCAGGGCGTGGTCATGGTACGAGTCAGGACGCCGCAAGACATGGTAGAACGTGGCCATGGCACGAGTCGGGACGTCGCAGGACGTGTCAGGACATGGCCATGGCACGTGTCAGGACGTGTCACGACATGGCCATGGCACGTGTCAGGACACGTCAGGACATGGCAGGGTGTGGCCATGGCACGAGCTGGACGTCGTTGGACATGGCAGGATATGGCCATGGTTCGTGTCAGGACGCGTTCGGTACATGGCCAGGGCACGCGTCAGGACGTGGCAAGGCGTGGCCATGGCACGAGTCAAGACGTTGCAGGACATGGCCATGGCACACGTCAGGACGTGGCAGGGCGTGGTCATGGCACGAGTCAGGACGTCACAGGACATGGCAGAATATGGTCATGGTACGTGTCGGGGCGTGGCCATGGTACGATTCATGACGTCGCAGGACATGGAAAGATATGGTTATGGTACTTGTCTTGACGTGTCAGGCCATGGCCATGGAACGTGTCAGGACGTCGCAGGACATGGCAAGACATGGTCATGGTACGTGTCAGGCCATGGCCATGGTACGTGTAAGGACGCGCATGATATAGCAGGGTATGGTCATGGTACGTGTCAAGACGTGTCAGGACTTGGCCACGGTATGTGTCAAGACGTGGCCATGGCACGACATCGCACTACGTCGCTCCAAGCCGCACCTCGTCACACCACGTCTATTGCTAACTAATGCTTAGAAACATGTCAAGCGCAATGATGTTGGTGATCGTTGGCGGCGGTGGTGGAAAGTCAGGGTGGTTTGAGCGGTAGCGTCGGGCGACGCTCGGTCGACGCGTGTCAGGACATGGCCATGGCACGAGGCAGGACGTTCCAGGACGAGTCAGGAAATGGCCATGGCACGTGTCAGGACGCGTCAGGACATGGCACTGGCACGTGTCAGGACACGTCAGGACATGGCAGGGCGTGGCCATGCCAGGACTCATGACGTCGCAGGACATGGCAGGCCGTGGCCATGGCCAGAGTTAGGACGTCGCAGGACGCATCAGGACATGGCTATGGAACGTGTCAGGACGCATCAGGACAGGGCCATGGCATGTGTCGGGACGCATCAGGACATGCCATGGCACGTGTCCGGACACGTCAGGACATGGCAGGGCGTGGCCATGGCACGAGTAGGGATGTCGCAGGGCATGGCAGGGCGTGGCCATGGCACGAGTCGGGACATGGCAGGACATGGCATGGCGTGGCCATGGCACGAGTCGGGACGTCGCAGGACATGGCAAGGCGTGGCCATGGCACGAGTCGGGACGTCGCAGGACGTGTCAGGACATGTCCATGGCACGTGTCAGGACGCGTAAGGACATAGCAGGGCGTGGCCATGGCACGAGTCAGGACGTCGCACGACATGGCAGGCTATGGCCATGGTACGTGTCAGGACGCGTTCGGACATGGCCATGGCACGCGTCAGGACGTGGCAGGGCGGGGCCGTGGCAGGGCGGGGCCATGGCACGGGTCAGGACGTCGCAGGACATGGCCATGGCCCACGTCAAGACGTGGCAGGGCATGGCCATGGCACGAGTCAGGACATGGCCATGGCACGAGTCAGGACGTCGCAGGACGAGTCAGGAAATGGCCGTGGCACGTGTCAAGTCGCGTCAGGACATGGCAGTGGCACATGTCAAGACACGTCAGGACATGGAAGGGCGTGGCCATGGCAAGAGTCAGGACGTCGCAGGACGCGTCAAGACATGGCCATGGCACATGTCAGGACGCATCATCACATGGCCATGTCATGAGTCAGGTTGCATCAGGACATGGCCATGGCACGTGTCAGGATGCGTCAAGACATGGCAGGGCATGGCCATTGCACGAGTCGGGACGTCGCGGGACATGATGGGACATGGCCATGGCACGTGTCAGGACACAAAAGGACATGGCCATGCCACGTGTCAGGACGCGTCAGGACATGGCATGGCGTGGCCATGGCATGAGTCGAGACGTCGCAGGAATGGAAGCTGTGGCCATGGTACGAGTCAGGATGTCGCAGCACGTCGCCATGGCACGAGTCGGGACGTCGCAGGACGTGTCAGGACATGGCCATGGCACATGTCAGGACGCGTCAGGACATGGCCATGGCAGGAGTCGGGACGTCGCAGGACGTGTCAGGACATGGCCATGGCACGTGTCAGGACGCGTCAGGACATGGCCATGGCACGTGTCATGACGCAACAGGACATGGCCATGGCATGTGTCAGGACGCATCAGGACATGGCCATGGCACGTGTCAGGACGCGTCAGGACATGGCCATGGCACGTGTCATGACGTCGTAGGACGGGTCAGGACATGGCCATGGCACGTGCCAGGACGCGTAAGGACATGGCAAGGCGTGGCCATGGCATGAGTCGGGACGTCGCAGGACATGGCAGGGCGTGGTCATGGTACGAGTCAGGATGCGGCAAGACATGGTAGAACGTGGCCATGGCACGAGTCGGGACGTCGCAGGACGTGTCAGGACATGGCCATGGCACGTGTCAGGACGTGTCACGACATGGCCATGGCACGTGTCAGGACACGTCAGGACATGGCAGGGTGTGGCCATGGCACGAGCTGGACGTCGTTGGACATGGCAGGATATGGCCATGGTTCGTGTCAGGACGCGTTCGGTACATGGCCATGGCACGCGTCAGGACGTGGCAAGGCGTGGCCATGGCACAAGTCAAGACGTTGCAGGACATGGCCATGGCACACGTCAGGACGTGGCAGGGCGTGGTCATGGCACGAGTCAGGACGTCACAGGACATAACAGGATATGGTCATGGTACGTGTCAGGACGTGGCCATGGCACGATTCAGGACGTCGCAGGACATGGAAAGATATGGTTATGGTACTTGTCTTGATGTGTCAGGCCATGGCCATTGAACGTGTCAGGACATCGCAAGACATGGCAGGATATGGTCATGGTACGTGTCAGGCCATGGCCATGGTACGTGTAACGACACGCATGACATGGCAGGGTATGGTCATGGTACGTGTTAAGACGTGTCAGGACTTGGCCATGGTATGTGTCAAGACGTGGCCATGGCACGACATCGCACTATGTCGCTCAAAGCCGCACCACGTCGCACCACGTCTATTGCTAACCAATGCTTAGAAGCATGTCAAGTGCAATGATGTTGGTGATCGTTGGCGGCGGTAGTGGAAAGTCAGGGTGGTTTGAGAGGTTGCGTCGGGCGACGGTCGGTTGATGCGTGTCAGGACATGGCCATGGCACGTGGCAGGACGTCGCAGGACGAGTCGGGAAATGGCCATGGCACGTGTCAGGACGCGTCAGGACATGGCACTGGCACGTGTCAGGACATGTCAGGACACGTTAGGACATGGCAGGTCGTGGCCATGGCAGGACTCATGACGTCGCAGGACATGGCAGGGCATGGCCATGGCAAGAGTTAGGATGTCGCAGGACGCGTCAGGACATGGCCATGGCACGTGTAAGGACGCATCAGGACATGGCCATGGCATGTGTCAGGACGCATCAGGACATTCCATGGCACGTGACCGGACGCGTCAGGACATGGCAGGGCGTGGCAATGGCACAAGTAGGGACGTCGCAGGACATGGCAGGGCGTGTCCATGGCACAAGTCGGGACATCGCAGGACATGGCAGGGCGTGGCCATGGCACAAGTCGGGAGGTCGCAGGACATGGCAGGGCGTGGCCATGGCACGAGTCGGGACGTCGCAGGACGTGTCAGGACATGGCCACGGCACGTGTCAGAACGCGTCAGGACATAACAGGGCGTGGCCATGGCACGAGTCAGAACGTCGCAGGACATGGCAGGCTATGGCCATGGTACGTGTCAGGATGCGTCCGGACATGGCCATGGCACGCGTTAGGACGTGGCAGGGCATGGCCATTGCACGAGTAGGACATGGCCATGGCAGGAGTCAGGACGTCGCAGGACGAGTCAGACATGGCCATGGCACGTGTCAGGACGCGTCAGGACATGGCAGTGGCACATGTCAGGACATGGCAGTGGCACATGTCAGGACATGGCAAGGCGTGGCCATGGCATGACTCATGACGTTGCAGGACATGGCAGGGCGTGGCCATGGCAAGAGTCAGGACGTCGCAGGACGCGTCAGGACATGGCAATGGCACGTGTTAGGACGCATCAGGACATGGCCATGGCATGAGTCAGGTTGCATCAGGACATGGCCATGGCAAGTGTCAGGATGCGTCAGGACATGGCCATGGCACGTGGCAGGACGTCGCAGGACGAGTCGGGAAATGGCCATGGCACGTGTCAGGACGCGTCAGGACATGGCACTGGCACGTGTCAGGACATGTCAGGACACGTCAGGACATGGCAGGTCGTGGCCATGGCAGGACTCATGACGTCGCAGGACATGGCAGGGCATGGCCATGGCAAGAGTTAGGATGTCGCAGAACGCGTCAGGACATGGCTATGGCACGTGTAAGGACGCATCAGGACATGGCCATGGCATGTGTCAGGACGCATCAGGACATTCCATGGCACGTGACCGGACGCGTCAGGACATGGCAGGGCGTGGCAATGGCACGAGTAGGGACGTCGCAGGACATGGCAGGGCGTGTCCATGGCACAAGTCGGGACATCGCAGGACATGGCAGGGCGTGGCCATGGCACAAGTCGGGAGGTCGCAGGACATGGCAGGGCGTGGCCATGGCACGAGTCGGGACGTCGCAGGACGTGTCAGGACATGGCCATGGCACGTGTCAGAACGCGTCAGGACATAACAGGGCGTGGCCATGGCACGAGTCAGAACGTCGCAGGACATGGCAGGCTATGGCCATGGTACGTGTCAGGATGCGTACGGACAAGGACGTGGCAGGGCATTGCCATGGCACGAGTAGGACATGGCCATGGCAGGAGTCAGGACGTCGCAGGACGAGTCAGACATGGCCATGGCACGTGTCAGGACACGTCAGGACAGGGCAGTGGCACATGTCAGGACATGGCAGTGGCACATGTCAGGACATGGCAGTGGCACATGTCAGGACATGGCAAGGCGTGGCCATGGCATGACTCATGACGTTGCAGGACATGGCAGGGCGTGGCCATGGCAAGAGTCAGGACGTCGCAAGACGCGTCAGGACATGGCAATGGCACGTGTTAGGACGCATCAGGACATGGACATGGCATGAGTCAGGTTGCATCAGGACACGGCCATGGCACGTGTCAGGATGCGTCAGGACATGGCGGGGCGTGGCCATGCCACGTGTCAGGACGCGTCAGGACATGGCCATGCCACGTGTCAGGACGCGTCAGGACATGGCATGGCGTGGCCATGGCATGAGTCAGGACGTTGCAGGACATGGCAGGGCGTGGCCATGGTACGAGTCAGGACGTCGCAGGACGTGGCCATGACACGAGTCGGTACTTCACAGGACATGGCAGGATATGGTCACGGTACGTGTCAGGACGTGTCAGAACATGGCCATGGTACGTGTCAGGACGTGGTCATGGCAGGACATCGCACTACGTTGCTCCAAGCCACACAACGTCCCACAACGTCTAATTCTAACCAATGCTTAGAAACATGTCATGCGCAATGATGTTGGTGGTCGTTGGCGGTGGTGGTGGAATGTCAGGGTGGTTTAAGCGTAAGCGTCGGGCGATAGTCGGTAGACACGTGTCAGGACATGGCCATGGCACGAGTCAGGACATCGCAGGACGAGTCAGGACATGGCCATGGCACGTGTGAGGACGCGTCATGGCATGGCAGTGGCATGCGTCAGGACACGTCAGGACATGGCAAGGCGTGGCCATGGCAGGACTCATGACGTCGCAGGACATGGCAGGCCATGGCCATTGCACGTGTCAGGACGCATCAGGACATGGCCATGGCATGTGTCAGGACGCATCAGGACATGCCATGGCACGTGTCAGGACGCGTCAGGACATGGCACTGGCACGTGTCAGGACATGTCAGGACACGTCAGGACATGGCAGGTCGTGGCCATGGCAGGACTCATGACGTCGCAGGACATGGCAGGGCATGGCCATGGCAAGAGTTAGGATGTCGCAGAACGCGTCAGGACATGGCTATGGCACGTGTAAGGACGCATCAGGACATGGCCATGGCATGTGTCAGGACGCATCAGGACATTCCATGGCACGTGACCGGACGCGTCAGGACATGGCAGGGCGTGGCAATGGCACGAGTAGGGACGTCGCAGGACATGGCAGGGCGTGTCCATGGCACAAGTCGGGACATCGCAGGACATGGCAGGGCGTGGCCATGGCACAAGTCGGGAGGTCGCAGGACATGGCAGGGCGTGGCCATGGCACGAGTCGGGACGTCGCAGGACGTGTCAGGACATGGCCATGGCACGTGTCAGAACGCGTCAGGACATAACAGGGCGTGGCCATGGCACGAGTCAGAACGTCGCAGGACATGGCAGGCTATGGCCATGGTACGTGTCAGGATGCGTACGGACAAGGACGTGGCAGGGCATTGCCATGGCACGAGTAGGACATGGCCATGGCAGGAGTCAGGACGTCGCAGGACGAGTCAGACATGGCCATGGCACGTGTCAGGACACGTCAGGACAGGGCAGTGGCACATGTCAGGACATGGCAGTGGCACATGTCAGGACATGGCAGTGGCACATGTCAGGACATGGCAAGGCGTGGCCATGGCATGACTCATGACGTTGCAGGACATGGCAGGGCGTGGCCATGGCAAGAGTCAGGACGTCGCAAGACGCGTCAGGACATGGCAATGGCACGTGTTAGGACGCATCAGGACATGGACATGGCATGAGTCAGGTTGCATCAGGACACGGCCATGGCACGTGTCAGGATGCGTCAGGACATGGCGGGGCGTGGCCATGCCACGTGTCAGGACGCGTCAGGACATGGCCATGCCACGTGTCAGGACGCGTCAGGACATGGCATGGCGTGGCCATGGCATGAGTCAGGACGTTGCAGGACATGGCAGGGCGTGGCCATGGTACGAGTCAGGACGTCGCAGGACGTGGCCATGACACGAGTCGGTACTTCACAGGACATGGCAGGATATGGTCACGGTACGTGTCAGGACGTGTCAGAACATGGCCATGGTACGTGTCAGGACGTGGTCATGGCAGGACATCGCACTACGTTGCTCCAAGCCACACAACGTCCCACAACGTCTAATTCTAACCAATGCTTAGAAACATGTCATGCGCAATGATGTTGGTGGTCGTTGGCGGTGGTGGTGGAATGTCAGGGTGGTTTAAGCGTAAGCGTCGGGCGATAGTCGGTAGACACGTGTCAGGACATGGCCATGGCACGAGTCAGGACATCGCAGGACGAGTCAGGACATGGCCATGGCACGTGTGAGGACGCGTCATGGCATGGCAGTGGCATGCGTCAGGACACGTCAGGACATGGCAAGGCGTGGCCATGGCAGGACTCATGACGTCGCAGGACATGGCAGGCCATGGCCATTGCACGTGTCAGGACGCATCAGGACATGGCCATGGCATGTGTCAGGACGCATCAGGACATGCCATGGCACGTGTCAGGACGCGTCAGGACATGGCAGGGCGTGGCCATGGCACGAGTAGGGACGTCGCAGGACATGGCAGGGCGTGGCCATGGCACGTGTCAGGACGCATCAGGACAAGGCCATGCCACGTGTCAGGACGAGTCAGGACATGGAAGGGCGTGGCCATGGCACGAGTCGGGACATTGCAGGACATGGCAGGGCGTGGCCATGGCACGAGTCGGGACGTCGCAGGACATGGCAGGGCGTGGCCATGGCAAGAGTCAGGACATTGCAGGACGTGTCAGGACATGGCCATGGCACATGTCAGGACGCGTCAGGACATAGCAGGGCGTGGACATGGCACGAGTAAGGACGTCGCAGGACATGGCAGGCTATGGCCATGGTTCGTGCCAGGACGCGTCCGGACATGGCCATGGCACGCGTCAGGACGTGGCAGGGCGTGGCCATGGCACGAGTCAGGACGTCGCAGGACATTGCACATGCCATGGCCATGTCTTGACGCGCCAGGACATGGCCATGGCATATGGCAGGATGCATCAGGACATGGCCATGGCACGAGTCGGGACGTCGCAGGACATGGCAGGGTGTGGCCATAGCACGAGTCGGGACGTCGCAGGACATTGCAGGGCGTGGCCATGGCACGAGTCGGGACGTCGCAGGACGTTTCATGACATGGCCATGGCACGTGTGAGGACGCGTCAGGACATAGCAGGGCGTGGCCATGGAATGATTCATGACGTCGCAGGACATAGCAGGGCGTGGCCATGGCACGTGTCATGACGCATCAGGACATGGCCATGGCATGTGGCAGGACGCATCAGGACATGGCCATGGCACGAGTCGGGACGTCGCAGGACATGGCTGGGCGTGGCCATAGCACGAGTCGGGATGTTGCAGGACATTGCAGGGCGTGACCATGGCACGAGTCGGGACGTCGCAGGACGTGTCAGGACATGGCCATGGCACGTGTGAGGACGCGTCAGGACATAGCAGGGCGTGGCCATGGTACGTGTCAGGACGCATCCGGACATGGCCATGGCACGCGTCAGGACGTGGCAGGGCGTGGCCATGGCACGAGTCAGGACGTCGCAGTACATGGCCATGGAACACGTCAGGACATGGCAGGGCGTGGCCATGGCAAGAGTTAGGACGTCGCAGGATGCGTCAGGACATGGCCTTGCACGTGTCAGGACGCATCAGGAAATGGCCATGGCATGTGTCCGGACGCATCAGGACACGCCATGGCACGTGTCAGGATGCGTCAAGACATGGCAGGGCGTGGCCATGGCACGAGTAGGGACGTCGCAGGATAAGGCAGGGCGTGGCCATGGCACGTGTCAGGACACATCAGGATATGGCCATGCCATGTGTTTGGACGCATCAAGACATGCCATGGCACGTGTCAGGACGCGTCAAGACATGGCACGGTGTGGCCATGGCACGAGTCGGGACATCGCAGGACATGGCAGGGCATGGCCATGGCACGAGTCGAGACGTCGCAGGACATGGCAGGGTGTGGCCATGGCACGAGTCGGGACGTCGCTGGACGTGTCAGGACATGGCCAGGGCACGTGTCAGGACGCGTCAGGACATAGCAGGGCGTGGCCATGGCACGAGTCAGGACGTCGCAGGACATGGCCGACTATGGCCAAGGTACGTGTCAGGACGCGTCCGGACATTGCCATGGCAAGCGTCTAGACGTGGCAGGGCGTGGCCATGGCATGAGTCAGGACGTCGTAAGACATGGCCATGGCACGCGTCAGGACGTGGTAGGGCGTGTCATGGCACGACTCAGGACGTCACAGGACATGGCAGGATATGGTCATGGCACGTGTCAGGACGTGTCAGGACATGGAAATGGTACGTGTCATGACGTGGCCATGGCACGACATCGCACTACGTCGCTCCAAGCCACACCACGTCGCACCACGTCTAATTCTAACCAATTCTTAGAAACATGTCAAGCGCAATGATGTTGGTGGTCGTTGGCGGTGGTGGTGAATGTCAGGGTGGTTTTAGCGGTAGCGTCGGACGAGTCAGGACATGGCCATGGCACGTGTCAGGACATCGCAGGACGAGTCAGGGTGTGCCAGGAAGCGTCAGGACGGCAGTGAAACGTGTCAGGACACGTCTGGACATGGTAGAGCGTGGCCATGGCATGATTCATGACGTCACAGGACATGGCAGCAGAACGTATCCATGGCAAGAGTCAGGACGTCGCAGGACGCGTCAGGACATGGCCATGGCACGTGTCATGACGCATCAGGACATGGCCTTGGCATGTGGCAGGACGCATCAGGACATGGCCATGGCACGTTTCAGGACGCGTCAGGACATGGAAGGGCGTGGCCATTGCAAGAGTCGGGACGTCGCAGGACATGGGAGGGCGTGGCCATGGCACGTGTCAGGACGCATCAGGACATGGCCATGGCACGTGTCAGGACACGTCAGGACATGGCATGGCGTGGCCATGGCACGAGTCGGGATGTCGGAGGACATGGCAAGGCGTGGCCATGGCACGTGTCAAGACGCATCAGGACATGGCCATGGCACGTGTCAGGATGCGTCAGGACATGGCAGTGGCACGTGTCAGGAAACGTCAGAACATGGCAGGGCGTGACCATGGCATGACTCATGACGTCGCAGGACATGCAAGGATATGATCATGGTACGTGTCATAACGTGTCAGGCCATGGTCATGGTACGTCTAAGGATGTCGCAGGACATGGCAGTATATGGTCATGGTACGTGTAAGGACGTGTCAGGCCATGGCCATGGTGCGTGTAAGGACGCGTATGGACGTGGTAGGGCATGGCCATGGCACGAGTAAGGACGTCGCAGGACATGGCCATGGCACGCGTCAGGACGTGGTCATGGCACGAGTCGGGACGTCGCTGGACATGGCAGGAGATGGCCATGGTACGTGTTAGGACGCGTCAGGATGTAGCCATGGTACGTGTCAGGACGCGTTAGCACGTGGCCATGGCACGATTCAGGACGTCACAGGACATGGCAGGATTTGATCATGGTACGTGTCATGACGTGTCAGGCCATGGCCATGGTACATGTAAGGACGCGCAGGACATAGCAGGGTATGGTCATGGTACGTGTCAGGACGTGTCTGGACTTGGCCATGGTACGTGTCAAGACGTGGCCATGGCATGACATCGCACTACGTCGCTCCAAGCCGCACCTCGTTATACCACGTTTATTGCAAACCAATGCTTAGAAACTTGTCAAGCGCAATGATGTAGGAGGTCGTTGGCGGCGGTGTTGGAAAGTCGAGGTGGTTCGAGCGGTAGCGTCGGCCGACGGCCGGTCGACACGTGTCAGGACATATCCATGGCACGAGTCAGGACGTCGCAGGACATGGCCATGACACGTGTTAGGACATGGCCATGGCACGAGTCAGGACATGGCCATGGCACGTGTCAGGACGCGTCAGGACATTGCAGTGGCACGTAGCAAGACACGTCAGGACATGGCAGGGGGTGGCCATGGCATGACTCATAACATCGCAGGACATGGCAGCAGGGCGTGGCCATGGCAAGAGTCAGGACATCGCAGGACGCGTCAGGACATGGCCATGGCACGTGTCATGACGCAACAGGACATGGCCATGGCATGTGTCAGGACGCATCAGGACATGGCCATGGCACGCGTCAGGACATGGCTGGGCGTGGCCATGGCACGAGTCGGGACGTCGCAGGACGTGTCAGGACATGGCCATGGCACGATTCAGGACGTCGCAGGACATGGAAAGATATGGTTATGGTACTTGTCTTGACGTGTCAGGCCATGGCCATGGTACGTGTAAGGACGCGCACGACATAGCAGGGTAGGGTCATGGTACGTGTCAAGACGTGTCAGGACTTGGCCATGGTATGTGTCAAGACGTGGCCATGGCACGACATCGCACTACGTCGCTCAAAGACGCACCACGTCGCACCACGTCTATTGCTAACCAATGCTTAGAAACATGTCAAGCGCAATGATGTTGGTGATCGTTGGCGGCGGTGGTGGAAAGTCAGGCTGGTTTGAGCGGTAGCGATGGGCGACGGTCGGTCGACGCGTGTCAGGACATGGCCATGGCACGAGGCAGGACGTTCCAGGACGAGTCAGGAAATGGCCATGGCACGTGTCAGGACGCGTCAGGACATGGCACTGGCACGTGTCAGGACACGTCAGGACATGGCAGGGCGTGGCATTGGCAGGACTCATGACGTCGCAAGACATGGCAGGGCGTGGCCATGGCAAGAGTTAGGACGTCGCAGGACGTGTCAGGACATGGCTATGGCACGTGTAAGGACGCATCAGGACATGGCCATGGCATGTGTCAGGACGCATCAGCACATGCCATGGCACGTGTCCGGACGCGTCAGGACATGGCAGGGCGTGGCACGACATGGCAGGCTATGGCCATGGTACGTGTCAGGACGCGTCGGGACATGGCCATGGCACGCGTCAGGAAGTGGCAGGGCGGGGCCATGGCACGAGTCAGGATGTCACGGGACATGGCCATGGCACACGTCAGGACGTGGCAGGGCGTGGTCATGGCACGAGTCAGGACATGGCCATGGCACGAGTCAGGACGTCGCAGGACGAGTCAGGACATGGCCATGGCACGCGTCAGGACATGGCAGTGGCACTTGTCAGGACACGTCAGGACATGGCAGGGCGTGGCCGTGGCAAGAGTCAGGACGTCGCAGGACGCGTCAGGACATGGCCATGGCACATGTCAGGACGCATCATGACATGGCCATGGCATGAGTCAGGTTGCATCAGGACATGGCCATGGCACGTGTCAGGACGCGTCAAGACATGGCAGGGCGTGGCCATGGCACGAGTCGGGACGTCGCGGTACATGACGGGGCATGGACATTGCACGTGTCAGGACACATATGGACATGGCCATGCCACGTGTCAGGACGCGCCAGTACATAGCATGGCGTGGCCATGGCATGAGTCGGGACGTCGCAGGACATGGAAGGGCGTGGCCATGGTACGAGTCAGGATGTCGCAGGACGTCGCCATGGCACGAGTCGGACGTCGCATGACGTGTCAGGACATGGCCATGGCACATGTCAGGACGCGTCAGGACATGGCCATGGCAGGAGTCGGGACGTCGTAGGACGTGTCAGGACATGGCCATGGCACGTGTCAGGACGCGTCAGGACATGGCCATGGCACGTGTCATGACGCAACAGGACATGGCCATGGCATGTGTCAGGACGCATCAGGACATGGCCATGGCACGTGTCAGGACGCGTCAGGACAAGGCCATGGCACGTGTCATGACGTCACAGGACGTGTCAGGACATGGCCATGGCACGTGTCAGGACGCGTCAGGACATGGCAAGGCGTTGCCATGGCATGAGTCGGGACGTCGCAGGACATGGCAGGGCGTGGTCATGGTACGAGTCAAGACGTCGCAAGACATGGCAGAACGTGGCCGTGGCACGAGTCGGGACGTCGCAGGACGTGTCAGGACATGGACATGGCACGTGTCAGGACGCGTCACGACATGGCCATGGCACAAGTCGGGACGTCGCAGGACGTGTCAGGACATGGCCATGGCACGTGTCAGGACGCGTCAGGACATGGCAGGGTGTGGCCATGGCACGAGTAGGATGTCGTTGGACATGGCAGGATATGGCCATGGTTCGTGTCAGGACGCGTTCGGTACATGGCCATGGCACGCGTCAGGACGTGGCAAGGCGTGGCCATGGCACAAGTCAAGACGTTGCAGGACATGGCCATGGCACACGTCAGGACGTGGCAGGGCGTGGTCATGGCACGAGTCAGGACGTCACAGGACATGGCAGGATATGGTCATGGTACGTGTCAGGACGTGGCCATGGCACGATTCAGGACGTCGCAGGACATGGAAAGATATGGTTATGGTACTTGTCTTGATGTGTCAGGCCATGGCCATGGAACGTGTCAGGATATCGCAGGACATGGTAGGATATGGTCATGGTACGTGTCAGGCCATGGCCATGGTACGTGTAACGACGCGCATGACATGGCAGGGTATGGTCATGGTACGTGTCAAGACGTGTCAGGACTTGGCCATGGTATGTGTCAAGACGTGGCCATGGCACGACATCGCACTACGTCGCTAAAAGCTGCACCACGTCGCACCACGTCTATTGCTAACCAATGCTTAGAAACCTGTCAAGCGCAATGATGTTGGTGATCGTTGGTAGTGGTGGTGGAAAGTAAGGGTGGTTTGAGCCGTAGCGCGCGGGCGACGGTCGGTCGACACGTGTCAGGACATGGCCATGGCACGTGTCAGGACATGGCAGGCTATGGCCATGGTACGTGTCAGGATGCGTCCGGACATGGCAGGATATGGTCATGGTACGTGTCAGGCCATGGCCATGGTACGTGTAAGGACGCGCATGACATAGCAGGGTAGGGTCATGGTACGTGTCAAGACGTG
Organism: Nicotiana benthamiana; assembly: GCA_034376525.1. NCBI lineage: Eukaryota > Viridiplantae > Streptophyta > Magnoliopsida > Solanales > Solanaceae > Nicotiana > Nicotiana benthamiana. The sequence continues at coordinate 115,700,888 of CM067338.1, forward strand.
TCAGGACTTGGCCATGGTATGTGTCAAGACGTGGCCATGGCACGACATCGCACTACGTCGCTCAAAGACGCACCACGTCGCACCACGTCTATTGCTAACCAATGCTTAGAAACATGTCAAGCGCAATGATGTTGGTGATCGTTGGCGGCGGTGGTGGAAAGTCAGGCTGGTTTGAGCGGTAGCGATGGGCGACGGTCGGTCGACGCGTGTCAGGACATGGCCATGGCACGAGGCAGGACGTTCCAGGACGAGTTAGGAAATGGCCATGGCACGTGTCAGGACGTGTCAGGACATGGCACTGGCACGTGTCAGGACACGTCAGGACATGGCAGGGCGTGGCATTGGCAGGACTCATGACGTCGCAAGACATGGCAGGGCGTGGCCATGGCAAGAGTTAAGACGTCGCAGGACGTGTCAGGACATGGCTATGGCACGTGTAAGGACGCATCAGGACATGGCCATGGCATGTGTCAGGACGCATCAGGACATGCCATGGCACGTGTCCGGACGCGTCAGGACATGGCAGGGCGTGGCACGACATGGCAGGCTATGGCCATGGTACGTGTCAGGACGCGTCGGGACATGGCCATGGCACGCGTCAGGACGTGGCAGGGCGGGGCCATGGCACGAGTCAGGAGGCACACGTCAGGACGTGGCAGGGCGTGGTCATGGCACGAGTCAGGACATGGCCATGGCACGAGTCAGGACGTCGCAGGACGAGTCAGGACATGGCCATGGCACGCGTCAGGACATGGCAGTGGCACTTGTCAGGACACGTCAGGACATGGCAGGGCGTGGCCGTGGCAAGAGTCAGGACGTCGCAGGACGCGTCAGGACATGGCTATGGCACGTGTAAGGACGCATCAGGACAAGGCCATGGCATGTGTCAGGACGCATCAGGACATGCCATGGCACGTGTCCGGACGCGTCAGGACATGGCAGGGCGTGGCACGACATGGCAGGCTATGGCCATGGTACGTGTCAGGACGCGTCGGGACATGGCCATGGCACGCGTCAGGACGTGGCAGGGCGGGGCCATGGCACGAGTCAGGAGGCACACGTCAGGACGTGGCAGGGCGTGGTCATGGCACGAGTCAGGACATGGCCATGGCACGAGTCAGGACGTCGCAGGACGAGTCAGGACATGGCCATGGCACGCGTCAGGACATGGCAGTGGCACTTGTCAGGACACGTCAGGACATGGCAGGGCGTGGCCGTGGCAAGAGTCAGGACGTCGCAGGACGCGTCAGGACATGGCCATGGCACATGTCAGGACGCATCATGACATGGCCATGGCATGAGTCAGGTTGCATCAGGACATGGCCATGGCACGTGTCAGGACGCGTCAAGACATGGCAGAGCGTGGCCATGGCACGAGTCGGGACGTCGCGGTACATGACGGGGCATGGACATTGCACGTGTCAGGACACATATGGACATGGCCATGCCACGTGTCAGGACGCGCCAGTACTTAGCATGGCGTGGCCATGGCATGAGTCGGGACGTCGCAGGACATGGAAGGGCGTGGCCATGGTACGAGTCAGGATGTCGCAGGACGTCGCCATGGCACGAGTCGGACGTCGCATGACGTGTCAGGACATGGCCATGGCACATGTCAGGACGCGTCAGGACATGGCCATGGCAGGAGTCGGGACGTCGTAGGACGTGTCAGGACATGGCCATGGCACGTGTCAGGACGCGTCAGGACATGGCCATGGCACGTGTCATGACGCAACAGGACATGGCCATGGCATGTGTCAGGACGCATCAGGACAGGGCCATGGCACGTGTCAGGACGCGTCAGGACAAGGCCATGGCACGTGTCATGACGTCGCAGGACGTGTTAGGACATGGCCATGGCACGTGTCAGGACGCGTCAGGACATGGCAAGGCGTTGCCATGGCATGAGTCGGGACGTCGCAGGACATGGCAGGGCGTGGTCATGGTACGAGTCAGGACGTCGCAAGACATGGCAGAACGTGGCCGTGGCACGAGTCGGGACGTCGCAGGACGTGTCAGGACATGGACATGGCACGTGTCAGGACGCGTCACGACATGGCCATGGCACAAGTCGGGACGTCGCAGGACGTGTCAGGACATGGCCATGGCACGTGTCAGGACGCGTCAGGACATGGCAGGGTGTGGCCATGGCACGAGTAGGATGTCGTTGGACATGGCAGGATATGGCCATGGTTCGTGTCAGGACGCGTTCGGTACATGGCCATGGCACGCGTCAGGACGTGGCAAGGCGTGGCCATGGCACAAGTCAAGACGTTGCAGGACATGGCCATGGCACACGTCAGGACGTGGCAGGGCGTGGTCATGGCACGAGTCAGGACGTCACAGGACATGGCAGGATATGGTCATGGTACGTGTCAGGACGTGGCCATGGCACGATTCAGGACGTCGCAGGACATGGAAAGATATGGTTATGGTACTTGTCTTGATGTGTCAGGCCATGGCCATGGAACGTGTCAGGATATCGCAGGACATGGTAGATATGGTCATGGTACGTGTCAGGCCATGGCCATGGTACGTGTAACGACGCGCATGACATGGCAGGGTATGGTCATGGTACGTGTCAAGACGTGTCAGGACTTGGCCATGGTATGTGTCAAGACGTGGCCATGGCACGACATCGCACTACGTCGCTAAAAGCCGCACCACGTCGCACCACGTCTATTGCTAACCAATGCTTAGAAACCTGTCAAGCGCAATGATGTTGGTGATCGTTGGTGGTGGTGGTGGAAAGTAAGGGTGGTTTGAGCGGTAGCGCGCGGGCGACGGTCGGTCGACACGTGTCAGGACATGGCCATGGCACGTGTCAGGACATGGCAGGCTATGGCCATGGTACGTGTCAGGACGCGTCCGGACATGGCCATGGCAAGCGTCAGGACGTGGCAGGGCGTGGCCATGGCACGAGTCAGGACGTCGTAAGACATGGCCATGGCACGCGTCAAGACGTGGCAGGGCGTGTCATGGCACGACTCAGGACGTCACAGGACATGGCAGGATATGGTCATGGCACGTGTCTGGACGTGTCAGGACATGGAAATGGTACGTGTCATGACGTGGCCATGGCACGACATCGCACTACGTCGCTCTAAGCCATACCACGTCGCACCACGTCTAATTCTAACCAATTCTTAGAAACATGTCAAGCGCAATGATGTTGGTGGTCGTTGGCGGTGGTGGTGAAAGTCAGGGTGGTTTTAGCGGTAGCGTCGGACGAGTCAGGACATGGCCATGGCACGTGTCAGGACATCGCAGGACGAGTCAGGGTGTGTCAGGAAGCGTCAGGACGGCAGTGAAACGTGTCAGGACACGTCTGGACATGGCAGGGCGTGGCCATGGCATGATTCATGACGTCACAGGACATGGCAGCAGAGCGTATCCATGGCAAGAGTCAGGACGTCGCAGGACGCATGATCATATCCTGCCATGTCCTGCGACATCTTGAATCGTGCCATAGCCACGTCTTTGTTAGAATATACGCTTAACGCTAGAGGGGGGGTGAATAGCGTTTTAATAAAAATCAATGTAAATTTGCGGAATTAAAATTGCAGGATTAACATAAGTGCAATAATAAAAATAGTAAGGAGAGAACACACCGAATTTATCCTGGTTCACCACAACGTGTGGTTAGTACAGTCCCCGAGAGACTTTCTCGAGTTTTACACTAACTTCGTTAAGCTTACGGGTGCCTAACAAACCGTTACACTTGCTTGTAGATATACACTCTACAAGACTTCAACCTGCTCGAGGATACCGCACCTCAAGACTTCAAACCAAGGAACTATCTTTCCTTCTTACAACAAGGGATTAGACTATCCCTTCAAGTGTGTACAAACACTTAGCACTCAAGACAAGACTCTCTTTATAGAGTAGATATGAGTAAAAACAATACGCTCAAGAACACAACAACTTATTCAAGAATTTGGCTCTCAAAAATTATGAAATAGATATGAAATGATGAGAGAAGAGTATGTAAGATTTATCAAGAATTATAATCAGTTGTTGTGTTTAAAAACATGAATTAGAGGTGTATTTATAGTGCTCAAAGTCACCAAGACCGTTGCTTAATTACCAATCACTAATTGCTGATTTTGTGCTTGCATAATCGATTATATGATCTGCATAATCGATTATCTGCAGATCGTTCAAAAATCATATGCGGATTTTAAGCAGAATAATCGATTATTCAAGTTGCATAATCGATTATCTGTTAACGTTAAAAAATCGTATGCAGATTCTGCGCAAGCATAATCGATTATAGCCTTGTGTATAATCGATTATATTTCAGTGTTTTAAAAATACTTTGGCAACGGTCAGTGAATAATCGATTATGCTATCTCGTATAATCGATTATTTTGTTGTTTTGAAAATCCGGTTTTACACTGTCTTAACATAATCGATTACAAGTGAGACATAATCGATTATATTGCTGTCTTGAAAAATTTCGGTTAACACTGTCTTAATATAATCGATTATAAGTAAGACATAATCGATTATATTGCTGTCTTGAAAATTTCGGTTAACACTGTCTTTACATAATCGATTATAATAAATACATAATCGATTATTTATGTCCAGATTTGAAAAACATGTTTGAAAATCATTTTGGCTAAAATAAAAATGATTTTACGGGAGAAGCCAAGACTTGAATAAGTTGTCGGATCAAGATCAAACTATAAAGTGACTCATTTATAACTTTGTTGTTATTTTTGATCTTGCTCTTTGTTTCTCATGTTCTTGGACTTTGGCATATGTCAATGTTCCATGCGCGTCGGTTTGTCATTTATCAAAACCTACAGAAATGAACACACGTTTAGTTTTAGCGACTTGAGAACATGTTTCAACAATTTCCCCCTTTTTGATAATGGCAAACCAATATCGGGATATGCATAAGATAAGTATAAGTTCCCCCATAAGTATAAGTTCCCCCTAAATTTATGCCAATATGTATTAGTGTGCATAGCCCTTATTCTTCCCCCTTTTGACATTAGCAAAAATAATAAACTTTCATTAAATATATTAAACATACATGAGAAAGCAAGAAAAATAGACAGAATATAATTCAAATGATACATAATAAAAAAAATTTATTATTCATTGTCATCATTAACATCCGGCTCGGCATCCGGCACTCCATCCGGAAGAAGAATTTGGGCATATGGATAGTTGACATGATCAAAGTACCAATGAAGCTCATAAGTCAAACGAGTGACGTTTTGATCAATACAAGTCACTGAGGTTGACGAAGAAGCAAGTTGGTTCGAAATGGTTTGAAGAGTAGGAGCTTGAGAACGACGTATTTGAGTAGGAGGAGGAGGAGGATGTTCACCAATATTGGGAAATGAAGATTCTTGAATTTCCCAATGCTTTGTTGCCTTTTTGTGAGGACCGATGGAGGTGCTGATACTGGAGGCTTCAAAAATAGCCAATATGACAAAAGCATATGGGAGTGGCTTATCGTCCCAATTGCATCATACATGTGAGGCATGACAAACTAGCACCAATTGATGCGAGCCCCGGTGATAATTGCATGCAAGAGTTTTGAATCCTCAAGAGAGAGTGTGGTATGATTGAATTTGCGGGGTTTGAGAACTCGGTTGATGAAATAAAATATTAGATGATATTCTGGGAGCATGTGCGTAATGGTTGGGCGACGATTCTCCGGACAGTCGCCAATACCAATTTGGTGGAAAAGAAGTTGTTCATCAAATAAAGCGCATTCTTCTCTAGTGTAGAGAGAGATGTCTTCACCATTTCGTGGAAGGTTAGTGAGGAGTTGCAAGTTTTCCTCATTTACAAAAATTGGAACTCCATTGACGCTAGAGACAAGGTCACCATCTTCGTCCTTCTGTAGATTTGAATAGAAGGGCACGGATTAGAGCAGGGTGAATGTAAGGAGTTTGAAGATATAGAAAGTCAATGAGTTGGCTTTGTATAAGAATATTTTCTGTTGATGGGGGTGCGCTATTTCGAAGATATCGAGTAGTTGAGAAACGAGGCGGAAGGATTTCTCGATTCTCAAATTTTTCAATGAATCGAAGAAGTTCGGGTTGAGTATCAAAACGCAAATAAGAGCCGTCTTTATAGTGGAAAACGGGTGGAGGAGCGGCGGAAGAGGAGGCAATCTGTTTGCCAGAACGAGAGCGTTTAGAGTGCTTGCTTGCCATTAGTATGAAGAAATAGGAGCTGTTTCAAAAGTTTGAAGGCTTTGGAAGATTGTTTGGAGCAAAGAGTGAGATTGAAGTGAAAAAGATTGAAGGATGGATACCCTTATTTATAGACTTGAAGATTTGAGGGCATTTATTGAGTAAAAGCTGCAGATTTGCCAAGCAAAACGTTCAAAAAAACGGTAACAAAATTATAAACACGGACCGTTGCTAATCGATTATGGAGGCTGAATAATCGATTATTGCCAATATTTTGAATTGTAGTCAGAGAAGAAATCGATTATGCGATAGGAGATAATAGATTATTTGAAGACAGAAGTATTATGAGGGTCCGGGCTCGGGGAATAATCGATTTTGGTTAATATGATAATCGATTATTTCAGTCCAGTGATATGACGAAAAGCCGAGACGATAAAAGGTAATCGATTATGCAGTACTAAATAATCGATTATTATAAAACCTGTAACACTGAATCTCAACTTAATCGATTAGTAATATATGATAATCGATTATTGCCAAATTCCTGCAAACCGAGATGTTAGAAATAATCGATTGTTCTTAGTCAATAATCGATTATTTGTTACCAGTGCCCGAAAATTCCCCTGTCTTTGGGGCGATACCTGCAAAAAAGAATTAGGCGCCTCCGACGCTCAAGTCAGTAATTATTTAATGAAAAATGCAATGCATGAATTAGATAATCGTGGAGTCAAGAATTCCGAGTTCACTACGAATGCGGAAAAAGGACTCTTTCTCTAAAGGCTTTGTGAAGATGTCGGCCAATTGATTTTTGGTTTCAACAAATTCAATTTCGACATCGCCCTTGAGAACGTGATCTCTTATAAAGTGATGTCTAATTTCTATGTATTCCATTCTTGAGTGAAGAATAGGATTCTTCGTCAAGCTTATGGCGTTAGTATTGTCACATCGAAGAGGAACATGATCAATACTAAGACCATAATCCGAGAGTTGTTGCTTCATCCAAAGGATTTGTGCACAACAACTCCCCGCGGCTATATATTCAGCCTCGGTTGTGGATAATGCAACACTGACTTGTTTCTTGCTAAACCAAGAAACTAAGGAGCTACCGAGAAAATGGCAAGTGCCACTAGTGCTCTTGCGGTCCAATTTGCAACCCGCAAAATCGGAATCGGAATAGCCAACAAGTTGGCATGAAGAACCTTTGGGATACCATAGTCCCACATTTATTGTTCCAACAAGATACTTCATAATCCGTTTTACCGCAGTTAAGACTCCTTCGGACATGATTGATATCGAGCACATAAACACACGCTGAACATGATGTCCGGTCTACTAGCAGTAAGATAGAGAAGGGATCCGATCATACCTCGATATTTCTTTGTATCTACTTCCTTACCTTTCTCATCTTTGTCAAGATGGTCGGATGTACTCGTTGGAGTGGCCATTGCTTTGGCGTTGCTCATTTTAAAACGATTTAGCAACTCCTTGCAATACTTAGATTGGCAAATGAAAGTTCCCTCTTTCATTTGTTTCACTTGCAACCCCAAGAAGAAGTTTAGCTCACCCATCATGACATTTTGAATTCGCTAGTCATTAACTTAGAGAATTCCTCGCATAAAAAATCATTAGTAGCACCAAAAATCATATCATCGACATAAATTTGAACTAATAGAATGTCATTATTTTTGATGAACAGTGTAGTGTCAACTTTCCCCCTTTCGAATTCATTGTCCAAAAGAAATTTGCTTAAGCGCTCGTACCAAGCCCGAGGAGCTTGTTTAAGTCCATATAGCGCTTTCTTAAGCTTGAAGACATGATCGGGAGATTTAAAGTCTTCAAAGCCCGGGGGTTGTTCAACGTTTACTTCCTCTTGAATAAACCCATTAAGAAAGGCACTTTTGATATCCATTTGAAATAATTTGAAATTCATAGATGATGAAAAAGCAAGTAATAAACGAATGGCTTCTAGGCGTGCAACGGGTGCATAGGTTTCTTCATAATCAATTCCTTCTTCTTGATTATAACCCTTAGCAACTAGCTAGCTTTGTTTCTAGTGATTATGCCATTTTCATCTAATTTATTTCGAAAAACCCATTTCGTACCAATTATGGTGTGATTATCGGGTCTTGGCACCAATTCCCAAACATCATTACGTTTGAATTGGTTAAGCTCCTCTTGCATTGCCAAGGTCTAATGCTCATCCCCAATTGCTTCGGAAATGGTTGAGGGTTCGATTTGAGAAGCAAAAGCCATATGTCCTACAGTGTCTTTAAGAATGTTTCGAGTACTTACCCCTTTCTTGATGTTGCCAATTACCTTGTCGAGAGGATGGTCTTTAGACGTCCTCCAAGCCTTAGGCATCATCGAATCTTTTTCTTGTGGTGGTACTTCTTCCGAAAGTTGTTCCATGACTTCATCTTGAACTTCCTTTGGATTCTTCTTTTGCACCTCGTCTTGAAGATTGATTTTGTTTAAAGCATCTGCAAGACCAACACAAGAATCCTTTCTCGCCAAGCGAGCATCATTTTCGAAAAATACAACATGAGGAGATTCCTCAACAGTTTTGGTTCGATTATTGAAAACTCTATATGCTTTACTACGCGATGAATAACCAAGAAAAATTCCTTCATCAGATTTCGCGTCAAATTTTCCCAAGTTATCTTTTCCGTTGTTGTGAATAAATCATTTACAACCGAAGACTCTAAGATGAGAAAGATTTTCTTTCCTTCCCTTGTAGAGTTCATAGGGAGTTTTTATGAGTATCGGTCTTATGACAGCTATGTTTAAAACATAGCATGCGGTACTCACGGCATCTGCCCAAAATTGTTTGGGAATCTTAGCCTCATCGAGCATGGTTCTCGCCATCTCTTCGAGACATCGATTTTTGCGTTCCACCACTCCATTTTGTTGTGGTGTACGTGGAGCCGAAAAGGTATGTTCAATACCGAGTTCGTCACAAAAATCCGCGAAGAGATTGTGATCGAACTCTCCCCCATGATCACTTCTTATGGAAGTGATGGTTGTGTTCTTTTCATTTTGGACACGTTTAAGAAAACTTTTAAAAGCTTGAAAGGCATCACTTTTATGAGCAAGAAATAACGTCCGTGTGAATCTAGAGTAGTCATCAACAATTACAAAAGCATAAAGATTTCCACCGAGACTTTCAACACGAGATGGTCCAAAAAGATCCATGTGAAGAAGTTGTAAAGGTCTAGTGGTTGAAACAACATTTTTGGATTTAAAAGAGGCTTTTGTTTGTTTCCCTTTTTGACATGAGTCACAAATAGAATCTTTTTCAAATTTCATTTTTGGAAGACCAATTACTAAATCTTGTGAAACTAATTTATTTAAAAGATTCATATTTACATGAGCTACTCTACGATGCCATAACCACATGTCGTCTTCTTTACTCATAAGGCAATTTACAAAACTTGATGAAGAATTTTCAAGATCAACCATATAGATATTATCCATTCTAATACCACGAAGAATAACTTTAAAATCACTACGACGGATAACTAAGCATTCTTCGGAGTCAAACAATACAAGATTTCCCTTGTCACATAATTGACTTATGCTCAAGAGATTATGTTTAAGACCTTTAACTAGCAAAATATGCTTAATGGAGGAGGATTCGTCCTTACCGACCGATCCAATGCCGATAATCTTTCCTTTGTTATTGTCTCCAAAAATAACATTTCCTCCTTCCGTGGGTTTTAGTTGAAGGAATTTTGATGCATCCCCGGTCATATGTTTGGATCATCCGCTATCAAGGTACCAAAGTACACTTGATCCCTTCAAACACACCTACAAAACAAATTGATGAGATTTTGGTACCCAAGCCATTTTGGGTCCTTGTGTGTTAGGTGCAACATAGTGGTGTGATTGATCTGTAGTGAAATGTCTATATCTAGTGAAGCATGCGGGAGAAATATGTCCAATTTTATTGCAATAATGACAAATGACATTCGGATTGTGCATTCTTCTAGGATGATAATAATTTGGGGGTCTAAATTCATTCACTCTATTATTAGGAATATAATTTTGATGTAGTTTTCGAAAATCTTGTCTAGGTGGTCTATACATGCCAATATTTCTTCTAGCATTCACTCTATTTTTAGGAATATAGTTTTGATGTAGTTTTCGAAAATCTTGTCTAGGTGGTCTATACATGCCAATATTTCTTCTAGCATTTGTTCTAGGATGAGTTGCAATTCTAGGATTAGAATTTCTAGGTGAGTGTTGACATTTATTTTGTTTTGCCTAAGTTGAGTCTTAGGTGGTTTAGGAATGGACTCAACTTTTTCTTTTGGCTCGAGTTTAAAGCCTATACCGTGCTTAGTGGATTACAAATTTACAAGCACTTCATTGAGATTTTTGTGTGAAGAATTGAATTTGTGCAAAGTGCTTCTAAGACTTTCTACTTCTTCATTTAGAGATTTGCAAGAAGTACAGTCCTTATTTGAGCTTTCGGGTTTATCGGCGCTTCTTTTGCCATAAAACTTGTTTTCCTCTTTTAATTTCTCATTTTCAAGAGTTAGTTTTTCAAAATCCTTTTCTTTTGAAGAAATGAGTTTTCTTAAATCTTTTATAGATTTAGAAGCGCTAATAAACTCTATATACAACTCATCAAATGCATCTTGCATTTCTTCTAAAGTGAAATAGTTCTTAGAAGTAGTACATACCTCATTTTGAGTTTTCTTCGTGTGCCATAAGACACAAGTTTGCTGTCTCGTTTCCTTCTCCATCACTTGATTCGTCTCCGGAGTCACCTCCCCAAGAGATGTATGCTCTTTGTTTCTTGACGGGTTTCTTCTCCTTTTAGATATTTGGACAATTTGATTTGATATGCCCGATTTCCCCGATTTCTCCGCATCCATAGCCCTTTAATTGGTCTCCTTGTTGCTTACCTTTTCGTTCATACTTCTTTTGCATGAACTTGAGAAATTTCTTAATAACGAGTCCGAACTCATTATCTTCGTCGCTTGAATCCTCATCATTTTGAGGTTGAGCCGTGCTTGCTTTAAGGGCGATTCTTCGTTTCCTTTGATCATCCAAAAGAGGGTTAAGAATAGTAGATTCATAGGTTTTGAGATTACCTCTAAGCCCGTCGATTGTGACATTTGTAATGCCGATCGATTCTTGAATAGCGTCGGCTTTGGAGCGCCATTCCGGAGTGAGACTTCGAAGAATTTTACGGACAAGTTCCCTATCCGTGAAGGTCTTCTTAAGAGCATGAAGATCATTAACGATTTTTGAAAATCGTTCGAACATATCATCTATCTTCTCGTTTTCCTTCATATGAAAAAGTTCATATTCATGGGTTAGAAAATCTATTTTAGCTTCTCTTACCTGGTCCGTACCTTCGTAGGTGATTTCCAATTTATCCCACATTTTCTTAGCCGTGGTGCAACATGATATTTTTCGATAATCATCAGGATTTACAGCACAGTACATCATGTTGATGGCTTTTGCGTTGTTCTCCACCTTTCTAATATCGTCTGCATCATACTCATCTTCCGATTTTGGCACCATTTCATTTTCTACCTTTTTGGTTGGAATTTACTCTCCATTCTTGATAATTTTCCACAGTAGAAAATTTTTTGATTGGATAAATATTCTCATCCTTTCCTTCAAATACGTATAGTTTGTGCCATCGAATAGTGGTGGCCTTGTGAAGCATTGTCCTTCACCTAGTCCTGCATAAACGTTACGAGTAGAAGCCATGGATTGTTTCTCTCAAACTGTTAAGTCTTTCAGAGAGTTAGGCTCTGATACCAATTGTTAGAATATACGCTAAACGCTAGAGGGGGGGGTGAATAGCGTTTTAATAAAAATCAATGTAAATTTGCGGAATTAAAATTGCAGGAATAACGTAAGTGCAGTAATTAAAATAGTAAGGAGAGAACACACCGAATTTATCCTGGTTCACCACAACGTGTGTTTAGTCCACTCCCCGAGAGACTCTCTCGAGTATTACACTAACTTCGTTAAGCTTACGGGTGCCTAACAAACCGTTACACTTGCTCGTAGATATACACTCTACAAGACTTCAACCTGCTCGAGTATACCGCACCTCAAGACTTCAAACCAAGGAACTATCTTTCCTTCTTACAACAAGGGATTAGACTATCCCTTCAAGTGTGTACAAACACTTAGCACTCAAGACAAGACTCTCTTTATAGAGTAGATATGAGTAAAAACAATACGCTCAAGAACACAACAACTTATTCAAGAATTTGGCTCTCAAAAATTATGAAATAGATATGAAATGATGACAGAAGAGTATGTAAGCTTTATCAAGAATTATAATCAGTTGTTGTGTTTAAAAACATGAATTAGAGGTGTATTTATAGTGCTCAAAGTCACCAAGACCGTTGCGTAATTACCAATCACTAATTGTTGATTTTGTGCTTGCATAATCGATTATATGATCTGCATAATCGATTATCTGCAGATCGTTCAAAAATCATATGCGGATTTTAAGCAGAATAATCGATTATTCAAGTTGCATAATCGATTATCTGTTAACGTTAAAAAATCGTATGCAGATTCTGTGCAAGCATAATCAATTATGGCCTTGTGTATAATCAATTATATTTTAGCGTTTTAAAAATACTTTGGCAACGGTCAGTGAATAATAGATTATGCTATCTCGTATAATCGATTATTTTGTTGTTTTGAAAATCCGGTTTTACACTGTCTTAACATAATCGATTACAAGTGAGACATAATCGATTATATTGCTGTCTTGAAAAATTTCGGTTAACACTGTCTTAATATAATCGATTATAAGAAAGACATAATCGATTATATTGCTGTCTTGAAAATTTCGGTTAACACTATCTTAACATAATCGATTATAAGAAATACATAATCGATTATTTATGTCTAGATTTGAATAACATGTTTGAAAATCATTTTGGCTAAAATGAAAATGTTTGAAAATCATTTTGGTTTAACTCAACGATGCATGAAAATGATTTTACGGGAGAAGCCAAGACTTGAATAAGTTCTCGGATCAAGATCACACTATAAAGTGACTCATTTATAACTTTGTTGTTATTCTTGATTTTACTCTTTGTTTCTCATGTTTTTGGACTTTGGCATATGTCAATGTTCCATGCGCGTCGGTTTGTCATTTATCAAAACCTACAGAAATGAACACATGTTTAGTTTTAGCGACTTGAGAACGTGTTTCAACAGTCTTGACGCGTCCTGACACGTACCATGGCAACGTCCTGACGCGTCCTGACACGTACCATGGCCACGTCCTCACGCGTCCTGACACGTACCATGGCCATATCCTGCCATGTCCTGCAACGTCCTGACTCGTGCCATGACCACGCCCTGCCACGTCCAGACGCGTGCGATGGCCATGTCCTGCGACGTTCTGAGTCGTTCCATGGCCACGCCTTGCCACGCCTGACACGTCCTGACACGTATCATGACCATATCCTGCCATGTCCTGCGACGTCCTTACACGTACCATGGCCATGGCCTGACACGTCATGACACGTACCATGATCATATCCTGCCATGTCCTCCGACGTCATGAGTCATGCCATGGCCACGCCCTGCCATGTCCTGATGTGTCCTGACACGTGCCACTGCCATGTCCTGATGCGTGCCATGCCCATGTCCTGACTCGTGCCATGGCCATGCCCTGCCATGTCCTGACGCGTGCCATGGCCATGTCCGGACGCGTCCTGACACGTACCATAGCCATATCCTGCGACGTCCTGACTCGTGCCATGGCCACGCCCTGCAATGTCCTGACACGTCCTGCACATGCCATGGCCATGTCCTAACACGTTCTGCGATGTCTCGACTCGTGCCATGGCCACGCCCTGCCATGTCCTGCGACGTCCCGACTAGTGCCATGGCCACGCCCTTCCATGTCCTGACGCGTCCTTACACTTGCCATGGCCATGTCTTGATGTGTCCTGACACAAGCCATAGCCATGTCCTGATGCGTCCAGACGCGTGCCATGGCCATGTCCTGACGCGTCCTGCGACGTCCTGACTCTTGCCATGGCCACGCCCTGCTGCCATATCCTGCAACGTCATGAGTCATGCCAAGGCCACGCCCTGCCATTTCTGACGTGTCCTAACACGTGCCACTGCCATGTCTTGACACGTCCTGACACGTGCCATAGCCATGTCCCGACTCGTCCTGCGACGTCCTGACTCGTGCCATGGCCATGTCCTGACACGTGCCGTCGCCCGATGCTACTACTCGAACCACCCTGACTTTCCACCACCGCCGCCAACGATTACCAACATCATTGCGCTTGACATGTTTCTAAGCATTGGTTAGCAATAGACGTGGTGCGACGTGGTGCGGCTTGGAGCGATGTAGTGGGTTGTCGTGCCATGGCCACGTCTTGACACGTGCCATGGCCAAGTCCTGACATGTCCCAACACGTACCATGACAATATCCTGCCATGTCCTGTCACGTACCATGGCCATGGCCTGACACGTCCGGACACGTACCATGACCATATCCTGGCATGTCCTGCGACGTCCTGACACGTACCATGGCCATGGCCTGACACGTCATGACACGTACCATTACCATATCTTGCCATGTCCTGAGACGTCCTGAATCGTGCCATGGCCACGTGCTGACGCGTCCAGACACATACCATGACCATATCCTGCCATGTCCTGTGACGTTCTGACTCGTGCCACGACACGCCCTACCACGTCCTGTGGCGTGCGTTAGCCATGTCCTGCGACATCCTGAGTCGTGCCATGGCCACGCCCTGCCACGTCCTGACGCGTCCTTACACGTACAATGGCCATGGCCTGACACTTCCTGACACGTACCATGACCATATCCTGCCATGTCCTGCGACAGCCTTACACGTACAATGGCCATGGCCTGACACGTCATGACACGTACCATGATCATATCCTGCCATGTCCTGCGACGTCGTGAGTCATGCCATGGCCACGCCCTGCCATGTCCTGACGTGTCCTGACACGTGCCACTGCCATGTCCTGACGCGTCCTGACGCGTGCCATGGCCATGTCCTGACTCATTCCATGGCCATGCCCTGCCACGTCCTGACGCGTGCCATGGCCATGTCCGGACGCGTCGTGACACGTACCATGGCCATATCCTGCCATGTCATGCGACGTCCTGACTCGTGCCATGGCAACGCCCTGCCACGTCCTGACGCGTCCTGCACGTGCCATGGCCATGTCCTGACGCGTCCTGCACGTGCCATGGCCATGTCCTGACACGTCCTGCGACGTCCCGACTCGTGCCATGGCCACGCCCTGCCATGTCATGCGATGTCCCGACTCGTGCCATGGCCACGCCCTGCCATGTCCTGATGCGTCCTGACACGTGCCATGGCTATGACCTGATGTGTCCTGACACATGCCATGGCCATGTCCTGATGCATCCTGACACGTGCCATGGCCATGTCCTGACGCGTTTTGCGACGTCCTGACTCTTGCCATGGCCACGGCGTGCTACTATGTCCTACGACGTCATGAGTCATACCATGGCCATGCCCTGCCATGTGTTGACGTGTCCTAACACGTGCCACTGCCATGGCCTGACACGTACCATGACCACATCCTGCCATGTCCTGCGACGTTCTTACACGTACCATGGTCATGGCCTAACACGTCATGACACGTGCCATGGTCATATCCTGCCATGTCGTGTGACGTCATGAGTCATGCCAAGGCCACGCCCCGCCATGTCATGACGTGTCCTGACACGTGCCACTGCGATGTCCTCACGCGTCCTGACACGTGCCTTGGCCATGCCCTGTCACGTCTTGACGCGTGCCATGGCCATGTCCGGTCGCGTCCTGAGACGTACCATGCCCATATCCTGCCATGTCCTACGACGTCCTGACTCGTGCCATGGCCACGCCCTGCCATGTCCTGACGCGTCGCGTATGTGCCTGGCCATGTCCTGACACGTCTGCGATGTTCCGACTCGTGCCATGGCCACGCCCTGCCATGTCCTGCGACGTCCCGACTCGTGCCATGGCCACGCCCTGCCATGTCCTGATGCGTCCTGACACGTGCCATGGCCATGTCCTGATGTGTTCTGACACATGCCATGGCCATGTCCTGATGCGTCGTGACACGTGCCATGGCCATATCCTGACGCGTCATGCGACGTTCTGACTCTTGCCATGGCCATACCCTGCTGCCATGTCCTGCGACGTCATGACTCATGCCATGGCCACGCCCTGCCATGTACTGACATGTCCTGACAAGTGCCACTGCCATGTCCTGACGCGTCCTGACACGTGCCATGGCCATGTCCTGACTCGTCCTGCGACGTTCTGACTCGTGCCATGGCCCTGTCCTGACACGTGTTGACCGACCGTCGCCCGACGCTACCGCTTGAACCACCCCAACTTTCCACCACCGCCGCCAACGACCACCAACATCATTGCGCTTGACATGTTTCTGAGCATTGGTTAGCAATAGACGTGGTGCGACGTGGTGCGGCTTGGAGCGATGTAGTGGGATGTCGTGCCATGGCCACGTCTTGTCACGTGCCACGGCCAAGTCCTAACATGTCCTAACACGTACCATGACAATCTCCATCCATGTCCTGCGATGACCTATCACGTACCATGGCCATGGCCTGACACATCGTGACACGTACCATGACCATATCCTGGCATGTCATGCGACGTCCTGACACGTACCATGGCCATGGCCTGACACGTCACTACACGTACCATGACCATATCTTGCCATGTCCTCAGACGTCCTGAATAGTGCCATGGCCACGTGCTAACGCGTCCAGACACATACCATGACCATATCCTGCCATGTCCTGCGACGTCCTGACTCGTGCCGTGGCACGCCCTGCCACGTCCTGACGCGTGCGATGGCCATGTCCTGCGACATCCTGAGTCGTGCCATGGCCACGCCCTACCACGTCCTGACGCATCCTTACACGTACCACGGTCATGGCCTGACACTTCCTGACATGTACCATGACCATATCCTGCCATGTCCTGCGACGTCCTTACACGTACCATGGCCATGGCCTGACACGTCATGACACGTACCATGATCATATCCTGCCATGTCATGCGACGTCATGAGTCATGCAATAGCCATGCCCTACCATGTCCTGACGTGTCCTGACACGTGCCACTGCCATGTCCTGACGCGTGCCATGGCCATGTCCTGACTCGTGCCATGGCCATGCCCTGCCACGTCCTGACGCGTGCCATGGCCATGTCCGGACGCGTCCTGACACGTACCTTGGCCATATCTTGCCATGTCATGTGACGCCCTGACTCGTGCCATGTCCACGCCCTGCCATGTTCTGTCGCGTCCTGCACGTACCATGGCCATGTCCTGACACATCCTGCGACGTCCCGACTCGAGCCATGGCCATGCTCTGCCATGTCATGCGATGTCCCGACTCGTGCCATGGCCACGCCCTGCCATGTCCTGACGCGTCCTGACACGTGCCATGGCCATGTCCTGATATGTCCTGACACATGCCATGGCCATGCCCTGCTACGTCCTGACGCGTGCCATGGCCATGTCCGGACACGTCCTGACACGTACCATGGCCATATCCTGCCATGTCATGCGACGACCTGACTCGTGCCATGTCCACGCCCTGCCATGTCCTGTCGCGTCCTACACGTACCATGGCCATGTCCTGACACATCCTGCGATGTCCCGACTCGAGCCATGGCCACGCCCTGCCATGTCATGCGACGTCCCAACTCGTGCCATGGCCACGCCCTGCCATGTCCTGACGCGTCCTGACACGTGCCATGGCCATGTCCTGATATGTCCTGACACATGCCATGGCCAAGTCCTGATGCATCCTGACACGTGCCATGGCCATGTCCTGACGCGTCCTACGACGTCGTGACTCTTGCCATGGCAACGCCATGCTGCCATGTCCTGCGACGTCATGAGTCATGCCATGGCCACGCCCTGCCATGTCCTGACGTGTCCTAACACGTGCCACTGCCATGGCCTGACACGTACCATGACCACATCCTGCCATGTCCTGCGACGTCCTTACACGTACCATGGCCATGGCCTAACACGTCAAGACACGTACCATGGTCATATCCTGCCATGTCCTGCGAGGTCATGAGTCATGCCATGGCCACGCCCCGCCATGTCGTGACGTGTCCTGACACGTGCCACTGCGATGTCCAGACGCATCCTGACACGTGCCATGGCAATGTCCTGACTCGTCCTGCAACGTCCTGACACGTACCATGGCCATGCCCTGCCACGTCCTGACGCGTGCCATGGCCATGTCCGGACGCGTCCTGACACGTACCATGCCCATATCCTGCCATGTCATACGACGTCCTGACTCGTGCCATGGCCACGCCCTGCCATGTCCTGCGACGTCCCGACTCGTGCCATGGCCACGCCCTGCCATGTCCTGCGACGTCCCGACTCGTACCATGACCACGCCCTGCCATGTCCTGATGCGTCCTGACACGTGCCATGGCCATGTCCTGATGTGTTTTGACACATGCCATGGCCATGTCCTGATGCGTCGTGACACGTGCCATGGCCATGTCCTGACGCGTCCTGTGACGTCCTGACTCTTGCCATTGCCACGCCCTGCTGCCATGTCCTGCGACGTCATGAGTCATGCCATGGCCACGCCCTACCATGGACTGACGTGTCCTTACACGTGCCACTGCCATGTCCTGACGCGTCCTAACACGTGCCATGGCCATGTCCTGACTCGTCCTGTGACGTTCTGACTCATGCCATGGCCATGTCCTGACACGTGTTGACCGGCCGTCGCTTGACGCTACCGCTCGAACCACCCTGAATTTCCACCACTGCCACCAACGACCAACAACATCATTGTGCTTGACATGTTTTTGAGCGTTGGTTAGCAATAGACGTGGTGCGACGTGGTGTGGCTTAGAGCGACGTAGTGCGATGTCGTGCCATGGCCACGTCTTGACACATAACATGGACAAGTCCTGACACGTCTTGACACGTTACATGACCATACCCTGCCATGTCATGCGCGTCCTTACACGTACTATGGCCATGGCCTGACACGTCCTGACACGTACCATGACCATATCCTGCCATGTCCTGCGACGTCCTTACACGTACCATGGACATGGCATGACACGTCATGACACTACCATGACCATATCCTGCCATGTCCTGCGACGTCATGAGTGATGCCACGGCCACGCCCTGCCATGTCCTGACGTGTCCTGACACGTGCCACTGCCATGTCCTGACGCGTCCTGACACGTGCCATGGCCATGTTCTGACTGGTCCTGACTCGTACTATGGCCATGCCCTACCACATCTTTAAGTGTGCCATGGCCATGTCCGGACGCGTCTTGACACGTACCATGTTCATTTCCTACCATGTCCTGCAACGTCCTGAATCGTGCCATGGCCACGCCCTGCCATGTCCTTCGGCGTCCCGACTCGTGCCATGGACACACCCTGCCATGTCCTGACGCGTCTAGACACGTGCCATGGCATGTCCTGGTGCGTCCTGACACGTGCCATGGGCATGTTCTAACGCGTCCAGCGACGTCCTGACTATTGCCATGGCCACGCGCTGCCATGTCCTGCGACGTCATGAGTCATGCCATGGCCACGCCCTTCCATGTCCTGACGTGTCCTGGCACGTGCCTTTGCCATGTCCTGACGCGTCGTAACGCATGCCATGGCCATGTCCTGACGCGTCCTACGACGTCCTGACTCTTGCCATGGCCACGCCCTGCCATGTCCTATGACGTCGTGAGTCATGCCATGTCCAAACGTGTCCTGACACGTGCCACTGCCATGTCCTGACGCGTCCTGACACGTGCCATAGCCATGTCCTAACTCGTCCTGTGACATCCTGACTCGTGCCATGGCCATGTCCTGACACGTGTCCTCCGGCCGTCGCCCGACGCTACCGCTCGAACCACCCCGACTTTCCACCACCGCCGCCAATGACCACCAACATCATTTCGCTTGACATGTTTCTAAGCATTGGTTAGCAATAGACCTGGTGCGACGTGGTGCGGCTTGGAGCGAAATAGTGCGATGTCGTGCCATGACCACGTCTTGACACGTACCATGGCCAAGTCCTGACACGTCCTGACACGTACCATGACCATATCCTGCCATGTCCTGCGACGTCCTTACACGTACCATGGCCATGGCATGACACGTTATGAAACGTACAATGTCATATCCTGCCATGTCGTGCGACGTCCTGAATCGTGCCATGGCTACGTCCTGACGCGTCCTAACACGTACCATGGCCATGTCCTAATGCGTCCTGCGACGTCCTGACTCTTCCCATGGCCACGCCCTGGCATGTCCTGCGATGTCATGAGTCATGCCATGGCCACGCCCTGCCATGTCCTGACGTTTCCTGACACGTGCCACTGCCATGTCCTGCCGCGTCCTGACACGTGCCATAGCCATGTCCTCACACGTCCTGCGACGTCCTGACTCGTGCCATGGCCATGTCCTGACACGTGTCCTCCGGCCGTCGCCCGACGCTACCGCTCGAACCATCCCGACTTTCCACCACCGCCGCCAATGACCACCAACATCATTGCGCTTGACATGTTTCTAAGCATTGGTTAGCAATTGAACTGGTGCGACGTGGTGCGGCTTGGAGCTACATAGTGTGATGTCGTGCCATGACCACGTCTTGACACGTATAATGGCCAAGTCCTGACACTTCCTGACACGTACCATGACCATACCCTCCCATGTCCTGCGCGTCCTTACACGTGCCATGGCCATGGCCTGACACGTCCTCACACGTACCATGACCATATCCTACCATGTCATGCGACATCCTTACACGTACCATGGCCATGGCATGACACGTCATGACACATACAATGTCATATCCTGCCATGTCCTGCGACGTCCTGAATCGTGCCATGGCCACGTCCTGACACGTACCATGGCCATATCCTGCCATGTCCTGCGACGTCCTGACTCGTGCCATGACCACGCCCTGCCACGTCCTGACGCGTGCGATGGCCATGTCCCGAGATGTCCTGGTTCGTGCCATGGCCACGCCTTGCCACGTCCTGACGTGTCCTTACACGTACCATGGCCATGGCCTGACACGTCCTGACACGTATCATGACCATATCCTGCCATGTCCACCGACATCATTACACGTACCATGGACATGGCCTGACACGTCATGACACGTACCATGATCATATCCTGCCATGTCCTGCGACGTCATGAGTCATGCCATGGCCACGCCCTGCCATGTCCTGACCTGTCCTGACACGTGCCACAGCCATGTCCTGACGCGTCCTGACGCGTGCCATGGCCATGTCCTGACTCGTCCTGTGACGTCCAGACTCTAACCATGGCCATGTCCTCACACGTGTTGACCTGCCGTCGCCCGACGCTACCGCTCGAACCACCCCGACTTTCCACCACCGCCGCCAACGACCGCCAACATCATTTCCTTGACATATTTCTAAGCATTGGTTAGCAATAGATGTGGTGCGACGTGGTGCGGCTTGGAACGACGTAGTGCGATGTCGTGCCACGGCCACGTCTTGACACGTCCCATGGCCAAGTCCTGACACGTCCTGACACGTACCATGACCATACCCTGCCATGTCATAAGCGTCCATACACGTACCATGGCCATGGCCTGACACGTCCTGACACGTACCATGACCATATCCTGCCATGTCCTGCAACGTCCTTACACGTACCATGGCCATGGCCTGACACGTAATGACACGTACCATGATCATATCCTGCCATGTCCTGCGACGTCATGAGTCATGCCATGGCCATGCCATGCCATGTCCTGACGTGTCCTGACACGTGCCACTGCCATGTCCTGACGCGTCCTGACACGTGCCATGGCCATGTCCTGACTAGTCCTGACTCGTGGCATGGCCATGCCTTGCAACGTCTTGACGCGTGCCATGGCCATGTCCGGACGCGGCTTGACACGTACATGGCCATTTCTTGCCATGTCCTGCGACGTACTAACTCGTGCCATGGCCACGACCTGCCACGTCCTGACGCGTCCTGCACGTGCCATGGCCATGTCCTGACACGTCCTGCGACGTCTCGACTCGTGCCATGGCCACGCCCTGCCATGTCCTTCAACGTCCCGACTCGTGCCATGGCCAAGCCCTACCATGTCCTGACGCGTCCTGACACGTGCCATGGCCATGTTTTGACGCGTCCAGCGACGTCCCGACTCTTGCCACGGCCACGCCCTGCCATGTCCTACGACGTCATGAGTCATGCCATGGCCACGCCCTTCCATGTCCTGACATGTCCTGACACGTGCCACTGCTATGTCCTGACACGTCCTAACACGTGCCATGGCCACGCCCTAGCATGTCCTGCCACGTCATGAGTCATGCCATGGCCACGCCCTGCCATGTACAAACGTGTCCTGACACGTGCCACTGCCATGTCCAGACGCATCCTGACACGTGCCATAGCCATGTCCTGACTCGTCTTGCGACGTCTTGACTCGTGCCATGGCCATGTCCTGACACGTGTTGACCGGCCGTCGCCCGACGCTACCGCTCGAACCACCCCGACATTCCACCACCGCCGCTAACGACCACCAACATCATTGCGTTTGACATATTTCTAAGCATTGGTTAGCAATAGACGTGATTCGACGTGGTGCGGCTTGGAGTGACGTAGTGTGATGTCGTGCCATGGCCACGTCTTGACACGTACCATGGCCAAGTCCTGACACGTCCTGAAACGTACCATGACTATTCCCTGCCATGTCATGCGCGTCCTTACAAGTACATGGCCATGGCCTGACACGTCTGGACACGTACCATGACCATATCCTGCCATGTCATGCGACGTCCTTACACGTACCATCATAGCCTGACACGTACCATGATCATATCCTACCATGTCCTGTGACGTCCTAACTCGTGCCATGGCCACGCCCTGCCACGTCCTGACGCGTCCTGCACGTGCCATGGCATGTCCTAACACGTTCTGCGACGTCCCGACTTGTGCCATGGCCACGCTCTGCCATGTCCTTCGACGTCCCGACTCGTGCCATTGCCACGCCCTGCTATGTCCTGACGCGTCCTGACACGTGCCATGGCATGTCCATACGCGTCCTGACACGTGCCATGGCCATGTTCTAACGCGTCTAGTGACGTCCTGACTCTTGCCACGGCCACGCCCTGCCATGTCCTGCGACGTCATGAGTCATGCCATGGCCACGCCCTTCCATGTCCAGACGTGTCCTGACACGTGCCACTGCCATGTCCTGACACGTCCTAACACGTACCATGGCCACGCCCTGCAATGTCCTGCGACGTCATGAGTCATGCCACGGCCACGCCCTGCCATGTCCAAACGTGTCCTGACACGTGCCACTGCCATGTCCTGACACGTCCTGACACGTGCCATAGCCATGTCCTGACTCGTCCTGTGACGTCCTGACTCGTGCCATGGCCATGGCCTGACACGTGTCCTCCGGCCGTCGCCCGACTCTACCGCTCGAAGCACCCCGACTTTCCACCACCGCCGCAAACGACATGCGCTTGACATGTTTCTAAGCATTGGTTAGCAATAGACCTGGTGCGACGTGGTGCAGCTTTGAGCGACGTAGTGCGATGTCGTGCCATGACCACGTCTTGACACGTACCA
The DNA here is from genome assembly GCA_034376525.1 of Nicotiana benthamiana. Classification (NCBI taxonomy): domain Eukaryota; kingdom Viridiplantae; phylum Streptophyta; class Magnoliopsida; order Solanales; family Solanaceae; genus Nicotiana; species Nicotiana benthamiana. The sequence goes on from CM067338.1 coordinate 115,724,702, forward strand.
TGGCCAAGTCTTGATACGTCCTGACACGTACCATGACCATACCATGCCATGTCCTACGCGTCCTTACACGTACCATGGCCATGGCCTGACACGTCCTGAATCGTGCCATGGCCACGTCCTGACGCGTCCTGACACGTACCATGGCCACGTCCTGACGCGTCCTCACATGTACCATGGCCATATCCTGCCATGTCCTGCAACGTCCTGACTCGTGCCATGACCACGCCCTACCACGTCCTGACACGTGCGATGGCCATGTCCTGCGACGTCCTGAATCGTGCCATGGCCACGCCTTGCCACGCCTGACACGTCCTGACACGTACCATGACCATATCCTGCCATGTCCTGCGACGTCCTTACACGTACCATGGCCATGGCCTGACACGTCATGACACGTACCATGATCATATCCTCCCATGTCCTGCGATGTCATGAGTCATGCCATGGCCACGCCCTGCCATGTCCTGACGTGTCCTGACATGTGCCACTGCCATGTCCTGACGCGTGCCATGGCCATGTCCGGACGCATCCTAACACGTACCATGGCCATATCCTGCCATGTCATGCGACGCCCTGACTCCTTCCATGGCCACGCCCTGCCATGTCCTGACGTGTCCTGCACGTGCCATGGCCATGTCCTGACACGTCCTGCGACGTCCCAACTCGTGCCATGGCCACGCCCTGCCATGTCATGTGACGTCTCGACTCGTGCCATGGCCACGCCCTGCCATGTCCTGACGCGTCCTGAAACGTGCCATGGCCATGTCCTGATGTGTCCTGACACATGCCATGGCCATGTCCTTATGCGTCCCTACACGTGCCATGGCCATGTCCTGACGCGTCCTGCGACGTCCTAACTCTTTCCATGGCAACGCCGTGCTGCCATGTCCTGCGACGTGATGAGTCATGCCATGGCCACGCCCTGCCATGTCTTGACGTGTCCTAACACGTGCCACTGCCATGGCCTGACACGTACCATGACAACATCCTGCCATGTCCTGCGACGTCCTTACACGTACCATGGCTATGGCCTAACACGTCATGACACGTACCATGGTCATGTCCTGCCATGTCCTGCGACGTCATGAGTCATGCCATGGCCACGCCTCGCCATGTCATGACGTGTCCTGACAAGTGCCACTGCGATGTCCTGACGCATCCTGACACGTGCCATGGCCATGTCCTGACTCGTCCTGCGACGTCCTGACACGTACCATGGCCATGCCCTGCCACGTCCTGACGCGTGCCATGGCCATGTCCGGACGCAGCCATGACCCGTATCTTCCAATGTCCTGCGACGTCCCGACTCATGCCGTGGCCACGCCCTGCCATGTCCTGCGACGTCCCGACTCGTGCCATGGCCACGCCCTGCCATGTCCTGCGACGTCCTGACTCGTACCGTGGCCACACCCTACCATGTCCTGATGCGTCCTGACACGTGCCATGGCCATGTCCTGATGCGTCCTGACACGTGCCATGGCCATGTCCTGACGCGTCCTGCGACGTCATGACTCTTGCCATGGCCACGCCGTGCTACCATGTCCTGCGATGTCATGAGTCATGCCATGGCCACACCCTGCCATGTTCTGACGTGTCCTAACACGTGCCACTGCCATGGCCTTACACGTACCATAACCACATCCTGCCATGTCCTGCGACGTCCTTACACGTACCATGGCCATGGCCTAGCACGTCATGACACGTACCATGGTCATATCCTGCCATGTCCTGTGATGTCATGAGTAATGGCATGGCCACGCCCCGCCATGTCATGACGTGTCTTGACACGTGCCACTGCGATGTCCTGACGCATCCTGACACGTGCCTTGGCCATGTCCTGACTCGTCCTGCGACGTCCTGACGCGTGCCATGGCCATGTCCGGACGCGTCCTGACACGTACCATGCCCATATCCTGCCTTGTCCTGCGACGTCCTGACTCGTGCCATGGTCACGCCCTGCCATGTCCTGACGCGTCCCTTACGTGCCTGGCCATGTCTTGGCACGTCTGCGACGTTCCGACTCGTACCATGGCCACGCCCTTCCATGTCCTGCGACGTCCCGACTCGTGCCTTGGCAACGCCCTGCCATGTCCTGCGACGTCCTGACTCGTGCCATGGCCACGCCCTGCCATGTCCTGATGCGTCCTGACACGTGCCATGGCCATGTCCTGATGTGTTCTGACACATGCCATGGCCATGACCTGTTGCGTCGTGACACGTGCCATGGCCGTGTCCTGCGACGTCCTGACTCTTGCCATGGCCACGCCCTGCTGCCATGTCCTGTGACGTCATGAGTCATGCCATGGCCACGCCCTGCCATGTACTGACGTGTCCTGACAAGTGCCACTGCCATGTCCTAACGCGTCCTGACACGTGCCATGGCCATATCCTGACTCGTCCTGTGACGTTCTGACTCGTGCCATGGCCGTGTCTTGACACGTGTTGACCGGCCGTCGCCCGACGCTACCGCTCGAACCACCCCAACTTTCCACCACCGCCGCCAACGACCACCAACATCATTGCCCTTGACATGTTTCTGAGCATTGGTTAGCAATAGACGTGGTGCGACGTGATGCGGCTTGGAGCGATGTAGTGGGATGTCGTGCCATGGCCACGTCTTGACACGTGCCATGGCCAAGTCCTGACATGTCCTAACACGTACCATGACAATATCCTGCCATGTCCTACGATGTCCTGTCACGTACCATGGCCATGGCCTGACACGTCGTGACACGTACCATGACCATATCCTGGCATGTCCTGCGACGTCCTGACACGTACCATGGCCATGGCCTGACACGCCATGACACGTACCATGACCAAATCTTGCCATGTCCTGAGACGTCCTGAATCGTGCCATGGCCACGTACTGACGCGTCCAGACACATACCATGACCATATCCTTCCATGTCCTGTGACGTCCTGACTCGTGCCATGACACGCCCTGCCACGTCCTGACGCGTGCGATGGCCATGTCTTGCGACATCCTGAGTCGTGCCATGGCCACGCCCTGCCACGTCCTGACGCAACCTTACACGTACCATGGCCATGGCCTGACACTTCCTGACACGAACCATGACCATATCCTGCCATGTCCTGCGATGTCCTTACACGTACCATGGCCATGGCCTGAAACGTCATGACACGACCATGATCATATCTTGCCATGTCCTGCGACGTCATGAGTCATGCCATGGCCACGCATTGCCATGTCCTGACGTGTCCTGACATGTGCCACTGCCATGTCCTGACGTGTGCCATGGCCATGTCCGGACGCGTCCTGACACGTACCATGGCCTTATCCTGCCATGTCATGCGACGCCCTAACTCGTGCCATGGCCACGCCCTGCCATGTCCTGACGAGTCCTGCACGTGCCATGGCCATGTCCTGACACGTCCTGCGACGTCCCAACTCGTGCCATGGCCAAGCCCTGCCATGTCATGCGACGTCCCGACTCGTGCCATGGCCACGCCCTGCCATGTCCTGACGCGTCCTGACACGTGCCATGGCCATGTCCTGATGTGTCCTGACACATGCCATGGCCATGTCCTGACGCATCCTGCGACGTCCTAACTCTTTCCATGGCAACGCCGTCCTGCCATGTCCTCCGACGTCATGAGTCATGCCATGGCCACGCCCCGCCATGTCATGACGTGTCCTGACAAGTGCCACTGCGATGTCCTGACGCGTCCTGTTACGTGCCATGGCCATGTCCTGACTCGTCCTGCGATGTCCTGACACGTACCATGGCCATGCCTTGCCACGTCCTGACGCGTGCCATGGCCATGTCCGGACGCGTCCTGACACGTACCATGCCCATATCCTGCCATGTCCTGCGACGTCCTGACTCGTGCCATGGCCACGCCCTGCCATGTCCTGACGCGTCCCGCACGTGCCATGGCCATATCCTGCGACGTCCTGACTCGTGCCATGGCCACGCCCTGCCATGTCCTGACGCGTCCCGCACGTGCGAGGGCATGTCCTGACGCGTCTGCGACGTTCCGACTCATGCCGTGGCCACGCCCTGCCATGTCCTGCGACCTCCCGACTCGTGCCATGGCCACGCCCTACCATGTCCTGCGACGTCCTGACTCGTACCATGGCCACGCCCTACCGTGTCCTGATGCGTCCTGAAACGTGCCATGGCCATGTCCTGATGCGTCCTGACACGTGCCATGGCCATGTCCTGACGCGTCCTGCGACGTCATGACTCTTGCCATGGCCACGCCGTGCTACCATGTCCTGCGATGTCATGAGTCATGCCATGGCCACACCCTGCCATGTTCTGACGTGTCCTAACACGTGCCACTGCCATGGCCTTACACGTACCATAACCACATCCTGCCATGTCCTGCGACGTCCTTACACGTACCATGGCCATGGCCTAGCACGTCATGACACGTACCATGGTCTTATCCTGCCATGTCCTGTGACGTCATGAGTCATGCCATGGCCACGCCCCGCCATGTCATGACGTGTCTTGACACGTGCCACTACGATGTCCTGACGCATCCTGACACGTGCCTTGGCCATGTCCTTACTCGTCCTGCAACGTCCTGACGCGTGCCATGGCCATGTCCGGACGCGTCCTGACACGTACCATGCCCATCACGTACCATGGCCACGTCCTGACGCGTCCTGACACGTACCATGGACATATCCTGCCATGTCCTGCGACGTCCTGACTCGTGCCATGACCACGCCCTGCCACGTCCTGACGCGTGCCATGGCCATGTCCTTATGCGTCTTGACACGTGCCATGGCCACGCCCTACCATTTCCTGACGCGTCCTGACACGTGCCATGGCCATGTCCTCATGCGTCCTGACACGTGCCATGGCGACGCCCTCCCATGTCCTGCGACATCCCGACTCGTGCCATGGCCATGCTCTGCCATGTCCTGACGCGTCCTGACACGTGCCATGGCCATGTCCTGCTGCGTCTAGACACATGCCATGGCCATGTCCTGATGCGTCATGACACGTTCCATGGCCATGTCCTGACGCGTTCTGCGACGTCCTGACTCTTGCCATGGCCACGCCCTGCTGCTATGTCCTGCGACGTCATGAGTCATGCCATGGCCACGCCCTGCCATTTCCAGACGTGTCCTGACACGTGTCACTGCCATGTCCTGACGCGTCCTGACACGTGTCATGGCCATGTCCTGACTCGTCCTGCGACTTCCTGACTCGTGCCATGGCCATGTCTTGACATGTGTCAACCGGCCGTCGCCCGATGCTATCGCTCGAACAACCCCGACTTTCTACAACCGCCGCCAACGACCACCAACATCATTGCGCATGACCTATTTCTAAGCATTGGTTAGCAATAGACGTGGTGCGGCTTGGAGTGACGTAGTGCGATGTCGTGCCATGGCCACGTCTTGACACGTACTTTGGCCAACTCCTGACACGTCCTGACGCGTACCATGACCATACCCTGCCATGTCCTGCGCGTCCTTACACGTACCATGGCCATGGCCTGACACGCCATGACACGTACCATGATCATATCCTGCCATGCCCTGCGACGTCCTGAACCGTGCCATGGCCACGTCCTGACGCGTCCTGACACGTACCATGGCACGTCCTGACGCGTCCTGACACGTACCATGGCCATATCCTGCCATGTCCTGCGACGTCCCGACTCGTGCCATGACCACGCCCTGCCACGTCCTGACGCGTGCCTTGGCCATGTCCTGCGACGTCCTGAGTCGTGCCATGGCAACGCCCTGCCATGCCCTGACGCGTACTTACACGTACTATGGCCATGGCCTGACACATCCTGACACGTACCATGACCACATCCCGCCATGTCCTGTGACGTCCTTACACATACCATGGCCATGGCCTGACACGTCATGACACGTACCATGGTCTTATCCTGCCATGTCATGCAACGTCATGAGTCATGCCATGGCCACGCCCTGCCATGTCATGACGTGTCCTGACACGTGCCACTGCCATGTCGTGACGCGTCCTCACACGTGCCATGGCCATGTCCTGACTCGTCCTGCGACGTCCTGACTTGTGCCATGGCCATGCCCTGCAACGTCCCGACGCGTGCCATGGCCATGTCTGGACGCGTCCTAACACGTACCATGCCCATATCCTGCCATGTCCTGCGACGTCCTATCTCGTGCCATGGCCACGCCCTGCCGTGTCCTGACGCGTCCTGCACGTTGGCCATGTCCTGACACGTCCTGCGACGTCTCGACTCGTGCCATGGCCACGCCCTGCCATGTCTTGCGACGTCCCGACTCGTGCCATGGCCATGCCCTGCCATGTCCTGACGCGTCCTGACACGTGCCATGGCCATGTCTTGATGTGTTCTGACACATGCCATGACCATGTCCTGCTGCGTTCTGACACATGCCATGGCCACGTCCTGATGCGTCCTGACACGTGCCATGGCCATGTTCTGACGCGTCCTGTGACGTCCTGACTCTTGCCATGGCCACACCCTGCTGCCATATCCTGCGACGTCATGAGTCATGCCATGGCCACGCCCTACCATGTCCTCACGGGTCCTGACACGTGCCACTGCCATGTCATGATGCGTCCTGACACGTGCCATGGCCATGTCCTGACTCGTCTTTACCGGCCGTCGTCCTACGCTACTGCTCGAACTACCCCGACTTTCCACTGCCGCCGCCAACGACCACCAACATCATTGCGCTTGACATGTTTCTAAGTATTGGTTAGCAATAGGCGTGGTGCGACGTGGTGCGGCTTGGAGCGACGTAGTGCGATGTCGTGCTATGGCCACGTCTTGACACATACCATGGCCAAGTTGTGACACGTCCTGACACGTACCATGACCATACCCTGCCATGTCATGCGCGTCCTTACACGTACCATGGCCATGGCCTCACACGTCCTGGCACGTACCATGATCATATCCTGCCATGTCCTGCGACGTCCTTACATGTACCATGGCTATGGCCTGACACGTCATGACACGTACCATGATCATATCCTACCATGTCCTGCGACGTCATAAGTCATGCCATGGCCATGCCCTGCCACGTCCTGACACGTCCAGACACGTACCATGACCATATCTTGCCATGTCCTACGACGTCCTTACACGTACCATGGCCATGGCCAGACACGCCATGACACGTACCATGATCATATCCTGCCATGTCCTGTGATGTGCTGAATCGTGCCATGGCCACGTCCTGACACGTCCTTACACGTAGCATGGCCACGTCCTGACGCGTCCTGACACGTACCATGGCCATATCCTGCCATGTCCTGCGACGTCCCGACTCGTGCCATGACCACGCCCTGCCACGTCCTGACGCGTGCTATGGCCATGTCCTGCGACGTCCTGAGTCGTGCCATGGCCACGCCCTGCCACATCTTGACGCGTCCTTACACGTACCATGGCCATGGCCTGACACATCCTGACACGTACCACCACATCCTGCCACGTCCTGCGACGTCCTTACACGTACCATGGCCATGGCCTGACACGTCATGATACCTACCATGGTCTTATCCTGCCATGTCCTGCGACGTCATGAGTCATGCCATGGCCACGCCCTGCCATGTCATGACGTGTCCTGACACGTGCCACTACCATGTCCTGACGCATCCTAACACGTGCCATGGCCATGTCCTGACTCGTCCTACGACGTCCTGACTCATGCCATGGCCATGCCCTGCCACGTCCTGACGCGTGCCATGGCCATATCCATACGCGTCCTGACACGTACCATGCCCATATCCTACCATGTCCTGCAACGTCCTGACTCATGCCATGGCCACGCCCTGCCATGTCTTGACGCGTCTTGCACGTGCCATGGCCATGTCCTGACACGTCCTGCAACGTCCCGACTAGTGCCATGGCCACGCCCTGCCATGTCATGTGACGTCCCGACTCGTGCCATGGCCATGCCCTGCCATGTCCTGCAACGTCCCGACTCGTGCCATGGCCACGCCCTGCCATGTCCTGACGCGTCCTAACACGTGCCATGGTCATGTCCAGATGTGTCCTGACACATACAATGGCCATGTCCTGATGCGTCCTGACATGTGCCATGGCCATGTCCTGACGCGTCCTGCGACGTCTAGACTCTTGCCATGGCCACGCCTTGCTTCCATGTCCTGCGACGTCATGAGTCATGCCATGGCCACGCCCTTCCATGTCTTGACGTGTCCCCACACGTGCCACTGCCATGGCTTGACACGTCCTGACACGTACCATGACCACATCCTACGATGTCCTGCAACGTCCTTACACGTACCATGGCCATGGCCTGACACGTCATGACACGTACCATGGTCATATCCTACCATGTCCTGAGACGTCATGAGTCATGCCATGGCTACGCCTTGCCATGTCATGACGTGTCCTAACACGTGCCACTGCCATGTCTTGACGCGTCCTTACATGTGCCATGTCCATGTCCTGACTCGTCCTGCGACGTCCTGACTCGTGCCATGGCAATGCCCTGCCACGTCCTGACGCGTGCTATGGCCATGTCCTGACATGTCTTGCGACGTCCTGACTCGTGCCATGGCCACGTCCTGCCATGTCCTGCGACGTCCCGACTCGTGCCATGGCCACGCCCTGCCATGTCTTTCGATGTCCCGACTCATGCCATGGCCACGGCCTGCCATGTCCTGACGCGTCCTGATATGTAAAATGACCACATCCTGCCATGTCCTGCGACGTCCTTACACGTACCATGGCCATGCCCTGACACGTCATGACATGTACCACGGTCATATCCTACCATGTCCTGCGACGTCATGAGTCATGCCATGGCCACGCCCTTCCATGTCATGACGTGTCCTGACACGTGCCACTGACATGTCCTGACGCGTCCTTACACGTGCCATGGCCATGTCCTGACTCGTCCTACGACGAGGTGCGGCTTGGAGCAACGTAGTGCGATGTCGCGCCATGGTCACGTCCTGATATGTACCATGGCCATGTCTTTACACATCCTGACACGTACCATGGCCATGCCCTGCCATGTCCTGACACGTGCCATGGCCATGTCCATATGCGTCTTGACACGTGCCGTGGCCACGCCCTGCCATGTCCCGTGACGTCCCGACTCGTGCCATGGCCACGCCCTGCCATGTCCTGACGCGTCCTGACACGTGCCATGGCCATGTCCTGATGCGTCCTGACACGTGCCACGGCCATGTCCTGGTGCGTCCTGCGACATCCTGATTCTTGCCATGGCCACGCCCTGCCATGTCCTGCGACGTCATGAGTCATACCACGGCCACGCCCAGCCGTATCCTGTCGTGTCCTGACACGTGCCACTGCTATGTCCTGACGCGTCCTGACACGTGCCAAGGCTATGTCCTGACGCGTCCTGCGACGTCCTGACTCTTGCCATGGCCACGCCCTACCATGTACTGCGACGTCATGAGTCATGCCATGGCCACGCCCTGCCATGTCCAAACGTGTCCTGACACGTGCCACTGCCATGTCATGATGCGTCCTGACACGTGCCATAGCCATGTCCTGACTTGTCCTACGACGTCCTGACTCGTGCCATGGCCGTGTCCTGACAAAGAACACAATCCGTTCATATGCCAACACTAAGATTCGACTATGCCAAACCTTAGCCCCCTTTTTGAAACACTTAGAACTCCCTCACGTTTCCCTCGTGTTTCCCAGCAAGTAATTCACTCGACTTACTTGGCTAAATCTGCATAAGCCTAAAGGTCCTATTTATAGGCCTTTAGCTCAACCGCCCATGACCACCCATGTTGTCCATCAGCTATACATCATGTTCCTAACTTGTAGCTGACATCCCCAACTACTTAGGATCATGCTACACGAATTTGGGGCCACTATACAACACAATCAGATCATGGGGATAATGGGGAAACATGGGAAATCATGGCCTACAAACAAGGAACTTCCACCAACCGCTCCATGTGCTTCTCATGTGCCATATTCTTGACCAGCTGCGTTTCGCCCCAAGGATGCCCGTGCCATGCCTTAGTCAATTAGACATTGCCCATGCCAATGTCAGCCGCATCCGCTGTCATCATATTTCCCGCACACTGCCCGGCGCCCATACACCTTGCCCATACTGCCTTGGCCCTAGTTTTCTGCCTTGTCCGTGCCATGTTCCATTCCCTCATGTCTGCCTTATTTCCCTCGTGCCATTGTTTGTATTTCCTTTCCAATAGCATAATCTTAGCTATTGGAAGCCTTTCCCGTCAACCCGCATTTCCGCTTTGCCTTAGCTTAGCCCGTACTTAGCTGCCACAACCCAATGGTGTCATCCCCACTGTCTTTGGCTCGCATGCCGTGCCATGCCACTCCACTTTGCCAAATGCTGCCTTGTCAAGCCCTTCCAAGCAAACCTTGTCCGCGCCAAGGTCTTGGCCTTTCTTGCCCATTCTAGCCCGTCGACCCACTGATATTGGCGCGCATGCCGTACCATGCTGCCGCCCGTCCATTGCCTTGTCAAGCCCTTCCAAGCAAACCTTGCCCATGCCAAGGTCTTGGCCTTGCTTGCCCATCTGTTTGGCGCGCATGCCATACCATGCTGCCGCCCGTCCTTTGCCGATGTTCAAAGTTAGGGTCCTAACAAACCACCCACACCCTTTGAAATCGACGTCCTCGTGGAGCCGTCTCAATTGACGTATCTCGGAGGGTCATTGACTTACCCCCCTTCTGGTTCATCTGTCTCCGCCACCTCTCCTCGTCGCTGTGCCGCTAGTACCGCATTTACCTTAGCCTACACTGGACAGTTCCTCTTCATGTGCGGACCACCACAAGTGAAACAACCATCGAACTTGCTGGTTCTTTCCTTGCCCTTGTGTATTTCTCGTCTCACAATGTCGGCAAGTTCCCCACTTCCAGACACTTGGCCCTTCCCGTTTCCCTTCCATGCCCTTGCTTTGCCTTCCTTCCGTCGGACTTTGAATGCGAAGATGCAATAGGTTCCTCACCTATTTTCAGGTCTGCCAACGCATCTGCAACTGCAATGGCAGTAAAGAGGCTTTGGACATTTTTCCTTCTCAACTCCAATTGCGCCCAACTCTTCAACCCGCTCATGAAGTAATGCAGCTTGTCTTCTTCTGCCATGTTACTTACATTGAGCATCAAGGATGAAAACTCCTTGACATATTCCCTCACTGTGCCACTCTGTTTCAAATGACGCAGTCCATCGCATGCCATCCACGATGAATTTCATGGAAGGAATTGGCATTTTAATTCCCTCCTCAGCATCTCCCAAGTTTCAACCTTGGGCAGCCCAGTACTTTCCGCTTCTGCAACTCGTGTCTGCCACCACACCTTAGCATCATCCGTCAAATACATTGGTGTGATCACCACTTTTTCATCATCCGGTACACGTGCAGCCTGGAAATACTGCTCCATATCCCACAGGAAATTTTCCAGTTCCTTTGCACATCTTGCACCCCCATAGGCCTTAGGCTCCGGAATTCTCAACTTAGTGCGCGCATCATTTCTCGGGGCAGAATTTTGTAATGCCCTTCGAAGATCAACCATTTCCTCGCGTAGTTCTTCCTTCTCTCGGCGTACTAAAGCCATTTCTGCCAGCGTTGTCTCATGTCTCGCTGCATAATCTGCCTCCAGCCTCGCCATTCTTGCAAGAACAGAAGAATCACCGCCACTTTCAAGAGCTTGCCCGATTTGTGCCTCCAACTGCTCAACTCTTTGACGCAGTTCCACATTCGTGCCACCCGCCATGTTCTCAAAAATTCCAACGTATTCTGCCATTGATCGTTCCGCCAATGCCACAACTTGCTATGGCTCCGATACCAGTTGTCACGGGGTCGATTTTGGCCAACTCCAAAACCACGCCCATGCGGCAGTCAAGCCCCGCCTGACTCAGCCTTTCCCCAAAATTTGCCAATCGTGCACAAGTTTAGCCTTAGACAAAATTTAGGCCGCCAAAATAGAATTTGAACGAGACAAGCATATACGGGACAAATTTCCCAACCTTTGCAGTAATATGGAAAATATACAAAGGACCCTCCCTTGACAAAGAACACAATCCGTTCTTATGCCAACACTAAGATTCGCCTCTGCCAAACCTTAGCCCCCTTTTTGAAACACTTAGAACTCCCTCACATTTCCCTAGTGTTTCCCAGCAAGTAATTCACTCGACTTACTTGACTAAGTCTGCCTAAGCCTAAAGGTCTTATTTATAGGCCTTTAGCTCAACCGCCCATGACCACCCATGTTGTCCATCAGCTATACATCATGTTCCTAACTTGTAGTTGACATCCCCAACTACTTAGGATCATGCTACACGAATTTGGGGCCACTATACAACACAATCAGTTCATGGGGATAATGGGGGAACATGGGAAATCATGGCCTACAAACAAGGAACTTCCGCCAACCGCTCCATGTGCTTCTCATGCGCCATATTCTTGACCAGCTGCGTTTCGCCCAAGGATGCCCGTGCCATGCCTTAGTCAATTAGACATTGTCCATGCCAATGTCCGCCGCATCCGCTGTCATCATATTTCCCGCAAACTGCCCGGCGCCCATACACCTTGCGCACACTGCCTTGGCCCTAGTTTTCTGCCTTGTCCGTGCCATGATCCATTCCCTTATGTCTGCCTTATTTCTCTCGTGCCATTGTTTGATTTCCTTTCCAATAGCATAGTCTTAGCTATTGGAAGCCTTTGCCGTCGACCCGCATTTCCGCTTCGCCTTAGCTTAGCCCGTACTTAGCTGCCACAACCCAATGGTGTCATGCCCACTGTCTTTGGCGCGCATGCCGTTCCATGCCGCCCCACTTTGCCGAATGCTGCCTTGTCAAGCCCTTCCAAGCAAACCTTGTCCGCTCCGAGGTCTTGGCCTTGCTTGCCCATTCCAGCCCGTCGACCTACTGATATTGGCGCGCATGCCGTACCATGCTGCCGCCCGTCCATTATTGCCTTGTCAAGCCCTTCCAAGCAAACCTTGCCCATGCCAAGGTATTGGCCTTGCTTGCCCATCTGTTTGACGCGCATGCCATACCATGCTGCCGCCCGTCCTTCGCCGATGTTCAAAGTTAGGGTCCTAACACATGGCCATGTCCTGACTCGTCCTGCGACTTCCTAACTCGTGCCATGGTCATGCCCTGCCACGACCTGACGCGTGCCATGGCCACGTCCGGACGCGTCCTGACACGTACCATGCCCATATCCTGCCATGTCCTGCGACGTCCTGACTCGTGCCATGGCCACGCCCTGCCATGTCCTGACACGTCCTGCACGTGCCATGGCCATGTCCTGACACGTCCTGCAACGTCCCGACTCGTGCCATGGCCACGCCCTGCCATGTCCTGCAACGTCCCGACTCGTGCCATGGCCACGCCCTGCCATGTCCTGCGACGTCCTGACTCTTGCCATGGCCACGCCCTGCCATGTCCTGACGTGTCCGAACACGTGCCACTGCCATGGCCGGACACGTCCTGACACGTACCCTGACCACATCTTGCCATGTCCTGCGACGTCCTTACACGTACCATGGCCATGACCTGACACATCATGACACGTACCATGGTCATATCCTGCCATGTCCTGCGACGTCATGAGTCATGCCATGGCCACGCCTTGCCATGTCATGACGTGTCTTGACACGTGCCACTGCCTTCTCCTGACGCATCCTGACACGTGCCATGGCCATATTCTGACTCGTATTGCGACGTCCTGACTCGTGCCATGGCCATGCTCTGCCACGTCCTGACACGTGCCATGGCAATGTCCGGACGCGTCCTGACACGTACCATGCCCATACCCTGTCATGTCCTCACGCGTCCTGCACGTGGCATGGCCATGTCCTGACACGTCCTGCGACGTCCCGACTCGTGCCATGGCCAGACACTGCCATGTCCTGACGCGTCCTGCACGTGGCATGGCCATGTCCTGACACGTCCTGCGATGCCCGACTCGTGCCATGGCCTCGCCCTGCCATGTCTTGCGACGTCCCGACTCGTGCCATGGCCACGCCCTGCCATGTCCTGCGACGTCCTGACTCGTGCCATGGCCACGCCCTGCCATGTTCTGATGCGTCCTGACACGTGCCATGGCCATGTCCTGATGTGTCCTGACACATGCAATGGCCATGTCCAGATACGTCCTGACACGTGCCATGGCCAGGTCTTGACACGTCCTCCGACGTCCTAACTCTTGCCATGGCCACGCCCTGCTGCCATGTCCTGTGACGTCATGTGTCATGCCATGGCCACACCCTGCCATGTCCTGACGTGTCCTAACACGTGCCACTGCCATGGCCTGACATGTCCTGACACGTACCATGGCCATGCCCTGCCATGTCCTGACGCGTCCTGACACGTGCCATGGCCATGTCCTTGTGCGTCTTGACACGTGCCGTGGCCACGCCCGGCCATGTCCTGCGACATCCCGACTCGTGCCATGGCCACGCCCTTCCATGTCCTGCGACGTCATGAGTCACGCCATGGCCACGCCCTGCCGTATCCTGACGTGTCCTGACACGTGCCACTGCTATGTCCTGACGCGTCCTGACACGTGCCATGGCCATGTCCTGACGCGTCCTGCGACGTCCTGACTCTTGCCATGGCCACGCCCTGCCATGTCCTGACGCGTCCTGCACGTGCCATGGCCATGTCCTGACACGTCCAACAACGTCCCGACTCGTGCAATGGCCACGCCCTGCCATGTCCTGCGACGTCCCGACTCGTGCCATGGCCACGCCCTGCCATGTCTTGCGATGTCCCGACTCGTGTCATGGCCACGCCCTGCCATGTCCTGACGCGTCCTGACACGTGCCATGGCCATGTCCTGATGCGTCCTACCACATGCCATGGCCCTGTCCTGATGCGTCCTGACACGTGCCATGGCCATGTCCTGACGCGTCCTGCGACTAACTGACTCTTGCCATGGCCACGCCCTGCCGCCATGTCCTGCGACGTCATGAGTCATGCCATGGCCACGCCCTGCCATGTCTTGACGTGCCCTAACACGTGCCACTGCCATGGTCTGACACGTCCTTACACGTACCATGACGACATCCTGCCATGTCCTGCGACGTCCTTACACGTACCATGGCCATGGCCTGACACGTCATGACACGTTCCATGGTCATATCCTGCCATGTCCTGCGACGTCATGAGTCATGCCATGGCCAAGCCCTGCCATGTCATGACGTGTCCTGACTCGTGCCACTGCCATGTTCTGACGCGTCCTGACACGTGCCATGGCGATGTCTTGACTCATCATGCGACGTCCTGACTCGTGCCATGGCCATGCCCTGCCACGTCCTGACGCGTGCCATGCCCATGTCTGGACGCGTCCTGACACGTACCATGCCCATATCCTGCCATGTCCTGCGACGTCCTGACTCGTGCCGTGGCCACGCCCTGCCATGTCCTGACGCGTCCTGCACGTGCCATGGCCATGTCCTGACACGTCCTGCGACGTCCAGACTCGTGCCACGGCCACGCCCTGCCTTGTCTTGCGACGTCCCGACTCGTGCAATGGCCACGCCCTGCCATGTCCTGCGACGTCCCAACTCGTGCCATGGCCACGACCTGCCATGTCATGACGCGTCCTGACACGTGCCATGGCCATGTCCTGACTCGTCCTACGACGTCCTGACTCGTGCCATGGCCATATCCTAACACGTGTCGACCGGCCGTCGCCCGACGCTACTGCTCGAACCACCCTGACTTTCCACCACCGCCGCCAACGACCACTAACATCATTGCGCTTGACATGTTTCTAAGCATTTGTTAGAATAAGACGTGGTGCGACATGGTGCGGCTTGGAGCAACGTAGTGCGATGTCGCGCCATGGTCACGTCCTGATACGTACCATGGCCATGGTCTCACACATCCTGACACGTACCATGGCCATGCCCTGCCATGTCCTGACGCGTCCTGACACGTGCCATGGCCATGTCCCTATGCGTCTTGACACGTGTCGTGGCCATGCCCTGCCATGTCCCGCGACGTCCCGACTCGTGCCATGGCCACGCCCTATTATGTCCTGACGCGTTGTTCTGATGCGTCCTGACACGTGCCATGGCCATGTCCTGATACGTCCAGAAACGTGCCATGGCCATGTTGTGACGCGTCCTGCGAAGTCCTGACACGTGCCATGGCCATGTCCTGACGCGTCCTGCAACGTCCTGACTCTTGCCATGGCCACGCCCTAGCATGTCTTGCGACGTCATGAGTCATGCCATGGCAACGCCCTGCCATGTCCAAACGTGTCTTGACACGTGCCACTGCCATGTCATGACGCGTCCTGCCACGTGCCATAGCCATGTCCTGCGACGTCCTGACTCGTGCCAGGGCTGTGTCCTGACACGTGTCCTCCGGCCGTCGCCCGACGCTACCGCTCGAACCACCCTGACTTTCCACCACCGCCGCCAACGACCACCAACATCATTGCACTTGACATGTTTCAAAGAATGTTAGCAATAGACGTGGTGCGACGTGGTGCGGCTTGGAGCGACGTAGTGCGATGTCGTGCCATGACCACGTCTTGACACGTACCATGGCCAAGTCCTGACACGTCCTAAAACGTACCATGACCATACCCTGCCATGTCCTGCGCGTCCTTACACATACCATGGCCATGGCCTGACACGTCCTGACACGTAACATGACCATATCCTGCCATGTCCTGCGACGTCCTTACACGTACCATGGCCATGGCCTGACACGTCATGACACGTACCATGATCATATCCTGTCATGTCCTGCGACGTCCTGAATCGTGCTATGGCCACGTCTTGACGCGTCCTGACACGTACCATGGCCACGTCCTAACGTGTCCTGACACGTACCATGGCCATATCCTGCCATGTCTTGCGACGTCCTGACTCGTGCCATGACCACGCCCTCCCACGTCCTGGCGCGTGCCATGGCCATGTCCTGCGACGTCCTGAGTCGTGCCATGGCCACATCCTGACGCGTCCTTACACGTACCATGGCCATGGCCTGACACGTCCTGACACGTACCATGACCACATCCTGCCATGTCCTGCGACGTCCTTACACGTACCATGGCCATGGCCTGACACGTCATGACACGTACCATGGTCATATCCTGCTATGTCATGCGACGTCATAAGTCATGCCACTGCCACGCCCTGCCAGGTCATGACGTGTCCTGACACGTGCCACTACCATGTCCTGAAGCGTCCTGACATGTGCCATGGCCATGTCCTGACTCGTCCTACGACGTCCTGACTCGTGACATGGCCATGCCCTGCCACGTCCTGACGCGTGCCATGGCCATGTACGGACGCGTCCTGACACGTGCCATGGCCATATCCTGCCATGTCCTGCGACGTCCTGACTCGTGCCATGGCCACGCCCTGCCATGTCATGACGCGTCCTGCATGTGCCATGACCATGTCCTGCCACGTCCTGCAACGTCCGGACTCGTGCCATGGCCACGCCCTGCCATGTCCTGCGACGTCCCGAATCGTGCCATGGCCACGCCTTGCCATGTCTTGCGATGTCCCGACTCGTGCCATGGCAATGCCCTGCCATGTCCTAATGCGTCCTGACACGTGCTATGGCCATGTCCTGATGTGTCCTGACACATGCAATGGCCATGTCCTGATTCGTCCTGACACGTGCCATGGCCATGTCCGACGCGTCCTGCGACGTCCTGACTCTTGCCATGGCCACGCCCTGCCATGTCCTGCGACGTCATGAGTCATGCCATGGCCACGCCCTGCCGTATCCTGATGTGTCCTGACACATGCCACTGCTATGTCATGACGCGTCCTGACACGTGCTTTGGCCATGTCCTGACGCTTCCTGCAACGTCCTGACTCTTGCCATGGCCACGCCCTACCATGTCCTGCGACGTCATGAGTCATGCCATGGCCACGCCCTGCCATGTCCAAACATGTCCTGACGCGTGCCACTGCCATGTCATGACGCGTCCTGCCATGTGCCATAGCCATGTCCTACGACGTCCTGACTCGTGCCATGGCTGTGTACCGACACGTGTCCTCCGGCCGTCGCCCGACGCTACCGCTCGAACCACCCTGACTTTCCACCACCGCCGCCAACGACCACCAACATCATTGCGCTTGACGTGTTTCTAAGAATTGGTTAGCAATAGACGTGGTGCGACGTGGTACGGCTTGGAGCGACGTAGTGCGATGTCGTGCCATGACCACGTCGTGACACGTACCATGGCCAAGTCCTGACACGTCCTGAAATGTACCATGACCATACCCTGCCATGTCCTGCGCGTCCTTACACGTACCATGGCCATGGCCTGACACGTCCTGACACGTAACATGACCATATCCTGCCATGTCCTGCGACGTCCTTACCCGTACCATGGCCAACTCCAAAACCACGCCCATGCGGCAGTCAAGCCCCGCCTGACTCAGCCTTTCCCCAAAATTTGCCAATCGTGCACAAGTTTAGCCTTAGACAAAATTTAGGCCGCCAAAATAGAATTTGAACGAGACAAGCATATACGGGACAAATTTCCCAACCTTTGCAGTAATATGGAAAATATACAAAGGACCCTCCCTTGACAAAGAACACAATCCGTTCTTATGCCAACACTAAGATTTGCCTCTGCCAAACCTTAGCCCCCTTTTTGAAACACTTAGAACTCCCTCACATTTCCCTAGTGTTTCACAGCAAGTAATTCACTCGACTTACTTGACTAAGTCTGCCTAAGCCTAAAGGTCTTATTTATAGGCCTTTAGCTCAACCGCCCATGACCACCCATGTTGTCCATCAGCTATACATCATGTTCCTAACTTGTAGTTGACATCCCCAACTACTTAGGATCATGCTACACGAATTTGGGGCCACTATACAACACAATCAGTTCATGGGGATAATGGGGGAACATGGGAAATCATGGCCTACAAACAAGGAACTTCCGCCAACCGCTCCATGTGCTTCTCATGCGCCATATTCTTGACCAGCTGCGTTTCGCCCAAGGATGCCCGTGCCATGCCTTAGTCAATTAGACATTGCCCATGCCAATGTCCGCCGCATCCGCTGTCATCATATTTCCCGCAAACTGCCCGGCGCCCATACACCTTGCGCACACTGCCTTGGCCCTAGTTTTCTGCCTTGTCCGTGCCATGTTCCATTCCCTTATGTCTGCCTTATTTCTCTCGTGCCATTGTTTGATTTCCTTTCCAATAGCATAGTCTTAGCTATTGGAAGCCTTTGCCGTCGACCCGCATTTCCGCTTCGCCTTAGCTTAGCCCGTACTTAGCTGCCACAACCCAATGGTGTCATGCCCACTGTCTTTGGCGCGCATGCCGTGCCATGCCGCCCCACTTTGCCGAATGCTGCCTTGTCAAGCCCTTCCAAGCAAACCTTGTCCGCTCCGAGGTCTTGGCCTTGCTTGCCCATTCCAGCCCGTCGACCTACTGATATTGGCGCGCATGCCGTACCATGCTGCCGCCCGTCCATTATTGCCTTGTCAAGCCCTTCCAAGCAAACCTTGCCCATGCCAAGGTATTGGCCTTGCTTGCCCATCTGTTTGACGCGCATGCCATACCATGCTGCCACCCGTCCTTCGCCGATGTTCAAAGTTAGGGTCCTAACACATGGCCATGTCCTGACTCGTCCTGCGACTTCCTGACTCGTGCCATGGTCATGCCCTGCCACGACCTGACGCGTGCCATGGCCATGTACGGACGCGTCCTGACACGTACCATGCCCATATCCTGCCATGTCCTGCGACGTCCTGACTCGTGCCATGGCCACGCCCTGCCATGTCCTGACACGTCCTGCAACGTCCCGACTCGTGCCATGGCCACGCCCTGCCATGTCCTGCAACGTCCCGACTCGTGCCATGGCCACGCCCTGCCATGTCCTGCGACATCCTGACTCTTGCCATGGCCACGCCCTGCCATGTCCTGACGTGTCCGAACACGTGCCACTGCCATGGCCGGACACGTCCTGACACGTACCCTGACCACATCTTGCCATGTCCTGCAACGTGCTTACACGTACCATGACCATGGCCTGACACGTCATGACACATACCATGATCATATCCTGCCATTTCCAGCGACATCATGAGTCATGCTATGGCCATGCCTTGCCATGTCTTGCGACGTCCCGACTTGTGCCATGGCCAAGCCCTGCCATGTCCTGCGACGTCCCGACTCGTGCCATGGCCATGTCCTGACGCGTCCTGCGACGTCCTGACTCTTGCCATGGCCACGCCCTGCCATGTTCTGATGCGTCCTGACACGTGCCATGGCCATGTCCTGATGTGTCCTGACACATGCCATGGCCATGTCCAGATGCGTCCTGACACGTGCCATGGCCAGGTCTTGACGCGTCCTCCGACGTCCTAACTCTTGCCATGGCCACGCCCTGCTGCCATGTCCTGTGACGTCATGAGTCATGCCATGGCCACACCCTGCCATGTCCTGACGTGTCCTAACACGTGCCACTGCCATGGCCTGACACGTCCTGACACGTACCATGGCCATGTCCTGACGCGTCCTGACACGTGCCATGGCCATGTCCTTGTGCGTCTTGACACGTGCCGTGGCCACGCCCTGCCATGTCCTGCGACGTCCCGACTCGTGCCATGGCCACGCCCTTCCATGTCCTGCGACGTCATGAGTCACGCCATGGCCACGCCCTGCCGTATCCTGACGTGTCCTGACACGTGCCACTGCTATGTCCTAACGCGTCCTGACACGTGCCATGGCCATGTCCTGACGCGTCCTGCGACGTCCTGACTCTTGCCATGGCCACGCCCTGCCATGTCCTGACGCGTCCTGCACGTGCCATGGCCATGTCCTGACACGTCCAACAACGTCCCGACTCGTGCAATGGCCACGCCCTGCCATGTCCTGCGACGTCCCGACTCGTGCCATGGCCACGCCCTGCCATGTCTTGCGATGTCCTGACTCGTGTCATGGCCACGCCCTGCCATGTCCTGACGTGTCCTGACACGTGCCATGGCCATGTCCTGATGCGTCCTACCACATGCCATGGCCCTGTCCTGATGCGTCCTGACACGTGCCATGGCCATGTCCTGACGCGTCCTGCGACTAACTGACTCTTGCCATGGCCACGCCCTGCCGCCATGTCCTGCGACGTCATGAGTCATGCCATGGCAACGCCCTGCCATGTCTTGACGTGCCCTAACACGTGCCACTGCCATGGTCTGACACGTCCTTACACGTACCATGACGACATCCTGCCATGTCCTGCGACGTCCTTACACGTACCATGGCCATGGCCTGACACGTCATGACACGTTCCATGGTCATATCCTGCCATGTCCTGCGACGTCATGAGTCATGCCATGGCCAAGCCCTGCCATTTCATGACGAGTCCTGACACGTGCCACTGCCATGTTCTGACGCGTCCTGACACGTGCCATGGCGATGTCCTGACTCATCATGCGACGTCCTGACTCGTGCCATGGCCATGCCCTGCCACGTCCTGACGCGTGCCATGCCCATGTCTGGACGCGTCCTGACACGTACCATGCCCATATCCTACCATGTCCTGCGACGTCCTGACTCGTGCCGTGGCCACACCCTGCCATGTCCTGACGCGTCCTGCACGTGCCATGGCCATGTCCTGACACGTCCTGCGACGTCCAGACTCGTGCCACGGCCACGCCCTGCCTTGTCCTGCGACGTCCCGACTCGTGCAATGGCCACGCCCTGCCATGTCCTGCGACGTCCCAACTCGTGCCATGGCCACGACGCGTCCTGACACGTGCCATGGCCATGTCCTGACTCGTCCTACGACGTCCTGACTCGTGCCATGGCCATATCCTAACACGTGTCGACCGGCCGTCGCCCGACGCTACTGCTCGAACCACCCTGACTTTCCACCACCGCCGCCAACGACCACTAACATCATTGCGCTTGACATGTTTCTAAGCATTGGTTAGAATAAGACGTGGTGCGACATGGTGCGGCTTGGAGCAACGTAGTGCGATGTCGCGCCATGGTCACGTCCTGATACGTACCATGGCCATGGTCTCACACATCCTGACACGTACCATGGCCATGCCCTGCCATGTCCTGACGCGTCCTGACACGTGCCATGGCCATGTCCCTATGCGTCTTGACACGTGTCGTGGCCATGCCCTGCCATGTCCCGCGACGTCCCGACTCGTGCCATGGCCACGCCCTGTTATGTCCTGACGCGTTGTTCTGATGCGTCCTGACACGTGCCATGGCCATGTCCTGATACGTCCAGAAACGTGCCATGGCTATGTTGTGACGCGTCCTGCGAAGTCCTGACTCGTGCCATGGCCACGCCCTGCCATGTCCTGCGACGTCATGAGTCATGCCACGGCCACGCCCTGCCGTATCCTGATGTGTCCTGACACATGCCACTGCTATGTCTTGACGCGTCCTGACACGTGCCATGGCCATGTCCTGACGCGTCCTGCAACGTCCTGACTCTTGCCATGGCCACGCCCTAGCATGTCTTGCGACGTCATGAGTCATGCCATGGCAACGCCCTGCCATGTCCAAACGTGTCTTGACACGTGCCACTGCCATGTCATGACGCGTCCTGACACGTGCCATAGCCATGTCCTGCGACGTCCTGACTCGTGCCATGGCTGTGTCCTGACACGTGTCCTCCGGCCGTCGCCCGACGCTACCGCTCGAACCACCCTGACTTTCCACCACCGCCGCCAACGACCACCAACATCATTGCGCTTGACATGTTTCTAAGAATGTTAGCAATAGACGTGGTGCGACGTGGTGCGGCTTGGAGCGACGTAGTGCGATGTCGTGCCATGACCACGTCTTGACACGTACCATGGCCAAGTCCTGACACGTCCTGAAACGTGCCATGACCATACCCTGCCATGTCCTGCGCGTCCTTACACATACCATGGCCATGGCCTGACACGTCCTGACACGTAACATGACCATATCCTGCCATGTCCTGCGACGTCCTTACACGTACCATGGCCATGGCCTGACACGTCATGACACGTACCATGATCATATCCTGTCATGTCCTGCGACGTCCTGAATCGTGCTATGGCCATGTCTTGACGCGTCCTGACACGTACCATGGCCACGTCCTAACGCGTCCTGACACGTACCATGGCCATATCCTGCCATGTCTTGCGACGTCCTGACTCGTGCCATGACCACGCCCTCCCACGTCCTGACGCGTGCCATGGCCATGTCCTGCGACGTCCTGAGTCGTGCCATGGCCACATCCTGACGCGTCCTTACACGTACCATGGCCATGGCCTGACACGTCCTGACACGTACCATGACCACATCCTGCCATGTCCTGCGACGTCCTTACACGTACCATGGCCATGGCCTGACACGTCATGACACGTACCATGGTCATATCCTGCTATGTCATATCCTGACGCGTCCTGCACGTGGCATGGCCATGTCCTGACACGTCCTGCGACGCCCGACTCGTGCCATGTCCTCGCCCTGCCATGTCCTGCGACGTCCCGACTCGTGCCATGGCCACGCCCTGCCATGTCCTGCGACGTCCCGACTCGTGCCATGTCCACGCCCTGCCATGTTCTGATGCGTCCTGACACGTGCCATGGCCATGTCCTGATGTGTCCTGACACATGCCATGGCCCTGTCCAGATGCGTCCTGACACGTGCCATGGCCAGGTCTTGACGCGTCCTCCGACGTCCTAACTCTTGCCATGGCCACGCCCTGCTGCCATGTCCTGTGACGTCATGAGTCATGCCATGGCCACACCCTGCCATGTCCTGACGTGTCCTAACACGTGCCACTACCATGGCCTGACACGTCCTGACACGTACCATGGCCATGCCCTGCCATGTCCTGACGCGTCCTGACACGTGCCATGGCCATGTTCTTGTGCGTCTTGACACGTGCCGTGGCCACGCCCTGCCATGTCCTGCAACGTCCCGACTCGTGCCATGGCCACGCCCTTCCATGTCCTGCGACGTCATGAGTCACGCCATGGCCACGCCCTGCCGTATCCTGACGTGTCCTGACACGTGCCACTGCTATGTCCTGACGCGTCCTGACACGTGCCATGGCCATGTCCTGACGCGTCCTGCGACGTCCTGACTCTTGCCATGGCCACGCCCTGCCATGTCCTGACGCGTCCTGCACGTGCCATGGCCATGTCCTGACACGTCCAACAACGTCCCGACTCGTGCAATGGCCACGCCCTGCCATGTCCTGCGACGTCCCGACTCGTGCCATGGCCACGCCCTGCCATGTCTTGCGATGTCCCGACTCGTGTCATGGCCACGCCCTGCCATGTCCTGACGCGTCCTGACACGTGCCATGGCCATGTCCTGATGCGTCCTACCACATGCCATGGCCCTGTCCTGATGCATCCTGACACATGCCATGGCCATGTCCTGACGCGTCCTGCGAATAACTAACTCTTGCCATGGCCAAGCCCTGCCGCCATGTCCTGCGACGTCATGAGTCATGCCATGGCCACGCCCTGCCATGTCTTGACGTGCCCTAACACGTGCCACTGCCATGGTCTGACACGTCCTTACACGTACCATGACAACATCCTGCCATGTCCTGCGACGTCCTTACACGTACCATGGCCATGGCCTGACACGTCATGACACGTTCCATGGTCATATCCTGCCATGTCCTGCGACGTCATGAGTCATGCCATGGCCAAGCCCTGCCATGTCATGACGTGTCCTGACACGTGCCACTGCCATGTTCTGACGCGTCCTGACACGTGCCATGGCGATGTCCTGACTCATCATGCGACGTCCTGACTCGTGCCATGGCCATGCCCTGCCACGTCCTGACGCGTGCCATGCCCATGTCTGGACGCGTCGTGACACGTACCATGCCCATATCCTGCCATGTCCTGCGACGTCCTGACTCGTGCCGTGGCCACGCCTTGCCATGTCCTGACGCGTCCTGCACGTGCCATGGCCATGTCCTGACACGTCCTGCGACGTCCAGACTCGTGCCACGGCCACGCCCTGCCTTGTCCTGCGACGTCCCGACTCGTGCAATGGCCACGCCCTGCCATGTCCTGCGACGTCCCAACTCGTGCCATGGCCACGACCTGCCATGTCATGACGCGTCCTGACACGTGCCATGGCCATGTCCTGACTCGTCCTACGACGTCCTGACTCGTTCCATGGCCATATCCTAACACGTGTCGACCGGCCGTCGCCCGACGCTACTGCTCGAACCACCCTGACTTTCCACCACCGCCGCCAACGACCACTAACATCATTGCGCTTGACATGTTTCTAAGCATTTGTTAGAATAAGACGTGGTGCGACATGGTGCGGCTTGGAGCAACGTAGTGCGATGTCGCGCCATGGTCACGTCCTGATACGTACCATGGCCATGGTCTTACACATCCTGACGCGTACCATGGCCATGCCCTGCCATGTCCTGACGCGTCCTGACACGTACCATGGCCATGTCCCTATGCGTCTTGACACGTGTCGTGGCCATGCCCTGCCATGTCCCGCGACGTCCCGACTCGTGCCATGGCCACGCCCTGTTATGTCCTGACGCGTTGTTCTGATGCGTCCTGACACGTGCCATGGCCATGTCCTGATACGTCCAGAAACGTGCCATGGCCATGTTGTGACGCGTCCTGCGAAGTCCTGACTCGTGCCATGGCCACGCCCTGCCATGTCCTGCGACGTCATGAGTCATGCCATGGCCACGCCCTGTCGTATCCTGATATGTCCTGACACATGCCACTGCTATGTCTTGACGCGTCCTGACACGTGCCATGGCCATGTCCTGACGCGTCCTGCAACGTCCTGACTCTTGCCATGGCCACGCCCTAGCATGTCTTGCGACGTCATGAGTCATGCCATGGCTCCCCCCTGCCATGTCCAAACGTGTCTTGACACGTGCCACCGCCATGTCATGACGCGTCCTGACACGTGCCATAGCCATGTCCTGCGACGTCCTGACTCGTGCCATGGCTGTGTCCTGACACGTGTCCTCCGGCCGTCGCCCGACGCTACCGCTCGAACAACCCTGACTTTCCACCACCGCCGCCAACGACCACCAACATCATTGCGCTTGACATGTTTCTAAGAATTGGTTAGCAATAGACGTGGTGCGACGTGGTGCGGCTTGGAGCGACGTAGTGCGATGTCGTGCCATGACCACGTCTTGACACGTACCATGGCCAAGTCCTGACACGTCCTGAAACGTACCATGACCATACCCTGCCATGTCCTGCGCGTCCTTACACATACCATGGCCATGGCCTGACACGTCCTGACACGTAACATGACCATATCCTGCCATGTCCTGCGACGTCCTTACACGTACCATGGCCATGGCCTGACACGTCATGACACGTACCATGATCATATCCTGTCATGTCCTGCGACGTCCTGAATCGTGCTATGGCCACGTCTTGACGCGTCCTGACACATACCATGGCCACGTCCTAACGCGTCCTGACACGTACCATGGCCATATCCTGCCATGTCTTGCGACGTCCTGACTCGTGCCATAACCACGCCCTCCCACGTCCTGACGCGTGCCATGGCCATGTCCTGCGACGTCCTGAGTCGTGCCATGGCCACATCCTGACGCGTCCTTACACGTACCATGGCCATGGCCTGACACGTCCTGACACGTACCATGACCACATCCTGCCATGTCCTGCGACATCCTTACACGTACCATGGCCATGGCCTGACACGTCATGACACGTACCATGGTCATATCCTGCTATGTCATGCGACGTCATGAGTCATGCCACTGCCACGCCCTGCCAGGTCATGACGTGTCCTGACACGTGCCACTACCATGTCCTGAAGCGTCCTGACATGTGCCATGGCCATGTCCTGACTCGTCCTACGACGTCCTGACTCGTGCCATGGCCATGCCCTGCCACGTCCTGACGCGTGCCATGGCCATGTACGGACGCGTCCTGACACGTGCCATGTCCATATCTTGCCATGTCCTGCGACGTCCTGACTCGTGCCATGGCCACGCCCTTCCATGTCATGACGTTTCCTGCATGTGCCATGACCATGTCCTGACACGTCCTGCAACGTCCCGACTCGTGCCATGGCCACGCCCTGCCATGTCCTGCGACGTCCCGAATCGTGCCATGGCCACGCCTTGCCATGTCTTGCGATGTCCTGACTCGTGCCATGGCAATGCCCTGCCATGTCCTAATGCGTCCTGACACGTGCTATGGCCATGTACTGATGTTTCCTGACACATGCAATGGCCATGTCCTGATTCGTCCTGACACGTGCCATGGCCATGTCCGACGCGTCCTGCGACGTCCTGACTCTTGCCATGGCCACGCCCTGCCATGTCCTGCGACGTCATGAGTCATGCCATGGCCACGCCCTGCCGTATCCTGATGTGTCCTGGCACATGCCACTGCTATGTCATGACGCGTCCTGACACGTGCTATGGCCATGTCCTAACGCTTCCTGCAACGTCCTGACTCTTGCCATGGCCACGCCCTACCATGTCCTGCGACGTCATGAGTCATGCCATGGCCACGCCCTGCCATGTCTAAACGTGTCCTGACACGTGCCACTGCCATGTCATGACGCGTCCTGACATGTGCCATAGCCATGTCCTGCGACGTCCTGACTCGTGCCATGGCTGTGTACCGACACGTGTCCTCCGGCCGTCGCCCGACGCTACCGGTCGAACCACCTTGACTTTCCACCACCGCCGCCAACGACCACCAACATCATTGCGCTTGACGTGTTTCTAAGAATTGGTTAGCAATAGACGTGGTGCGACGTGGTACGGCTTGGAGCGACGTAGTGCGATGTCGTGCCATGACCACGTCGTGACACGTCCCATGGCCAAGTCCTGACACGTCCTGAAACGTACCATGACCATACCCTGCCATGTCCTGCGCGTCCTTACACGTACCATGGCCATGGCCTGACACGTCCTGACACGTAACATGACCATATCCTGCCATGTCCTGCGACGTCCTTACCCGTACCATGGCCATGGCCTGACACGTACCATGATCATATCCTGCCATGTCCTGCAACGTCCTGAATCGTGCCATGGCCACGTCTTGACGCGTCCTGACACGTACCATGGCCACGTCCTAACGCGTCCTGACACGTACCATGGCCATATCCTGCCATGTCCTGCGACGTCCTTACTCGTGCCATGACCACGCCCTGCCACGTCCTGACGCGTGCCATGGCCATGTCCTGCGACGTCCTGAGTCCTGCCATGGCCACATCCTGACGCGTCCTTACACGTACCATTGCCATGGCCTGACACGTCCTGACACGTACCATGACCACATCCTGCCATGTCCTGCGACGTCCTTACACGTACCATGGCCATGGCCTGACACGTCATGACACGTACCATGGTCATATCCTGCTATGTCATGCGACGTCATGAGTCATGCCACGGCCACGACCTGCCATGTCATGACGTGTCCTGACGCGTGCCACTGCCATGTCCTGACGCGTCCTGACATGTGCCATGGCCATGTCCTTCGACGTCCTGACTCGTGCCATGGCCATGTCCTTCCACGTCCTGACGCGTGCCATGGCCATGTACGGATGCGTCCTGACACGTACCATGCCCATATCCTGCCATGTCCTGCGACGTCCTGCCTAGTGCCATGGCCACGCCCTGCCATGTTTTGACGCGTCGTGCACGTGCCATGGCCATGTCCTTACACGTCCTGCGACGTCCTGACTCGTGCCATGGCCACGCCCTGCCATGTCCTGCGACATCCCGACTCGTGCCATGGCCACGCCCTGCCATGTCTTGCGATGTCCCTACTCGTGCCATGGCCACGCCCTGCCATGTCCTAACGCGTCCTGAGACGTGCCATGGCCATGTCTTGATGTGTCCTGTCACATGCAATGGCCATGTCCTGATGTGTCCTGACACGTGCCATGGCCATGTCCGACGCGTCCTGCGACGTCCTGACTCTTACCATGGCCACGCCTTGCTGCCATGTCCTGCGACGTCATGTCATGCCATGGCCACACCCTTCCATGTCTTGACGTGTCCTCACACGTGCCACTGCCATGGCTTGACACGTCCTGACACGTACCATGACCACATCCTGCCATGTCCTGCGACGTCCTTACACATACCATGGCCATGTCCTGACACGTCATGACACGTACCACGGTCATATCCAACCACGTCCTGACGCGTGCCATGGCCATGTCCGGACGCGTCCTGACACGTACCATGCCCATATCCTGCCATGTCTTGCGACGTCCTGACTCGTGCCATGGCCACGCCCTGCCATGTCCTGATGCGTCTTGCACATGCCATGGCCATGTCCTAACACATCGTGCGACGTCCCGACTCGTGCCATGTCCTGCGACGTCCCGACTCGTGCCAGGGCCACGCCCTGCCATGTCCTTCGACGTCCCGACTCGTGCCATGGCCACGCCCTGCCATGTCTTGCGACGTCCCGACTCATGCCATGGCCACGACCTGCCATGTCTTGCGACGTCCTTACACGTACCATGGCCATGGCCTGACACGTCATGACACGTACCATGACCACATCCTGCCATATCCTGCACCGTTCTGACTCTTGCCATGGCCACGCCCTGTTGCTATGTCCTACGACGTCATGAGTCATGCCATGGCCACGCATGGCCATGTCCCGACGTGTCCTAACACGTGCCACTACCATGGCCTGACACGTCCAGAAATGTACCTGTCCTGACACGTGAAACTGCCATGTCCTAACCCGTCCTTACACGTGCCATGGCCATGTGCTGACTCGTCCTGCAACGTCCTGACTCGTGCCAAGGCAATGCCCTGCCACGTCCTGACCCGTGCCATGGCCATGTCCGGATGCGTCCTGACACCTACCATGCCCATATCCTACCATGTCCTGCGACATCCTGACTCGTGCCATGGCCACGCCCTGCCATGTCCAGACGCGTCCTGCACGTGCCATGGCCATGTCCTGACACGTCCAACGACGTCCCGACTCGTGCCGCGGCCACGCCCTGCCATGTCCTGCGACGTCCCGACTCGTGCCATGGCCACGACCTGCCATGTCCTGCGATGTCCCGACTCGTGCCATGGCCACGCCCTGCCATGTCATGACGCGTCCTGACACGTGCCATGGCCAAGTCCTGATGTGTCCTGCCACATGCCATGGCCATGTCCTGATGCGTGTGCAATGGCCACGCACTGCCATGTCCTTCGACGTCCCTACTCGTGCCATGGCCACGCCCTACGAGGTCCAGACTCGTGCCATGGCCACGACCTGCCATATCCTGCGACGTCCTTACACGTACCATGGCCATGGCCTGACACATCATGACACGTACCATGACCACATCCTGCCATGTCCTGCGACATCTTGACTCTTGCCATGGGCACGCCCTGCTGCCATGTCCTACGACGTCATGAGTCATGCCATGGCCACGCATGGCCATGTCCTGACGTGTCCTAACACGTGCCACTGCCATGCCCTGACACGTCCTGACTCGTACCATGACCACATCCTGCCATGTCCTGCGACTTCCTTACACGTACCATTGCCATGGCCTGACACATCATGACACGTACCACGGTCATATCCTACCATGTCCTGCGACGTCATGAGTCATGTCGTGGCCACGCCCTGCCATGTCATGACGTGTCCTGACACGTGAAACTGCCATGTCCTGACCCGTCCTAACACGTGCCATGGCCATGTCCTGACTCGTCCTGCAACGTCCTGACTCGTGCCAAGGCAATGCCCTGCCACGTCCTGACCCGTGCCATGGCCATGTCCGGACGCGTCCTGACACGTACCATGCCCATATCCTACCATGTCCTGCGACGTCCTGACTCGTGCCATGGCCACGCCCTGCCATGTCCAGACGCGTCCTGCACGTGCCATGGCCATGTCCTGACACGTCCAACGACGTCCCGACTCGTGCCGTGGCCATGCGCTGCCATGTCCTGCGACGTCCCGACTCGTGCCATGGCCACGCCCTGCCATGTCCTACGATGTCCCGACTCGTGCCATGGCCACGCCCTGCCATGTCATGACGCGTCCTGACACGTGCCATGGCCATGTCCTGATGTGTCCTGCCACATGCCATGGCCATGTCCTGATGCGTGTGCAATGGCCACGCACTGCCATGTCCTTCGACGTCCCTACTCGTGCCATGGCCACGCCCTACGAGGTCCAGACTCGTGCCATGGCCACGACCTGCCATATCCTGCGACGTCCTTACACGTACCATGGCCATGGCCTGACACATCATGACACGTACCATGACCACATCCTGCCATGTCCTGCGACATCTTGACTCTTGCCATGGGCACGCCTTGGTGCCATGTCCTACGACGTCATGAGTCATGTCATGGCCACGCATGGCCATGTCCTGACGTGTCCTAACACGTGCCTCTGCCATGTCCTGACACGTCCTGACACGTACCATGACCACATCCTGCCATGTCCTGCGACGTCCTTACACGTACAATGGCCATGGCCTGACACATTATGACATGTACCATGGTCATATCCTGCTGTCACGGGGCTAATTTTCGCAAAATTAACACCGCGCGATAGTAGCTCGCAGCTACTTCAGCCTTCACTTTTTTCGCGCACAACACAGCCTTACTTAGAAACTTTCAGGCTTGAACCAAACATAAGAACACACACAATTTACGGGTAAAAACCCAACCTTTATTAATCTCGCAGATTAATACAAGGACTCTCGTTTTTACTTGGCTCACAAAAGTGTTTGCTCTCAGCACACTCACTTTTCTGCCTAGCTTCACTGTTTTATGGCTATGCTTCACTATTTTGTGCCTGCCTTAGCCTTTTTTGTGTCTACCTTAGCCTTACACGAAATGCATATAAATAAAGGGAGCTGCCAATGGCAGTTACAAAGGGGCAGCTACAAAGGGGGATCATGTCTTCAGCCCACTCGCCCATGATCTTTGATCATGTCTTCAGCCACTCGCCCATGATCTCGGCCATGCCTTCAGCCACTTGCCCACGTTCTCGGCCATGCCTTCAGCCACTTGCCCATGATCTCGGCCATGCCTTCAGCCACTTACCCACGATCTCGAACCTGCCCATGATTCTCGGATGTGGCTGCTTTGCACGCAGCTTCATCATGTGCCGCGCCCCAGCTTTGTCATGTGCCGCGCCCCAGCTTCGTCATGTGCGGAGCACACAGCTTCGTCACATGCCGCGCATGCTTGCATCCGGCCTGTCCGCACCTTGCCCGTTAGCCAACCTTTGTCTCGGACCTTGCCTTGCCCATAATTCCATAGCCACGCCTTGCTACGAATTAAGTCATCCCACCAGTCCGCACATGCCTTTGCCCCGCTTTAGCCTTGGACCTTGCCTCGCCATTAACTTCATAGCCACGCCCTGCCATGAGTTAAGCCGTCCCACTGATCCGCGCATACTTTGCCCGACTTTGCCTTGGACCTTGCCTCGCCCTTAGCTTCATAGCCACGCCCTGCCATAAGCTAAGTCGTCCCACTGATCCGCGCGCATGCCTTTGTCAAGTGCCATGCGTCTATTGCCTTAGCCGATGCCCACAAAACTCAAGGCTGCCTTGCCGACACTCCAGCCGCCTTGTCTTTGCTGTCTTGCCTAAGCCCATCACCACTTAGACACTCGCCCAGTGCCATACATTGCTTCAAGAAGACATGTCAAGGGGCAATGTACAAGCCCTTGACACGCATTCTGCCCGACATCTCTCATGTCTCATTTTGGGGGTCTAACAAACCACCCCCACTTGTTAAGCTCGACGTCCTCGTCGAGACTGAACTCACGTGGTCCGATATTTGATCTTTGGCAACAGAGGTTCCACACAGCATCACCTTGTCGCCCTCAATGCAGTACTGTCGCACAACACTTTCCTTTGCAAGATTCACTGTCTTCACATACAATGAATCATTCACATCAGCTGACTTGAATTTCAACCCAAGTCTCACATCGGAATAAATAGCAACACAGATCTCATCTTGTCCCGCTTCATTCCCTTCAACCAGCAACTCAAACTCCGCAATGAATTTCTGATAAACTTTTGCCGACCAGAGAAAAGATCGCATCTCTTCCCCAAACTTAGGCACCTGCCTCTCCGCATAGACAAGCACTTTGGCCGACTTCACCCGCACCCGATACTGTCTCACCAGGTGTTCAAGAAATATGGTCTCCTGTCCGGCAGCTTCACACTTCTCCATCACGTACTGCTTGCATTCATTTACCCAAGACAGCACTTCCAAGTGTGACCCATGTTTATCCAAATTCGGAATAACAATATCATCCAACCAGACTTTAGGCTTCACTTCCACCCTAGCCGCAAGGAAAATCTCATCTTCCTGCTTCACGTCCATGTTAATCACCGTGGCAGAATTTATAGAAATCTTTGGTTGATTGTCTTCCCTTCTATTAGGATAAACGGCCTTTATAAAATCAGGAGCCGCATCATTCATAATCATTACTCCATCCAAATGAGGCATTGGAACGAAGCAATGTTTCTTCATAAAGTCGATTCCGAGGATCACCTCAAAATCTTCTATTGGCATCACCAACAAACTCACTTTTCCTTTCCAGTTCCCAACTGATAAAGGAACGTCATAAGCCACACCCACAGTAGCTTGTGACTTGCAATTTAACGCCTTCACATAGGAGGAACTTTTTGACACTTTCAGTCCATACCTTCGCACTAAACTGGCACACACAAGAGTGTGAGTGGCCCCAGTATCTATCATGGCCATCACGCTTTTGCCCCCAATCTTCATTTCAATGTGCATTAACATGGACTGAGAGTTCATTTCGTTGTTAGCAACATTCATCAATGAAACATCGTTTAACACTTGCATAGGATTTACATAGGCGATAACTTCTTCGCCTTCTTCATCCCGTTCCTTTTCGGCAGCCAGCAACCCATTTACCCGCTTCCGATTCTGACAGTCTTTGGCAAGGTGGGCTCCTCCGCACGTCCAGCACTCCACAACTTTCCTGTTTGTGCCGCCTCTGTTTGGAACAACCCCGTCAATAGCTTTGCCTTTTTCAATGACTTCTTCTCGGACTTCTTTCCTCCATTCCCCCTTCTTCTCTGCCCATTTCTTTGGTTTCGAAGAAGAAGGAACTTCAGAAAGAGAACGGGTGCTGCGGTAATCCACCAAAGAATCCGCTGCAGCCATCGCACTTGGGAGGTCCTTCACAGCCTGCCTCCTAAGCTCATTCTGCGCCCATGCTTGCATTCCCGAAATAAAATTATGCAATTTATCATCCTCTGACATGTTTTGAACGTCCAACATTAAGGAAGAGAATTCCTTAATATAATCCCGCATAGATCCCGTTTGTCTCAAGCGTTTCAGATGGTCTCTAGCAAGCCAAGATGCATTGCTAGGCAAGAATTGGTCCTTCATTTCTTTCCTAAGCTTCTCCCAGGTATCAATTTTTTGTCTGCCCGCAGTTTCATCATCCAACATACGAGTTCTCCACCACAATTTAGCATCTCCCGTGAGGTACATGCTTGTAATTGTGACCTTCTCCGCATCTGGAACTTTGGCAGCAACAAAATATTGTTCCATGTCCCACAAAAAATTCTCCAATTCTTTTGCACTCCGCGCTCCACCAAACGCCGTTGGATCAGGAATCTTCACTTTCAAACGTTCTTCACTGCTTTGGCTTGGAGCAGCCAACGCCAGTTTAAGAACAGCGATTTCAGCCTTCAAGTTGTCGACCTCCTTCCTTAGGTCTTCAACCACGCTATCCGTCGATTCACAGCTTTGTTGGATCCCATCGCGAAACTGATCTGTCCCATCTTTCAGGCGATAGATCTCTGTGATGAGATCTGCCATTTCCAATGGATCATCGGTCACGCCGATTAGCGCCTCCAACCGTGCAACTCTGTCACGCAAGTCCGATGTAGACCCGCCCGCCATGTGCAAGAGTTACAACCTGCTCCGCTCTGATACCAGTTGTCACGGGGCTAATTTTCGCAAAATTAACACCGCGCGGCAGTAGCTCGCAGCTACTTCAGCCTTCACTTTTTTCGCGCACAACACAGCCTTACATAGAAACTTTCAGGCTTGAACCAAACATAAGAACACACACAATTTACGGGTAAAAACCCAACCTTTATTAATCTCGCAGAATAATACAAGGACTCTCGTTTTTACTTGGCTCACAAAAGTGTTTGCTCTCAGCACACTCACTTTTCTGCCTAGCTTCACTGTTTTATGGCTATGCTTCACTATTTTGTGCCTGCCTTAGCCTTTTTTGTGTCTACCTTAGCCTTACACGAAATGCATATAAATAAAGGGAGCTGCCAATGGCAGTTACAAAGGGGCAGCTACAAAGGGGGATCATGTCTTCAGCCCACTCGCCCATGATCTTTGATCATGTCTTCAGCCACTCGCCCATGATCTCAGCCATGCCTTCAGCCACTTGCCCACGTTCTCGGCCATGCCTTCAGCCACTTGCCCATGATCTCGGCCATGCCTTCAGCCACTTACCCACGATCTCGAACCTTCCCATGATTCTCGGATGTGGCAGCTTTGCACGCAGCTTCATCATGTGCCGCGCCCCAGCTTTGTCATGTGCCGCGCCCCAGCTTCGTCATGTGCCGAGCACACATCTTCGTCACATGCCGCGCATGCTTGCATCCGGCCTGTCCGCACCTTGCCCCTTAGCCAACCTTTGTCTCGGACCTTGCCTTGCCCATAATTCCATAGCCACGCCTTGCTAC
The DNA here is from genome assembly GCA_034376525.1 of Nicotiana benthamiana. NCBI lineage: Eukaryota > Viridiplantae > Streptophyta > Magnoliopsida > Solanales > Solanaceae > Nicotiana > Nicotiana benthamiana. The sequence continues at coordinate 115,760,324 of CM067338.1, forward strand.
GAATTAAGTCATCCCACCAGTCCGCACATGCCTTTGCCCCACTTTAGCCTTGGACCTTGCCTCGCCCTTAACTTCATAGCCACGCCCTGCCATGAGTTAAGCCGTCCCACTGATCCGCGCATACTTTGCCCGACTTTGCCTTGGACCTTGCCTCGCCCTTAGCTTCATAGCCACGCCCTGCCATAAGCTAAGTCGTCCCTCCCACTGATCTGTGCGCATGCCTTTGTCAAGTGCCATGCGTCTATTGCCTTAGCCGATGCCCACAAAACTCAAGGCTGCCTTGCCGACACTCCAGCCGCCTTGTCTTTGCTGTCTTGCCTAAGCCCATCACCACTTAGACACTTGCCCAGCGCCATACATTGCTTCAAGAAGACATGTCAAGGGGCAATGTACAAGCCCTTGACACGCATTCTGCCCGACATCTCTCATGTCTCATTTTGGGGGTCTAACACCTGCCATGTCTTGCGACGCCATTAGTCATGCCGTGGCCACGCCCTGCCATGTCATGACGTGTCTTGACACGTGCCACTGCCATGTCCTGACGCGCCCTGGCACGTGCCATGGCCATGTCCTGACTCGTCCTGCGACGTCCTGACTCGTGCCACGGCCATGCCCTGCCACGTCCTTACGTGTGCCATGGCCATGTCCGAACGCGTCCTCACACGTACCATGCCCATAATATGCCATGTCATGCGACGTCCTGACTCGTGCCATGGCCACGCCCTGCCATGTCATGACGCGTCCTGACACGTGCCATGGCCATGTCCTGATGTGTCTTGCCACACGCCATGGCCATGTCCTGATGCGTCCCAACTCTTGCCATTGGCCACGCCCTGCCATGTCCTTCGACGTCCCGACTCGTGCCATGGCCACGCCTTGCGACGTCCTGACTCTTGCCATGGCCACGCCTTGCGACGTCCTGACTCTTGCCATGGCCACGCCCTGTTGCCATGTCCTACGACGTCATAAGTCATGCCATGGCCACGCATGGCCATGCCTTGACGTGTCCTAACACGTGCCACTGCCATGGCCTGACACGTCTTGACACGTACCATGACCAAATCCTTCCATGTCCTGCGACGTCCTTACACGTACCATGGCCATGGCCTGACACGTCATGACACGTACCACGGTCATATCCTACCATGTCCTGCGACGTCATGAGTCATGCCATGGCCACGCCCTGCCATGTTATGACGTGTCCTGACACGTGCCACTGACATGTCCTGACGTGTCCTTACACGTGCCATGGCCATGTCCTGACTCGTCCTGCGATGTCCTGACTCGTGCCATGGCAATGCCTGCCACGTCCTGACACGTGCCATGCCCATATCCTGCCATGTCCTACGACGTCCTGACTCGTGCCATGGCCACGCCCTGCCATGTCCTGACGCGTCCTGCACGTGCCATGGCCATGTCCTGACACGTCCTACGACGTCCCGACTCGTGCCATGGCCACGCCCTTCCATGTCCTGCGACGTCCCGACTCGTGCCATGGCCACGCCCTGCCATGTCCAGCGACGTCCCGACTCGTGCCATGGACACGCCCTGCCATGTCATGATGCGTCCTAACACGTGCCATCGCCATGTCATGATGTGTCCTGCGACGTCCTTACACATACTATGGCCATGGCCTGACACGTCATGACACGTACCACGGTCATATCCTGCCATGTCCTGCGACGTCCCGAATCGTGCCATGGCCACGTCCTGACACGTACCATGGCCACGTCCTGACGCGTCCTGACACGTACCATGGCCATATCCTGCCATGTCCTGCCACATCCTGACTCGTGCCATGACCACGCCCTGCCATGTCTTGACGCGTGCCATGGCCATGTCCTGCGACGTCCTGAGTCGTGCCATGGCCACGTCCTGACGCGTCCTTACACGTACCGTGGCCATGGCCTGACACGTCCTGACACGTACCATGACCACATCCTGCCATGTCCTGCGACGTCCTTACACGTACCATGGCCATGGCCTGACACGTCATGACACGTACCATGGTCATATCCTGCCATGTCCTGCGACGTCATGAGTCATGCCATGGCCACGCCCTGCCATGTCATGACGTGTCTTGGCACGTGCCACTGCCATGTCCTGACGCGTCCTTACACGTGCCATGGCCATGTCCTGACTTGTCCTGCGACGTCCTGACTCGTGCCATGGCAATGCTCTGCCACGTCCTGACGCGTGCCATGGCCATGTCCGGACGCGTCCTGACACATACCATGCCCATATCCTGCCATGTCCTGCGACGTCCTGACTCGTGCAATGGCCACGCCCTGCCATGTACTGCGACGTCCCGACTCGTGCCATGGCCACGCCCTGCCATGTCTTGCAATGTCCCGACTCGTGCCATGGCCACGCCCTGCCATGTCCTGACGCGTCCTTACACGTGCCATGGCCATGTCCTGATGTGTCCTGCCACATGCAATGGCCATGTCCTGATGCGTCCTGACACGTGCCATGGCCATGTCCTGACGCGTCTTGCGACGTCCTGACTCTTGCCATGGCCACGCCCTGCTACCATGTCCTGCGACGTCATGAGTCATGTCATGGCCACGCCCTTCCATGTCTTGACGTGTCCTCACACGTGCCACTGCCATGGCTTGACACGTCCTGACACGTACCATGACCACATCCTGCCATGTTCTGCGACGTCCTGACTCGTGCCATGGCCACGCCCTGCCATGTCCTGACGCGTCCTGCACGTGCCATGCCCATGTCCTGACACGTCCTACAACGTCCCGACTCGTGCCATGGCCACGCCCTGCCATGTCCTGCGACGTCCCGACTCGTGCCATGGCCACGCCCTGCCATGTCCAGTGACGTCCCGACTCGTGCCATGGCCACGCCCTGCCATGTCATGACGCGTCCTAACACGTGCCATGGCCATGTCATGATGTGTCCTGCGACGTCGTTACACATACCATGGCCATGGCCTGACACGTCATGACACGTACCACGGTCATATCCTGCCATGTCCTGCGACGTCACGAATCGTGCCATGGCCACGTCTTGACACGTCCTGACACGTACCATGGCCACGTCCTGACGCGTCCTGGTACGTACCATGGCCATATCCTGCCATGTCCTGCCACGTCCTGACTCGTGCCATGACCACGCCCTGCCATGTCTTGACGCGTGCCATGGCCATGTCCTGCGACGTCCTGAGTCGTGCCATGGCCACGTCCTGACTCGTCCTTACACGTACCATGGCCATGGCCTGACACGTCCTTACACGTACCATGGCCATGGCCTGACACATCATGACACATACCACGGTCATATCCTTCCATGTCCTGCGACGTCATGAGTCATGCCATGGCCACGCCCTGCCATGTCATGACGTGTCCTGACACATGAAACTGCCATGTCCTGACGCGTCCTTACACGTGCCATGGCCATGTCCTGACTCAACCTGCGACGTCCGGACTCTGTCCATGGCAATGACCTACCACGTCCTGACGCATGCCATGGCCATGTCCGGACGCGTCCTGACACGTACCATGCCCATATCCTGCCATGTCATGCGACGTCCCGACTCGTGCCATGGCCACGCACTGCCATGTCCTGACGCGTCCTTACACGTGCCATGGCCATGTCCTGACTCGTCCTGCGACGTCCAGACTCGTGCCATGGCAATGCACTGCCACGTCCTGACGCGTGCCATGGCCATGTCCGGACGCGTCCTGACACGTACCATGCCCATATCCTGCCATGTCATGCAACGTCCAGACTCGTGCCATGGCCACGCCCTGCCATTTCCTGCGACGTCCCGACTCGTGCCATGGCCACGCCCTGCCATGTCTTGCGATGTCCCGACTCGTGCCATTTCCACGCCCTGCCATGTCCTAACGCGTCCTAACACGTACCATGACCACATCCTGCCATGTCCTGCGACATCCTTACACGTACCATGGCCATGACCTGACACGTCATGACACGTACCACGGTCATATCCTACCATGTCCTGCGACGTCATGACTCATGCCATGGCCACGCCCTGCCATGTCATGACGTGTCCTGACACGTGCCACTGACATGTCCTGACGCGTCCTTACACATGCCATGGCCATGTCCTGACTCATCTTGCGACGTCCGGACTCGTGCCATGGAAATGCCCTGCCACGTCCTGACGCGTAAAATGGCCATGTGCGGACGCGTCTTGACACGTACCATGCCCATATCCTGCCATGTCCTGCGACGTCCTGACTCGTACCATGGCCACGCCCTGCCATGTCCTGACGCGTCCTGCACGTGCCATGGCCATGTCCTAACACATCCTACGATGTCCCGACTCGTGCCATAGCCACGCCCTGCCATGTCCTGCGACGTCGCGACTCGTGCCATGGCCATGCTCTGCCATGTCCTACGACGTCCTGACTCGTGCCATGGCCACGCCTTGCCATGTCATGACGCGTCCTGACACGTGCCATGGCCATGTCCTGATGTATCCTGCCACATGCAATGGCCATGTCCTGATGCGTCCCAACTCGTGCCATGGCCACGCCCTGCCATGTCCTTCGACGTCCCGACTCGTGCCATGGCCACGTCCTGCGACGTCCTGACTCGTGCCATGGCCACGACCTACCATGTCCTGCGACGTCCTTACACGTACCATGGCCATGGCCTGACACGTCATGACACGTACCATGACCACATCCTGCCATGTCTTGCGACGTCCTGACTCTTGCAATGGCCACGCCCTGCTGCCATGTCCTAACACGTGCCACTGCCATGGCCTGACACGTCTTAACACGTACCATGACCACGTCCTTCCATGTCCTGCGATGTCCTTACACGTACCATGGCCATGGCCTCACACGTCATGACACGTACCATGGTCATATCCTACCATGTCCTGCGACGTCATGAGTCATGCCATGGCCACGCCCTGCCATGTCATGACGTGTCCTTACACGTGCCACTAACATGTCCTGACGCGTCCTTACACATGCCATGGCCATGTCCTGACTCGTCCTGCAACGTCCTGACTAGTGCCATGGCAATGCCCTGGCACGTCCTGACGCGTGCCATGGCCATGTCTGGACGCGTCCTGACACGTACCATGCCCATATCCTGCCATGTCCTGCGACGTCCTGACTCGTGGCATGGCCACGCCCTGCCATGTCCTGACGCGTCCTGCACGTGCAATGGCCATGTCGTGACACGTCCTACGACGTCCCGACTCGTGCCATGGCCACGCCCTGCCATGTCCTGCGTCGTCCCGACTCGTGCCATGGCCACGCCCTGCCATGTCATGACGCGTCCTGACACGTGCCATGGCCATGTCCTGATGTGTCCTGCCACATGCCATGGCCATGTCCTGATGCATCCCAACTCGTGCCATGGCCCGCCCTGCCATGTCCTTCGACGTCCCGACTCGTGCCATGGCCACGCCCTGCGACGTCCCGACTCGTGCCATGGCCACGACCTGCCATGTCCTGCGACGTCCTTACACGTACTATGGCCATGGCCAGACACGTCATGACACGTACCATGACCACATCCTACCATGTCCTGCGACGTCCTGACTCTTGCCATGGCCTCGCCCTGCTGCCATGTCCTGCGACGTCATGAGTCATGCCATGGCCACGCATGGCCATGTACTGACATGTCCTAACATGTGCCACTGCCATGGCCTGACACGTCCTGACACGTACCATGACCACATCCTGCCATGTCCTGCGACTTCCTCACACGTACCATGGCCATGGTCTGACACATCATGACACGTACCACGGTCATATCCTACCATGTCCTGCGACGTCTTGAGTCATACCGTGGCCACGCCCTGCCATGTCATGACGTGTCCTAACACGTGAAACTGCCATGTCCTGACGTGTCCTGCACGTGCCATGGCCATGTCCTGACACGTCCTGCGACGTCCCGACTCGTGCCATGGCCACGCCCTGCCATGTCCTGCGACGTCCCGACTCGTGCCCTGACCACGCCCTTCCATGTCTTGCAATGTCCCGACTCGTGCCACGGCCACGCCCTGCCATGTCCTGTCGCGTCCTGACACGTACCATGACCACATCCTGCCATGTCCTGCGACGTCCTTACACGTACCATGGCTATGGCCTGACACGTCATGACACGGACCACGGTCATATCCTACCATGTCCTATGACGTCATTAGTCATGCCATGGCCACGCCCTGCCATGTCATGACGTGTCCTGACACGTGCCACTGACATGTCCTTAGGCGTCCTTACACGTGCCACTGACATGTCCTGAGGCGTCCTTACACGTGCCATGGCCATGTCTTGACTCGTCCTGCGACGTCCTGACTCGTGCCATGGCAATGCCCTGCAACGTTCTGACGCGCGCCATGGCCATGTCCGGACGCGTCCTGACAGGTACCATGCCCATATCCTGCCATGTCCTGCGACGTCCCAACTCATGCCATGGCAACGCCCTGCCATGTCCTGACGCGTCCTGCACGTACCATGGCCATGTCCGGACACGTCATGACGCGTCCTGACAAATGCCATGGCCATGTCCTGATGTGTCCTGCCACATGCAATGGCCATATCCTGATGCGTCCCAACTCGTGCCATGGCCACGCCCTTCCATGTCCTTCGACGTCCCGACTCGTGCCATGGCCACGCCTTGCTGCCATGTCCTGCGACGTCATGAGTCATGCCATGGCAACGCCCTTCCATGTCTTGACGTGTCCTCACACGTGCCACTGCCATGGCTTGACACGTCCTGACACGTACCTTGACCACATCCTGCCATGTCCTACGACGTCCTTACACGTACCATGGCCTTGGCCTGACACATCATGACACGTACCACAGTCATATCCTACCATGTCCTGCGACGTCATGAGTCATGCCTTGGCCACGCCTTGCCATGTCATGACGTGTCCTGACACGTGAAACTGCCATGTCCTGACGCGTCCTTACACGTGCCATGGCCATGTCCTGATGTGTCCTGCCACATGCCATGGCCATGTCCTGATGCATCCCAACTCATGCCATGGCCACGCCTTGCCATGTCCTTAGACGTCCTGACTCTTGCCATGGCCACGCCCTGCTGCCATGTCCTGTGACGTCATGAGTCATGCCATGGCCACGCCCTTCCATGTCTTGACGTGTCCTCACACGTGCCACTGCCATGGCTTGACACGTCCTGAAACGTACCATGATCACATCCTGCCATGTCCTGCGACGTCCTTACACGTACCATGGCCATGGCCTGACACATCATGACACTTACCACGTTCATATCCTACCATGTCCTGCGACGTCATGAGTCATGCCATGGCCACGCTCTGCCATGTCATGACGTGTCCTGACACATGAAACTGCCATGTCCTGACGCGTCCTTACACGAGCCATGGCCATGTCCTGACTTGTCCTGCGACGTCCTAACTCGTGCCATGGCAATGCCCTGCCACGTCCTCACGCGTGCCATGGCCATCTCCGGACGCGTCCTGACACGTACCATGCCCATATCCTGCCACGTCCTGCGATGTCCTGACTCGTGCCATGGCCACGCCCTGCACTGTCTTGACGCGTCCTGCACGTACCATGGCCATGTCTTGACACGTCCTGTGATGTCCCCACTCGTGCCATGGCCACGCCTTGCCATGTCCTGCGACGTCCCGACTCGTGCCATGGCCACGCCCTGCCATGTCTTGCGATGTCCCGACTCATGCCATGGCCACGCCCTGCCATGTCCTGACGCGTCCTGACACGTACTATGACCACATCTTGCCATGTCCTGCGACGTCCTTACACATACCATGGCCATGGCCTGACACGTCATGACACGTACCGTGGTCATATCCTACCATGTCCTGCGACGTCATGAGTCATGCCATGGCCACGCCCTGCCATGTCATGACGTGTCCTGACATGTGCCACTGACATGTCCTGACGCGTCCTTACACGTGCCATGGCCATGTCCTGGTTAGTCCTGCAACGTCCCGACTCGTGCCATGGCGACGCCCTACCATGTCCTGCGACGTCCCGACTCGTGCCATGGCCACGCCCTGCCATGTCATGACTCGTCCTGACACGTGCCATGGCCATGTTCTGATGTGTACTACAACATGCCATGGCCATATCCTGATGCGTCCCAACTCGTGCCATGGCACGCCCTCCCATGTCCTTCGACATCCCGACTCGTGCCATGGCCACGCCCTGCGACGTCCCGACTCGTTCCATGGCCACGGCCTGCCATGTCCTCCGACGTCCTTACACATACCATGGCCATGGCCTGACACGTCATGACAGGTACCATGACCACATCCTGCCATGTCCTACGACGTCCTGACTCTTGCCATGGCCACGCCCTGCTGACATGTCCTACGACGTCATGAGTCATGCCATGGCCACGCATGGCCATGTCCTGACGTGTCCTAACGCGTGCCACTGCCATGGCCTGACACGTCCTGACACGTCCTGACACGTACCATGACCACATCCTGCCATGTCCTGCGATGTCCTTACACGTACCATGGCCATGGCCTGACACGTCATGACACGTACCACGGTCATATCCTACCATGTCTTGCGACGTCATGAGTCATGCCATGGCCACGCCCTGCCATGTCATAATGTGTCCTGACACGTGCCACTGACATTTCCTGCCGCGTCCTTACACGTGCCATGGCCATGTCCTAACTCGTCTTGCGACGTCCTGACTCGTGCCATGGCAATGCCCTGCCACGTCCTGACGCGTGCCATGGCCATGTCCGGACGTGTCCGGACACGTACCATGCCCATATTCTGCCATGTCCTGCGACGTCCTGACTCGTGCTATGGCCACGCCCTGCCAATTCCTGACGCGTCCTGCACGTGCCATGGCCATGTCCTGACATGTGTTAGGATGTAACCGACTCGTGACATAGCCACTCCCTACCATGTCCTGCAACGTCCCGACTCGTGCCATGGCAAAGCCCTGCCATGTCCTGCGACGTCCCGACTCGTGCCATGGCCAGGCCCTGCCATATCATGACGCGTCCTGACACGTGCCATGGCCATGTCCTGATGTGTCCTGCCACCTGCAATGGCCATGTCCTGATGCGTCCTAACTCGTGCCACGGCCACGCCCTGCCATGTCCTTCGACGTCCCGACTCGTGCCATGGCCAAGTCCTGTGATGTCCCGACTCGTGCCATGGCCACGACCTGCCATGTCCTGCGATGTCCTTACACGTACCATGGCCATGGCTTGACACGTCATGACACGTACCTTGACCACATCCTGCCATGTCCTGCCACGTCCTGACTCTTGCAATGGCCACGCCTTGCTGCCATGTCCTACGACATCATGAGTCATTCCATGGCCACACATGGCCATGTCCTGACGTGTCCTAACACGTGCCACTGCCATGGCCTGAGACGGCTTAACACGTACCATGACCACATCCTTCCATGTCCTGCGATGTCCTTACACGTACCATGGCCATGGCCTGACACGTCATGACACGTACCACGGTCATATCCTTCCATGTCCTGCGACGTCATGAGTCATGCCATGGCCACGCCCTGCCATGTCATGACGTGTCCTGACACGTGCCACTGACATGTCCTGACGCATCCTAACACGTGCCATGGCCATGTCCTGACTCGTCCCGCGACGTCCTGACTCGTGCCATGGCAATGCCTGCCACGTCCTGACACGTGCCATGGCCATGTCCGGACGCGTCCTGACACGTACCATGCCCATATCTTGCCATGTCCTGTGACGTCCTGACTCGTGCCCTGGCCACGCCCTGCCATGTCCTGACGCGTCCTGCACGTGCCATGGCCATGTCCTGACACGTCCTACGATGTCTCGACTCGTGCCATGGCCACACCCTGCCATGTCCTGCGACGACCAGACTCGTGCCATGGCCACGCCCTGTCATGTCCAGCGAGGTCCCGACTCGTGCCATGGCCACGCCCTGCCATCTCATGACGCGTCCTAACACATGCCATGGCCATGTCATGATGTGTCCTGCGACGTCCTTACACGTACCATGGCCATGGCCTGACACGTCATGACACGTACCACGGTCATATCCTGCTATGTCCTGCGACGTCCTGAATCGTGCCATGGCCACGTCTTGACACGTCCTGACACGTACCATGGCCACGTCCTGACGCGTCCTGACACGTACCATGGCCATATCCTGCCATGTCCTGCCACGTCTTGACTCGTGCCATGACCACGCTCTGCCATGTCCTGACGCGTGCCATGGCCATGTCCTGCGACGTCCTGAGTCGTGCCATGGCCACGTCCTGACGCGTCCTTACACGTACCATGGCCATGGCCTGACACGTCTTGACACGTACCATGACCACATCCTGCCATGTCCTGCGACGTCCTTACACGTACCATGGCTATGGCCTGACACGTCATGACACGTACCATGGTCATATCCTGCCATGTCCTGCGACGTCATGATTCATGCCATGGCCACGCCCTGCCATGTCATGACGTGTCCTGACACGTGCCACAACCATGTCCTGACGCGTCCTTACACGTGCTATGGCCACGCCCTGCCATGTCCAGTGACGTCCCGACTCGTGCCATGGCCACGCCCTGCCATGTCATGACGCGTCTTAACACGTGCCATGGCCATGTCATGATGTGTCCTGCGACGTCGTTACACATACCATGGCCATGGCCTGACACTTCATGACACGTACCACGGTCATATCCTGCCATGTCCTGCGACGTCCCGAATCGTGTCATGGCCACGTCTTGACACGTCCTGACACGTACCATGGCCACGTCCTGACGCGTCCTGGTACGTACCATGGCCATATCCTGCCATGTCCTGCCACGTCCTGACTCGTGCCATGACCACGCCCTGCCATGTCTTGACGCGTGCCATGGCCATGTCTTGCGACGTCCTGAGTCGTGCCATGGCCACGTCCTGACTCGTCCTTACACGTACCATGGCCATCGCCTGACACGTCCTGACACGTACCATGACCACATCCTGCCATGTCCTGCGACGTCCTTACACGTACTATGGCCATGGCCTGACACATCATGACACATACCACGGTCATATCCTTCCATGTCCTGCGACGTCATGAGTCATGCCATGGCCACGCCCTGCCATGTCATGACGTGTCCTGACACGTGAAACTACCATGTCCTGACGCGTCCTTACACGTGCCATGGCCATGTCCGGACTCAACCTGCGACGTCCGGACTCGTGCCATGGCAATGCCCTACCACGTCCTGACGCGTGCCATGGCCATGTCCGGACGCGTCCTGACACGTACCATGCCCATATCCTGCCATGTCATGCGACGTCCTGACTCGTGCCATGGCCACGCCCTGCCATGGCCACGCCCTGCCATGTCCTGCGACGTCCCGACTCGTGCCATGGCCACGCCCTGCCATGTCTTGCGATGTCTCGACTCGTGCCATGGCCACGCCCTGCAATGTCCTGACGCGTCCTGACACATACCATGACAACATCCTGCCATGTCCTGCGACGTCCTTTCACTTACCATGGCCATGGCCTGACACGTCATGAGACGTACGACGTTCATATCCTACCATGTCCTGCGACGTCATGAGTCATGCCATGGCCACGCCCTGCCAAGTCATGTCGTGTCCTGACACGCCACTGACATGTCCTGACGCGTCCATACACGTGCCATGGCCATGTCCCGACTCGTCCTGCGACGTCCGGACTCGTGCCATGGCAATGCCCTGCCACGTCCTGACGCGTGCAATGGCCATGTGCGGACGGGTCTTGACACGTACCATGCCCATATCCTGCCATGTCCTGGGACGTCCTGACTCGTACCATGGCCACGCCCTGCCATGTCCTGACGCGTCCTGCACGTGCCATGGCCATGTCCTGACACATCCTACGACGTCCCGACTCGTGCCATGGCCACACCCTGCCATGTCCTGCGACGTCCCGACTCGTCGCATTGCCACGCCCTGCCATGTCCTGTGACGTCTCGACTCGTGTCATGGCCACGCCCTGCCATGTCACGACGCGTCCTGACACGTGCCATGGCCATGTCCTGATGTATCCTGCCACATGCAATGGCCATGTCCTGATGCGTCCTAACTCGTGCCATGGCCACGCCCTGCCATGTCCTTCGACGTCCCGACTCGTGCCATGGCCACGTCCTGTGACGTCCCGACTCGTTCCATGGCCACGACCTGCCATGTCCTGCGACGTCCTTACACGTACCATGGCCATGGCCTGACACGTCATGACAGGTACCATGACCACATCCTGCCATGTCCTGCGACGTCCTGACTCTTGCAATGGCCACGCCTTGCTGCCAAGTCCTACGACATCATGAGTCATGCCATGGCCACACATGGCCATGTCCTGACGTGTCCTAACACGTGCCACTGCCATGGCCAGAGACGGCTTAACACGTACCATGACCACATCCTTCCATGTCCTGCGATGTCCTTACACATACCATGGCCATGGCCTGACATGTCATGACACGTACCACGGTCATATCCTACCATGTCCTGCGACGTCATGAGTCATGCCATGGCCACGCCCTGCCATGTCATGACGTGTCCTGACACGTGCCACTGACATGTCCTGACGCGTCCTTACACGTGCCATGGCCATGTCCTGACTCGTCCTGCGACGTCCTGACTCGTGCCATGGCACTGCCTGCCACGTCCTAACACGTGCCATGCCCATGTCCGGACGCGTCCTGACACGTACCATGCCCATATCCTGCCATGTCCTGTGACGTCCTGACTCGTGCCATGGCCACGCCCTGCCATGTCCTGACGCGTCCTGCACGTGCCATGGCCATGTCCTGACACGTCCTACGACGTCCCGACTCGTGCCATGGCCACACCCATCCATGTCCTGCGACGACCAGACTCGTGCCATGGCCACGCCCTGCCATGTCCAGTGAGGTCCCGACTCGTGCCATGGCCACGCCCTGCAATCTCATGACGCGTCCTAACACGTGCCATGGCCATGTCATGATGTGTCCTGCGACGTCCTTACACGTACCATGGCCATGGCCTGACATGTCATGACACGTACCACGGTCATATCCTGCTATGTCCTGCGACGTCCTGAATCGTGCCATGGCCACGTCTTGACACGTCCTGACACGTACCATGGCCACGTCCTGACGCGCCCTGACACGTACCATGGCCATATCCTGCCATGTCCTGCCACGTCCTGACTCGTGCCATGACCACGCCCTGCCACGTCCTGACGCGTGCCATGGCCATGTCCTGCGACGTCCTGAGTCGTGTCATGGCCACGTCCTGACGCGTCCTTACACGTACCATGGCCATGGCCTGACACGTCCTGACACGTACCATGACCACATCCTGCCATGTCCTGCGACGTCCTTACACGTACCATGGCTATGGCCTGACACGTCATGACACGTACCATGGTCATATCCTGCCATGTCCTGCGACGTCATGATTCATGCCATGGCCACGCACTGCCATGTCCTGACGCGTCCTTACACGTGCCATGGCCATGTCCTGACTCGTCCTGCGACGTCCAAAATCGTGCCATGGCAATGCACTGCCACGTCCTGACGCGTGCCATGGCCATGTCCGGACGCGTCCTGACACGTACCATGCCCATATCCTGCCATGTCATGCAACGTCCAGACTCGTGCCATGGCCACGCCTTGCCATTTCCTGCGACGTCCCGACTCGTGCCATGGCCACGCCCTGCCATGTCTTGCGATGTCCCGACTCGTGCCATTGCCACGCCCTGCCATGTCCTAACGCGTCCTAACACGTACCATGACCACATCCTGCCATGTCCTGCGACGTCCTTACACGTACCATGGCCATGACCTGACACGTCATGACACGTACCACGGTCATATCCTACCATGTCCTGCGACGTCATGACTCATGCCATGGCCACGCCCTGCCATGTCATGACGTGTCCTGACACGTGCCACTGACATGTCCTGACGCGTCCTTACACATGCCATGGCCATGTCCTGACTCATCTTGCGACGTCCGGACTCGTGCCATGGAAATGTACTTCGCTCCAAGCCGCACCATGTCGCACCACATTTATTGCTAACCAAAGCTTAGAAACATGTCAATTGCAATGATGTTGGTGGTCGTTGGAGGCGGTGGTGGAAAGTCGGGGTGGTTCGAGCGGTAGCATCGGACGACGCCCGGAGGACACGTGTCAGGATATGACCATGGCACGAGTCAGGACGTCACAGGACGAGTATGGACATGGCCATGGCACGTATCAGGACGTGTCAGGACATGGCCATGGCACGTGTCAGGACGCGTCAGGACATGGCAGGGCGTGGCAATGGCACGAGTCAGGACGTTGCAGGACATTGCAGGATATGGCCATGGTACGTGTCAGGAAGCGTCCGGCCATGGTCATGGCACGCGTCAGGACACGGCAGGGCGTGGCCATGGCACGAGTCAGGACGTCGCATGACATGGCTATGGCAGGCGTCAAGACGTGGCAGGGCGTCGTCATGGCACGAGTCAGGACATCGCAAGACATGGCAGGACATGGCCATGGCACGAGTCAGGACGTCGCAGGACGAGTCACAACATGGCCATGGCACGTGTCAGGACGCGTCACGATATGGCAGTGGCACGTGTCAGGACACGTCAAGGCATGGCAGGGCGTGGCCATGGCATGACTCATGACGTCGCAGGACATGGCAGGGCGTGGCCATGGCAAGAGTCAGGACGTTGCAGGACGCGTCAGGACATGGCCATGGCACGTGTTAGGACGCTTCAGGACATGGCCATGGCATGTGTTAGGACGCATCAGGACATGGCCTTGGCAGGTGTCAGGACGCGTCAGGACATGGCAGGGCGTGGCCATGGCACGAGTTGGGACGTCGCAGGACATGGCAGGGTGTGGCCAGGGCACGAGTCGGGACGTCGAAGGACATGGCAGGGCGTGGCCATGGCACGAGTCGGGACGTCGCAGGACGTGTCAGGACATTGCCATGGCACGTGCAGGATGCGTCAGGACATGGTAGGGCGTGGCCATGGCACGAGTCAGGACGTCGCATGACATGGCAGGAAATGGCCGTGGCACGTGTTCGGACGCGTCCGGACATGGCCATGGCACGCGTCAGGACGTGGCAGGGCATGGCAATGGCACGAGTCAGGACGTTGCAGGACGAGTCAGGACATGGCCATGGCACGTGTCAGGACGCGTCAGGTCGTGGCAGTGGCACGTGTCAGGACACATCCGGACAAGGCAGGGCGTGGCCATGGCAGGACTCATGACGACGCAGGACATGGCAGGGCGTGGCCATGGCAAGTGTCAGGACGTCGCAGGACGAGTCAGGACATGGCCATGGCACGTGTCAGGATGCATCAGGACATGGCCATGGCATGTGTGCATCAGGACATGCCATGGTACGTGTCAGGACGTGTCAGGACATGGCAAGGCGTGGCGATGGCACGAGTCAGGACGTTGCAGGGCGTGGCCATGGCACATGTCAGGACGCATCAAGACATAACCATGGCACGTGTCAGGACGCGTCAGGACATGGCAGGGCATGGCCATGGCACGAGTCGGGACGTCGCAGGACATGGCAGGGCGTGGCCATGGCACGTGTCGGGACGTCGCAGGACATGGCAGGATATGGCAATGGTACACGTCAAGACGTGGCAGGGTGCGGCCATGGCACGAGTTAAGATGTCGCAGGACATGGCCATGGCACGCGTGAGGACGTGGCAGGGCGTGGTCACGGCACGAGTTAGGACGTCGCAGGACATGGAAGGATATGGCCATGGTACGTGTCAGGACGTGTTAGGACCTGGCCATGGTACGTATAAGGACGCGTCAGGACGTGGCCATGGCACAATTCAGGACGTCCCAGGACATGGCAGGATATGATCATGGTACGTGTCATTACCTGTCAGGCCAGGGCCATGGTACGTGTAAGGACGTCACAGGACATGGCAGGATATGGTCATGGTACGTGTCAGGACGTGTGAGGCCATGGCCATGGTACGTGTAAGGACGCGCAGGACATGGCAGGGTATGGTCATGGTACGTGTCAGGACTTGGCCATGGAACGTGTCAAGACGTGGCCATGGCAAGACATCGCACTACTTCGCTCCAAGCCGCACCACGTCGCACCACGTTTATTGCTAACCAATGCTTAGAAACATGTCAATTGCAATGATGTTGGTGGTCGTTGGAGGCGGTGGTGGAAAATTAGGGTGGTTCAAGCGGTAGCGTCGGGCGGCGGCCGGAGGACACATGTCAGGACATGACCATGGCACGAGTCAGGACGTCACAGGACGAGTCAGGACATGGCCATGGCACGTGTCAGGACGCGTCAGGACATGGCCATGGCACGTGTCAGGACGCGTCAGGACATGGCAGGGCGTGGCCATGGCATGAGTCGGGACGTCGCAGGACATGGTAGGGCATGGCCATGGCACGAGTCGGGATGTCGCAGGACATGGCATGGCACGAGTCAGGACGTTGCAGGACGAGTCAGGACATGGCCATGGCACGTGTCAGGACGTGTCAGGACATTGCAGTGGCACATGTCAGGACACGTCCGGACATGGCATGACTCATGACGTTGAAGGACATGGAATGATATGATCATGGTACGTGTCATGACTAGTCAGGCCATGGCCATGGTACGTGTAAGGACTTCGCAGGACATGGCAGGATATGGTCATGGTACGTGTCAGGACGTGTCAGGCCATGGCACGAGTCAGGACGTCGCAGGACATGGCCATGGCACGCATTAGGACGTGGCAGGGCGTGGTCAGGACGCGTCAGGACGTGGCCATGGTACGTGTCAGGACGCGTCAGGACGTGGCCATTGTACGTGTCAGGATGCGTCAGGACGTGGCCATGGCACGATTCAGGACGTCGCAGGACATGGCAGGATATGATCATGGTACGTGTCATGACGTGTAAGGCTATGGCCATGGTACATGTAAGGACGTCGTAGGACATGGCAGGATATGGTCATGGTACGTGTCAGGACGTGTCGCCATAGCCATGGTACGTGTAAGGACGCGACGGACATGGCAGGGTATGGTCATGGTACGTGTCAGGACGTGTCAGGACTTGGCCATGGTACGTGTCAAGACGTGGTCATGTCACGACATCGCACTACGTCGCTCCAAGCCGCACCACGTCGCACCACGTCAATTGCTAACCAATGCTTAGAAACATGTCAAGCGCAATGATATTGGTGGTCGTTGCAAGACGAGTCAGGACATGGCCATGGCACGTGTCAGGACCCGTCAGGATATGGCAGTGGCACGTTTCAGGACACGTCAGGACATGGCAGAGCGTGGCCATGCCATGACTCATGACGTCGCAGGACATGGTAGGGCGTGGCCTTGGCAAGAGTCAGGACGTCGCAGGACGCGTCAGGACATGGTCATTGCACGTGTCAGGACGCTTCAGGACATGGCCATGGCATGTGTCAGGACGCATCAGGACATGGCCATGGCACGTGTCACGACGCATCGATACAAAGCAGGGCGTGGCCATGGCACGAGTCGGGACGTCGCAGGACATGGCAGAGCATGGACATGGCACGAGTCAGGATGTCGAAGGACATGGCAAGGCGTTGCCATGGCATGAGTAGGGACGTCGCAGGACATGGAAGGGCTTTGCCATGGCACGAGTCGGGACGTCGAAGGACATGGCAGGGCGTGGTCATGGCACGAGTCGGGATGTCGCAGGACGTGCCAGGACATGGCCATGGCACATGCAGGATGCGTCAGGACATGGCAGGGCGTGGCCATGGCACGAGTCAGGACGTCGCATGACATAGCAGGAAATGGCCATGGTACGTGCACGACGCGTCTGGACATGGCCATGGCATGCGTTAGGACGTGGAAGGGCATGGCCATGGCACAAGTCAGGATGTTGCAGGACGAGTCAAGACATGGACATGGTACGTGTCAGGACGCGTCAGGACATGGCAGTGGCACGTGTCAAGATACGTCAGCACATGGCAGGGCGTGGCCATGGCATGACTCACGACGTCGCAGGACATGGAAGGATATGATCATGGTACATGTCATGACGTGTACGGCCATGGCCATGTAACGTATAAGGACGTCGCAGGACATGGCATGTCCTGTCGCGTCCTGACACGTGCCATGGCCATGTCCTGACACGTCCTGCAACGTCCCAACTCGTGCCATGGCCATACCTTGCCATGTCTTGCGACGTCCCGACTCGTGCCATGGCCATGCCCTGCCATGTCTTGACACGTCCTGCCACGTGCCGTGGCCATGTCCTGATGCATCCTGACACGTGCCATGGCCACGCCCTACCATGTCCTGCGACGTCCCGACTCGTGCCATCGCCACGCCCTGCCATGTCCTGACGCGTCCTGACACGTGCCATAGCATGTCCTGATACGTGCTGACACATGCCATGGCCATGTCCTGATGCGTCCTGACACATGCCATGGCCTTGTCTTGACGCGTCCTGCGATGTCCCGACTCTTGCCAGGGCCACGCCCTACTATGTCTTGCAATTTCATGAGTCCTGCCATGGCCACGCCTTGCCATGTCCTGACGTGCCCTGACACGTGCCACTGCCATGTCCTGACGCGTCCTGACACGTGCCATGGCCATGTCCTGACTCGTCCTGTGACATCCTGACTCGTGCCACGGCCATGTCCTGACACGTGTAGACCGGCCGTCGCCCGACGCTACCGCTCAAACTACCCTGCCTTTCCACTACCGCTCAAACTACCCGTCCTGACATGTTCCATGGCCATGTCCTGACGCGTCCTGCGACGTCCTGACTCTTGCCATGGCCATGTCCTGACGCGTCCTGCGACGTCATGAGTCATGCCATGGCCACGCCCTGCCATGTTCTGCGACGTCATGAGTCATGCCATGGTCACGTCCTGCCATGTCCTGACGTGTCGTGACACGTGCCACTGCCATGTCCTGACACGTCCAGACACATGTCATGGCCATGTCCTGACTCGCCCTGCGACGTCCTAACTTGTGCCATGGCCATTACTTGACACGTGTCGACCGGCCGTCGCCCGACGCTACTGCTCGAACCACCCCGACTTTCCACCACCGCCGCCAACGTCCACCAACATCATTGCGCTTGACATGTTTCTAAGCATTGGTTAGAATTAGACGTGGTGCGGCTTGGAGCGACGTAGTGCGATGTCGTGCCATGGTCATGTCCTAACACGTACCATGGCCATGTCCTGACACGTCCTGACACGTACCATGACCATATCCTGCCATGTCCTGCGAGATCCTGTCACGTACCATGGCCATGGCCTGACACGTACCATGACCATATCCTGCCATGTCCTACGACGTCCTGACACGTTCTATGGCCACGACCTGACACGTCATGACACATACCATAACCATATCTTGCCATGTCCTGCGACGTCCTGAATCGTGCCATGGCCACGTCCTGACGCGTCCTGACATGTACCATGACCATATCCTGCCATGTCGTGTGATGTCGTGACTCGTGCCATGACCACGCCCTGCCACGTCCTGACACGTGCCATGGCCATGTCTTGCAACGTCCCGACTCGTGCCATGGCCATGCCCTGCCACGTCCTGACGCGTGCCATGGCCATGTCCGGACGCGTCCTGACACGTATCATGGCCATATGTCACGACCCGTTTGTCGTGACCGTTTAGATCAATTGAAAGAGCGGGCCATCTGGAACTTCGTCGTTGGGATACGGGAACGGCACTTCTCCCTTAGATGCTTCGATCTGGCCAAGTCAGGCAGGCCGACTCGGTTAAGTTTGGGGTGCTTGTCGCTGGTCATGGACTTGACAATGAAGGAGACTGAAGTAGGCCAAAGGGATCAACTGGTCGGGGGCTAGTGCCGCTCCCCTGATGAGCCCAAGGCAGGGCGGAACCGGTTGTCTTCCGCATGTGGTAAGGCTTGTCTCGAGGTACTGGGCGGCCTCGGGATGCTGCACGGGTGCTGTGTGCTGCGCCGGACTCTCAGCCCGTGACAAATGGCATCAGAGCGGGACGTACTTACTGTTGTTGCGCGTTATGGTGGGGTCCTCGGGGGAGGACTGTGCGGGTGCGTTTGCCTAGGCGGGAGGGCTCACACCGAGGATTGCCCCATCCTGCAAAGGTCTACCGGGCAAGACCAGTGGATGGCCACCAGCAAGGCCGGTTGCACAAGGTGAGATGCGACTGGGCGAAGACACGCGGCGCGCAAAGGAGTATTGTACGTGATCCCTGGGCAGAGTCCTTCTCCCCAACAGCACGAGGACGTGCTGGGTTTTGGGTGGGGGAGAATGTCACGACCCGTTTGTTGTGACCGTTTTGATCAATTGAAAGAGCGAGCCATCTGGAACTTCATCGTTGGGATACGGGAACGGCATTAGCGATAAGGCGTTGTTCTCCCTTAGATGCTTCGATCTGGCCGAGTCAGACAGGCCGACCCGGTTAAGTTCTGGGTGCTTGTCGTTGGTCATGGACTTGACAATGAAGGAGACCGAAGTAGGCCAAAGGGATCAACTAGTCGGGGGCTAGTGCCGCTCCCCTGATGAGCCCAAGGCAGGGCGAAACCGGTTGGCTTCCGCATGTGGTAAGGCTTGTCTCGAGGTAGTGGGCGGCCTCGGGACGCCGCACGGGTGCTGTGTGTTGCGCTGGACTCTCAGCCCGTGACAAGTGGTATCAGAGCAACGCTACGAAAGGGTTCGTGGGTTAGCTGGGCGCATTCACAACATGGCTAGCGGCGGGGAGGAGCATGTTCGCAAGGGTCGCGAGGAGGAGCGCACCGTCCCACCACCACACAAGGGAGGTAAATCTCGTGACTATCTTGCTAGTTTTGAAACTCGATTAGCTAAACTTGAGATAGCTATGGCGGATACAAAAGAGAGGTTGGATCTCACGGAGCAAACAGTAGAAGAGTACGTCGAGAAGGTCGATACCTCGTTGGACACTTTCCAAGAGAGGATTTATGCTGCAGGGGCAGAGTTAGCCAACGAGAACAGCTTGTTTCAAGCCAAGGTGTATCAAGCCTTGTCAGATTTGAGGCAGGACGTTGATGAAGCCAAGTCAAGCCTAGAGGCGTCCAAGGCTGCCGTAGAAGAAACCAAGGCCGACTGGGCAATGCGCAGGAGTGCTTTCATGGCGAAAGAAGCTGCCTCGACATCAACCGTGCAAGTCCAGGACACTGCCCGTGACATGGACTTACCAAAGCCAAAAGAATACAACGGAGCTCGAGACGCTGTAACCATTGACAACTACCTTTGGCACATGGAGTGCTACTTCGAGGCGCTCAACTTAATAGGGTTGGCCCAGGTACATGCTGCTACTCTACATTTCACCGACATGGCTGCACTTTGGTGGCGAAGAAAACGAGCCGACATGGACAAAGGGCTGGTCGTCATTGACAATTGGGATGCCCTATAGAAAGAAATCAAGGCGGAGCTCTACCCGGTGCACGTAAGCCGCGAAGCAAGGGCGGAAATGAGGGACCTCAAGCAGGGCCATTCGATCAAGGAGTACGTCAAGGCATTCTACAATTTGATGCTACAAATTGACAACATGAGCAACGAGGATCTCTTGTTCAACTTCTTATCCGGGCTTAATCCATGGGCGGTCCAAGAATTAAGACGGTCCAAGGCCGATGACATCTCGACGGCACTCAAGGTTGCTGCCACATTGGAGGAATACTCGAGTGCTGACAAAGGGCATGTCAAGCACCAAGGCGAGTCATCCAAATCCAAGACTCAAAGGACTTGGCCGGTTACAGGTGGGGGAGCCAAGTACGGAACCCACAAGCCAACAACCCATGGTGACAAAAGGAAACAAGTCAGGGACAACAAAAAGGAGGCCAAACCAAGGGAGGGTTGCTTCCTATGTCAAGGACCTCACTGGGCGAGGGACTGCCCATAGCGGAAAGCCATGAGCGCCATGTTGGAGCAATAGGAGCATGGCAATGAAGCTTCCATGGGATGTCTGAAGCTGCTTAGCGCTTTGAACGTTAAGCCCACTCCTCACCAGGCGGGTGATAGGAGTCTCATGTACGTGCAAGGGCACGTCAACAACAAGGTCATCCACATAATGATTGATACGGGCGCCACCCATAATTTCATGACTCCAACCAAGGCGGTACGGTTGGGTCTCAAGGTGACCTACTCCAAGGGTTGGCTCAAGACCGTAAATGCCCAGGCCAAACCCGTGGATGGCGTAGCAACAGGGACCGAGTTGAACCTTGGCGACTGGTCAGGCAAGGTGGACTTCTCGGTGGCAACAATAGATGATTTCACCATTGTTCTAGGTATGGAATTCCTTTGGCAGTACAATGCAGTTCCGTTCCCTTGATTCAACATGTTGATGATCTTGGAAGGGAAACCATGCATGGTTCCAGTTGTTGCCCCTATCAAGACATCCAAATATCCTCAACTTAGTGCCATGCAACTGGCCAAGGGAATCAAACGTGGGGAGGAGACATGGTTAGCCGTCCTTCAGTAAGAGAAAGAAGGGGGAGTTGATGGCGATATCCCCGCTTTCATCCAGAACGTGATAGAAGAATTCAAGGACGTAATGCCACCCGAGTTGCCCCGCAAGCTGCCACCCAGGCGTGGGGTGGATCACAAGATCGAGTTGGAGCCAGGGGCAAAGCCTCCAGCCAAAGCACCCTACCGGATG
This sequence comes from Nicotiana benthamiana, assembly GCA_034376525.1. Classification (NCBI taxonomy): domain Eukaryota; kingdom Viridiplantae; phylum Streptophyta; class Magnoliopsida; order Solanales; family Solanaceae; genus Nicotiana; species Nicotiana benthamiana. Next base: position 115,782,930 of record CM067338.1, read on the forward strand.
GCGCCACCAGTATTAGAGGAGCTGCGAAGACAGTTGGCGGAATTGTTGGAGATGGGCTTCATCCAACCTTCCAAGGCACCGTATGGTTCACCGTGTTATTCCAACGCAAGGCGGACGGATCGCAGCGTCTTTGCATAGACTATCGGGCTCTCAACAAGGTAACCATCAAAAACAAGTATCCAATTCCACTCATTGCCGACCTCTTTGATCAATTGGTGAAGGCCAAGTTTTACACAAAGCTTGACCTAAGATCGGGATACTATCAAGTGCGCATAGCCGAAGGGGACGAGGGCAAGACAACTTGTGTCACTCGTTATGGGGCATTTGAATTCTTAGTGATGCCCTTTGTCTTGACAAATGCGCCAACCACATTTTGCACTCTCATGAATGAAATTCTTCATCCCTACTTGGACCGGTTCGTGGTGGTCTACTTGGACGACATAGTCATATATAGCAACACCATGGAGGAGCATGTAGAACACGTACGGGCCGTTCTCAAGACCTTGCGGGACAACGAACTTTATGTCAAGAAAGAGAAGTGCTCATTTGCTAAGGAAGAGGTACACTTCCTAGGCCATGTGATTAAAGGCGGCAAACTCATGATGGATACCAAGAAGATTCGGGCGATCGAGGAATGGGAGCCACCGACCAAGGTACCGGAGCTTAGATCTTTCCTTGGTCTTGTGAATTACTATCGGCACTTCATTACTAGATATTCAGCCAAGGCGGCACCACTCACTGACCTACTCAAGAAGAAGAAGGCTTGGGAGTGGGACGACAAGTGCCAACGTGCCTTCGACATACTGAAGAAGGCCGTAACGGAGGAACCAGTATTGGCACTACCGGATTGCACCAAGGCATATGAGGTGCATACGGATGCCTCTGACTTTTCCATAGGGGGGCGTGCTTATGCAAGAGGGGCATCAAATTGCGTATGAAAGTCGCAAGCTTAATGACACCGAGAGGCGTTACACAGTGCATGAGAAAGAGATGACTGCAGTGGTGCATTACTTGCGTGTCTGGCGACATTAATTGCTCGGGGCCAAGTTCGTGGTGCGGACAGACAATGTGGCGACGAGTTACTTCCAGACACAGAAGAAAGAAACTCAGCCCCAAGCAAGCAAGATGGCAAGATTTCCTGGCCGAGTTTGACTATGTGACGGAACACAAACCGGGCAAGGCCAACTTTGAGGTGGATGCGCTAAGCCGAAAAGCGAAACTGGCGGCAATGTCAAGAGTCCAGGTGGAGCTCTTAGATCTTATTAAGGAAGGCATGGCACATGATCCTTTAGCCAAGCAGCTGGTGCAAATGGCTAAAGAGGGTAAAACCAAGCAATTCTGGGTAGAAGGCAACCTATTGCGCACCAAGGGGCAGCGGATTTATGTACCCAAATGGGAGAGGTTGCGCAAAAGCATCATTAAGGAGTGCCATGACACCCGCTGGGCGGGTCATCCAGGTCAAAGACGCACTCAAGCATTGGTAGAGGCTAACTACTATTGGCCTCGCATGCGGGATGACATAGAGTTATACGTCAAGACTTGTCTTGTATGCCAGTAGGACAAGGTGGAGCAACGGGCACCCGCAGGACTTCTGGAGCCTTTACCCATTCCGCAACGTCCATGGGAAAGCGTCAGCATGGACTTTATCTCTGCTTTGCCCACATCCGACGGCAAAGGAAGCATCATGGTTGTGGTGGATCGGTTTTCGAAATATGCATCCTTCATGGCGGCTACGAAGGATTGCACAGCACAGGAGGCAGCTCAACTATTTTTCCAAGGCGTGGTGAAGTATTGGGGCTTGCCACAAGTTATCATTAGTGATCGAGACCCCCGCTTCACAGGCAAGTTTTGGACGGAGTTATTCCGCTTGATGGGGTCTGATTTGCACTTTTCAACCAGCTTCCATCCACAAACAGACGGACAGACGAAGCGGGCAAATGCACTCTTGGAGCTATACTTAAGGCACTATGTAAGTGCCAACCAGCGAGATTGGGCCAAGCTGCTTGACGTTGCCCAATTCTCTTATAATTTGCAACGGAGTGAAGCTACTGGCAAGAGCCCATTCGATCTTGCAACTGGACAACAACCCTTGACACCGCACGGACTTGTCAACAAATACATCGGGAAGAGTCCAGCAGCGTTCAAGACGGCGAAAACTTGGCACGAGCAAACGGACCTAGCTCGTGCGTATCTTGACAAGGCCTCCAAGAAGATGAAGAAATGGGCCGACAAAAAGAGAAGGAACTTGGAGTTCAACGTGGAGGAATTGGTCATGCTAAAACTCAACGACGAACAGCAAAAGAGGCTACGCAAATTGCATAAGGGACTAATTCGGCGATACGAGGGACCACTCCCCGTCCTTGCCAAGGTGGGCAAGGCTTCCTATCGGGTGGAGCTGCCACCCAAACTTAAGCTACATCCGGTCTTCCATGTGAGTTGTCTGAAGCCGTACCATGCAGACATGGAAGACCCTTCACGGAACGAGTCACATCGGGCACCTCCAGCCAATACCACATCGTTTGACAAGGAAATTGAAAGCATCATGGCTGACCGGGTGATTCGGCGACGGTTCAGGAACCATTGCATGAATATCTTATTAAATGGAAGGGACTACCGGAAAGAGAGACAAGCTGGGAGCCAAAGGAGGTGCTTTGGCAATTTGAAGATCAGATACGGGCCTTCCACGAAGAGTCGACGAGGGCGTCGACGCAATAGTTGGGGGAGGTTGTCACGCCCCTCCTTTTTCTAAGAGGTTATGCCATGCGGGCGATGACTGGGCGACACGCAGGCGATTACTTGGCGCACGTATGGCAGCATTTCTCTAGCTAAGTCTAGATCCTTCCAATGGAAGATTCTAGACCCACCTAGACTTCTCTTGTATATTCTACTAGGTGTAGAGATTTGTAGAGATTTATAGAACTCTCTAGAGCTTTGATCTTAGCCATTGATTAGAATAGATCTTAGCCGTTGATTTGGGACTCTAGCAACTATAAATAGGCTAGAGGCATTTGGCATTTGCATCCAAGAAACATTCAAGCAATCCAATACTTGTATAAAGCTTTCTCTTGTTTAATACAAAGCATTCTTGCATGCTTCTCTTCTTAGCTTCTCTTAGCTTTGTTGTGGCAATATTTCGGGAAAAGGCTGACTTAGCACATCGCAAGGGCGAATTGTGACTAAGGCCGCACGGAAGATAGCTAGGGAGTTATCCGGTCCGTGACAGTTGGTATCAGAGCCGGGACGTACTTACTGTTGTTGCGCGTTATGGTGGGGTCCTCGAGGGAGGACTGTGCGGGTGCGTTTGCCTAGGCGGGAGGGCTTGCACAGAGGACTGCCCCATCCTGCAAAGGTCTACCGGGCAAGACCAGTGGATGGCCACCAGCAAGGCCGGTTGCACAAGGTGAGATGCGACTGGGCGAAGACACGCGGCGCGCAAAGGAGTATTGTACGTGATCCCTGGGCAGAGTCCTTCTCCCCAACAGCACGAGGACGTGCTGGGTTTTGGGTGGGGGAGAATGTCACGACCCGTTTGTCGTGACCGTTAAGATCAATTGAAAGAGCGGGCCATCTGGAACTTCGTCGTTGGGATACGGGAACGGCATTAGCGATAAGGCGTTGTTCTCCCTTAGATGCTTAGATCTGGCCGAGTCAGGCAGGCCGACCCGGTTAAGTTTGGGGTGCTTGTCGCTGGTCATGGACTTGACAATGAAGGAGACCGAAGTAGGCCAAAGGGATCAACTGGTCGGGGGTTAGTGCCGCTCCCCTTATGAGCCCAAGGCAGGGCGAAACCGGTTGGCTTCCGCATGTGGTAAGGCTTGTCTCGAGGTAGTGGGCGGCCTCGCGATGCCGCACGGGCGCTGTGTGCTGCGCCGGACTCTCAGCTCGTGACACATAGCCTGCCATGTCTTCCGACGTCCTGACTCGTGCCATGGCCAGAACCTCCATGCCTTGCGACGTTCTGACTCGTGCCATGGCCACGCCCTGCCATGTCCTGACGAGTCCTGACACGTGCCATGGCCATGTACTGCGACGTCCCGACACGTGCCATGGCCATGCCCTGCCATGTCCGGCGACAATCCGACTCGTGCCATGGCCATGCCCTGCCGTGTCCTACGACGTCATGACTCGTGCCATGGCCACGTCCTGCCATGTCCTGACGCGTCCTGACACGTGCCATTGCCATGTCCTGATGGGTCCTGACACGTGCCATGGCCACGCCCTGCTGTGTCCTGCGTTGTCCCGACTCGTGCCATCGCCACGCTCTGTCGTGTCCTAACGTGTCCTGACACGTGCCATGGCATGTCCTGATGCGTCCTGACACATGCCATGGCCATGTCCTGATGTGTCCTGACACGTGCCATGGCCATGTCCTGACGCGTCCTGCGACGTCCTAACTCTTGCCATGGCCACGCCCTGCCATGTCCTGCGACGTCATGAGTCCTGCCATGGCCACGCCCTGCCATGTCCTGACACGTGCCACTGCCATGTCCTGACGCGTCCTGACACGTGACATGGCCATGTCCTGACTCGTCCTGCGACGTCCTGACTCGGGCCATGGCCATGTCCTAACACGTGTCGATCGGCCGTCGCTCGACGCTACCGCTCAAACCACCCTAACTTTCCACCACAGCCGCCAACGACCACCAACATCATTGCGCTTGACATGTTTCTAAGCATTGGATAGAATTAGACGTGGTGCGACGTGTTGCGGCTTGGAGCGACGTAGTGCGATGTCATGCCACGGCCACGTCTTGACACGTACGATGGCCATGTCCTGACTCGTCCTGACACGTACCAAGACCATATCTGCCATGTCCTGCGACGTCCTGTCACGTACCATGGCCATGGCCTGACACATACTGACACGTACCATGACCATATCCTGCCATGTCCTGCGACATCCTGACACGTACCATGGCCATGGCCTGAAACGTCATGACACGTACCATGACCATATCTTGCCATGTCTTGCGACGTCCTCAATCGTGCCATGGCCACGTCCTGACGCGTCCTGACACATACCATGACCATTTCCTGCCATGTCCTTGGACGTCCTGACTCGTGCCATGACCACGCCAAGCCACGTCCCGACGCGTGCCATGGCCATGTCCTGCAACGTCCTGTCTCGTGCCATGGCCACTCCCTGCCACTTCCTGACGCGTGCCATGGCCATGTCCGAACACGTCCTGACACGTACCATGGCCATATCCTGCCATATCCAGTGATGTCCTGACTCGTGCCATGGCCACGCCCTGCCATGTCCTGACGTGTCCTGACACGTGCCATGGCCATGTCCTAACACGTCCTGCTACGTCCTGACTCGTGCCATGGCCACGCCCTGCCATGTCCTGCGATGTCCCGAATCATGCCATGCCCATGCCCTTCCATTTCCTGCGACGTCCCGACTCGTGCCATGGCCACGCCCTGCCATGTCCTGACGCGTCCTGACACGTGCCATGGCATGTCCTGATGTGTCCTGACACGTGCCATGGCCATGTCCTGACGCGTCCCACGACGTCCTGACTCGACCATGTCTTGCGACGTCATGAGTCATGCCATGGCCACGCCCTGCCATGTCCTGACATGTCCTGACGCTTCCTGACACGTGCCATGGCCATGTTTCGATGCGTCCTGCATCGTCCTGACTCTTTCCATGACCACGCCCTGCCATGTCCTGCGACGTCATGAGTCATGCCATGGCCACGCCCTGCCATGTACTGACGCGTGCCATGTCCATGTCCGGACGCTTTCTGACACGTACCATGGCCATATTCTGCCTTGTCCTGCGACGTCCTAACTTGTGCCATGGCCACGCCCTGCCAAGTCCAAACGCGTCCTGGCACGTGCCATGGCCATGTCCTGACACGTCCTGCGACGTCTCGACTCGTGCCATGGCCACGCCCTGCCATGTCCTGCAACGTCCCGACTCATGCAATGGCCACGCCCTGCCTGAGACGTCATGACACGTAACATGACAATATCTTGCAATGTCCTGCGACGTCTTGAATCGTGCCATAGCCACGTCCTGACGCGTCCAGACACGTACCATGGCCATGTCCTCACACGTCCTGACACGTACCATGACCATATCATGCCATGTCTTGCGACGTCCTTTCAAGTAATATGGCCATGGGCTGACATGTCCAGACACATAACATAGCCATGGCCTGACACGTCCTGACACGTACCATGACCATATCCTGACATGTCCTGCGATGTCCTTACACGTACCATGGCCATGCCTTTACACGTCATGACTCGTACCATGATCATATCCTGCCATGTCCTGCGACGTCCTGAATCGTACCATGGCCACGTCCTAACGCGTCCTGACACGTACCATGGCCTCGTCCTGACGCGTCCTGACACGTACGATGGCCATATCCTGCCATGTCCTGCGACGTCCTGACTCGTACCATGACAACGCCCTGCCACGTCCCGCTCGTGCCATGGCCATGTCCTGCGACGTCCTGACTCGTGCCATGGCCACGTCCTGACGCATTCCATGGCCATGTCCTGACTCGTCCTGCGACGTCCTGACTCCTGCCATGGCCATGTCCTAACACGCGTCGATCGGCCGTCGCCCGACGCTACCGCTCAAACCACCCTAACTTTCCACCACGCCGCCAACGACCACCAACATCATTGCGCTTGACATGTTTCGAAGCATTGGTTAGAATTAGACGTTGTGTGACGTGTTGCGGCTTGGAGCGACGTAGTGCGATGTCGTGCCAAGGCCACGTCCTGACACGTACCATGGCCATGTCCTGACTTGTCCTGACACGTACCAAGACCATATCTGCCATGTCCTGCGACGTCCTGTCACGTACCATGGCCATGGCCTGACACCTCCTGACACGTACCATGACCATATCCTGCCATGTCCTGCGACGTCCTGACACGTACCATGGCCATGGCCTGACACGTCATGACACGTACCATGACCATATCTTGCCATGTCTTGCGACGTCCTCAATCGTGCCATCGCCACGTCCTAACGCGTCCTGACACATACCATGACCATATCCTGCCATGTCCTGTGACGTCCTGACTCGTGCCATGACCACGCCCTGCCACGTCCTGACGCGTGCCATGGCCATGTCCTGCCACGTCCTAACTCGTGCCATGGCCACGCCCTTCCACGTCCTGACGCGTGCCATGGCCATGTCCGAACGCGTCCTAACACGTACCATGGCCATATCCTGCCATGTCCGTTGATGTCCTGACACGTGCCATGGCCACGCCCTGCCATGTCCTGACGTGTCCTGACACGTGCCATGGCCATGTCCTATCACGTCCTGCGACGTCCCGACTCGTGCCATGGCCACGCCCCGCCATGTCCTGCGACGTCCCGACTCATGCCCTGGCCATGCCCTTCCATGTCCTGCGATGTCCCGACTCGTGCCATGGCCATGTCCTGACACGTTCTGTGACGTCCTGACTCTTGCCATGGCCACGCCCTGCCATGTCTTGCAACGTCATGAGTCATGCCATGGCCACGCCCTGCCATGTCCTGACGCGTCCTGACACGTGCCATTGCTATGTTCCGACGCGTCTTGCGACGTCCTGACTCTTGCCATGACCACGCCTTGCCATGTCCTGCAACGTCATGAGTCATGCCAAGGCCACGCCCTGCCATGTACTGACGCGTGCCATGGCAATGTCCGGACGCGTTCTGACACGTACCATGGCCATACTCTGCCATGTCCTACGACGTCCTGACTCGTGCCATGGCCACGCCCTGCCATGTCCTGACGCGTCCTGACACGTGCCATGGCCATGTCCTGACACGTCCTGCGACGTCCCGACTCGTGCCATGGCCACGCCCTACCATGTCCTGCGACGTCCCGACTCATGCCATGGCCACGACCTGCCTGCACGTCATGACACGTACCATGACCATATCTTGCCATGTCGTGCGACGTCCTAAATCGTGCCATGGCCACGTCCTGACGCGTCCTGACACGTACCATGGCCATGTTCTCACACGTCCTGACACGTACCATGACCATATAATGCCATGTCCTGCGACGTCCTTTCAAGTACCATGGCCATGGGCTGACACGTCCTGACACGTACCTTGACCATATCCTGCGACGTCCTGACACGTACCATGGCCATGGCCAGACACGTCCTGACTCGTACCATGACCATATCCTGACATGTCCTGCGATGTCCTTACACGCACCATGGCCATGCCCTTACACGTCATTACTCGTACCATGATCATATCCTGCCATGTCCTGCGACGTCCTGAATCGTACCATGGCCACGTCCTAACGCGTCCTTCCACGTACTATGGCCACGTCCTGACGCGTCCTGACACGTACGATGGCCATATCCTGCCATGTCCTGCGACGTCCTGACTCGTGCCATGACAATGCCCTGCCACGTCCTGCTCCTGCCATGGCCATGTCCTGCGACGTCCTGACTCGTGCCATGGCCTCGTCCTGACGCGTCTCATGGCCATGTCCTGACTCGTCCTGCGACGTCCCGACTCCTGCCATGGCCATGTCCTAACACGTGTCGATCGGCCGTCGCCCGACGCTACCGCTCAAACCACCCTAACTTTCCACCACCGTCGCCAACGACCACCAACATCATTGCGCTTGACATGTTTCTAAGCATTGGTTAGAATTAGACGTGGTGCGACGTGTTGTGGCTTGGAGCGACGTAGTGCGATGTCGTGCCATGGCCACGTCCTGACACGTACCATGGCCATGTCTTGACTTGTCCTGACACGGATCAAGACCATATCTGCCATGTCCTGCGACGTCCTGTCACGTACCATGGCCATGGCCTGACACGTCCTGACACGTACCATGACCATATCCTGCCATGTCCTGCGACGTCCTGACACGTACCATGGCCATGGCCTGACACGTCATGACACGTACCATGACCATATCTTGCCATGTCTTGCGACGTCTCAATCGTGCCATGGCCACGTCCTGACGCATCCTGACACATACCATGACCATATCCTGCCATGTCCTGTGACGTCCTGACTCGTGCCATGACCACGCCCTGCCACGTCCTGACGCGTGCCATGGCCATGTCCTGCGACGTCCTGACTCGTGCCATGCCCACGCCCTTCCACGTCCTAACGCGTGCCATGGCCATGTCCGAACGCGTCCTGACACGTACCATAGCCATATCCTGCCATGTCCGGTGATGTCCTGACTCGTGCCATGGCCACGCCCTACCATGTCGTGACGTGTCCTGACACGTGCCATGGCCATATCCTAACACGTCCTGCGACGTCCCGACTCATGCCATGGCCACGCCCTACCATGTCCTGCGACGTCCCGACTTATGCCCTGGCCATGCCCTCCATGTCCTGCGATGTTCCGACTCGTGCCATGGCCACGCCCTGCCATGTCCTGACGCGTTCTGACACGTGCCATGGCATGTTGTGATGTGTCCTGACACGTGTGATGGCCATGTCCTGACGCGTCCTGCGACGTCCTGACTCTTGCCATGGCCACGCCCTGCCATGTCTTGCGACGTCATGAGTCATGCCATGGCCACACCCTGCAATGTCGTGATGCGTCCTGACGCGTCCTGACACGTGCCATGGCCATGTTCCGACGCGTCTTGCCACGTGCTGACTCTTGCCATGACCACGCCCTGCCATGTCCTGCGACGTCATGAGTCATGCCATGGCCACGCCCTGCCATGTACTGACGCGTGCCATGGCCATGTTCGGACGCGTTCTGACACGTACCATGGCCATATTCTGCCATGTCCTACGACGTCCTGACTCGTGCCATGGCCACGCCCTGCCATGTCCTGACGCGTCCTGACACGTGCCATGGCCATGTCCTGACAAGTCCTGCGACGTCCCGACTCGTGCCATGGCCACGCTCTGTCATGTCTTGCGACGTCCCGACTCATGCCATGGCCACGCCCTGCCTGACACGTCATGACACGTACCATGACCATATCTTGCCATGTCGTGCGACGTCCTGAATAGTGCCATGGCCACGTCCTGACGCGTCCTGACACGTACCATGGCCATGTCCTCACACGTCTTGACACGTACCATGACCATATAATGCCATGTCCTGCGACGTCCTTTCAAGTACCATGGCCATGCCCTTACACGTCATGACTCGTACCATGATCATATCCTGCCATGTCCTGCGACGTCCCAAATCGTACCATGGCCACGTCCTAACGCGTCCTGACACGTACCATGGCCACGTCCTGACGCGTCCTGACACGTACGATGGCCATATCCTGCCATGTCCTGCGACGTCCTGACTCGTGCCATGACAACGCCCTGCCACGTCCTGCTCGTGCCATGGCCAAGTCCTGCGACGTCCTGACTCGTGCCATGGCCATGTCCTGACGCGTGCCATGGCCATGCCCGGACGCGTCCTGACACGTACCATGGCCATATCTTGCCATGTCCTGCGACGTCCTGACTTTTTCCATGGCCACGACCTGCCATGTCCTGCCGGGTCGTGACACGTGCCATAGCCATGTCCTGACATATCCTACGATGTCCCGACTCGTGCCATGGCCACGCCCTATCCTAATGCGTCCTGACACATGCCATGGCCATGTCCTGAGGCATCCTGACACGTGCCATGGCCATGTCCTGACGCGTCCTGCGACGTCTTGACTCTTGCCATGGCCACGCCCTACCATGTCCTGTGATGTCATGAGTCATCCCATGGCCACGCCCTGCCATGTCCTGACGTGTCGTGACACGTGCTACCGCCATGTCCTGTCGCGTCCTGACACGTGCCATGGCCATGTCCCGACTCATCCTGCAACGTCCTGACTCGTGCCATGGCCATGTCCTGACACGTGTCGACCGTCCGTCGCCCAACGCTACCGCTCGAACCACCCCTACATTCCACCACCGCCACCAACGACTACCAACATCATTGCGCTTGACATGTTTCTAACCATTAGTTAGCAATAGACGTGGTGCGACGTGGTGCGGCTTGGAGCGACGTAGTGCGATGTCATGCCATGGCCACGTCCTGACACGTACCATGGCCATGTCCTGACACGTCCTGACACGTACCATGACCATATCCTGCCATGTCCTACGACATCCTGTCACGTACCATGGCCATGGCATGACACATCCTGACACGTACCATGACCATATCATGCCTTGTCCTGCGACATCCTGATACGTACCGTGGCCATGTCCTGCGACGTCCTGAATCGTGCCTTGGCCACGTCGTGACGCGTCCTGACAAGTACCATGACCATATCCTGCCATGTCTTGTGACGTCCTGACTCGTGCCATGACCACGCCCTGCCACGTCCTGACGCGTGCCATGGCCATGTCCAGTGATGTCCTGACTCGTGCCATGGCCACGCCCTACCACGTCCTGACGCGTGCCATGGCCATGTCCGGACGCGTCGTGACTCGTACCATGGCCATATCCTTCCATGTCCTGCGACGTCCTGGCCCGTGCCATGACCACGCCCTGCCATGTCCTGACGCTTCCTGACAGGTACCATGGCCATGTCCTGGCACGTCCTGCGACGTCTTGACTCGTGCCATGGCGCCCTGCCATGTCCTGCATCGTCGCGACTCGTGCTATGGCCACGCCCTGCCATGTCCTGACGCGTCCTGACACGTGCCATGGCCATGTCCTAATGCGTCCTGACATGTGCCATGGCCACGCCCTGCCTTGTCCTGCGACATACCGACTCGTGCCATGGCAATGGCCTGACACGTCCTGACACGTACCATGACCATATCCTGACATGTCCTGCGATGTCCTTGCACGTACCATGGCCATGCCCTTACACGTCATGACTAGTACCATGATCATATCCTGCCATGTCCTGCCATGTCCTGAATCGTACCATGGCCACGTCCTAACGCGTCCTGACACGTACCATGGCCTCGCCCTGACGCGTCCTGACACGTATGATGGCCATATCCTGCCATGTCCTGCGACGTCCTGACTGGTACCATGACAACGCCCTGCCACGTCCCGCTCGTGCCATGGCCATGTCCTGCGACGTCCTGACTCGTGCCATGGCCACGTCCTGACGCGTGCCATGGCCATGTCCTGACTCGTCCTGCGACGTCCTGACTCCTGCCATGGCCATGTCCTAACACGTGTCGATCGGTCGTCGCCCGACGCTACCGCTCAAACCACCCTAACTTTCCACCACCGCCGCCAACGACCACCAACATCATTGCGCTTGACATGTTTCTAAGCATTGGTTAGAATTAGACATTGTGCGACGTGTTGCGGCTTGGAGCGACGTAGTGCGATGTCGTGCCATGGCCACGTCCTGACACGTACGATGGCCATGTCCTGACTTGTCCTGACACGTACCAAGACCATATCTGCCATGTCCTGCGACGTCCTGTCACGTACCATGGCCATGTCCTGACACGTCCTGACACGTACCATGACCATATCCTGCCATGTCCTGCGACGTCCTGACACGTACCATGGCCATGGCCTGACACGTCATGACACGTACCATGACCATATCTTGCCATGTCTTGCGACGTCCTCAATCGTGCCATGGCCACGTCCTGACGCGTCCTGACACATACCATGACCATATCCTGCCATGTCCTGTGACGTCCTGACTCGTACCATGACTACGCCCTGCCACGTCCTGACGCGTGCCATGGCCATGTCCTGCGACGTCCTAACTCGTGCCATGGCCACGCCCTTCCACGTCGTGACGCGTGCCATGGCCATGTTCGAACGCGTCCTGACACGTACCATGGCCATATCCTGCCATGTCCGGTGATGTCCTGACTCGTGCCATGGCCACGCCCTGCCATGTCCTGCCAGGTCCTGACACGTGCCATGGCCATGTCCTGATACGTCCTGCGACGTCCCGACTCGTGCCACGGCCATGCCCTGCAATTTCTTGCGACGTCGCGACTCGTTCCATGGCCACGCCCTGCCATGTCGTGCGACGTCCCGACTCATGCCCTGGCCATGCCCTGCCATGTCCTGACGTGTCCTGACACGTGCCATGGCCATGTCCTGACGCGTCCTGCGATGTCCTGACTCTTGCCATGGCCACGCCCTGCCATGTCTTGCGACGTCATGAGTCATGCCATGGCCACGCCCTGCCATGTCGTGACGCGTCCTGACGCGTCCTGACACGTGCCATGGCCGTGTTCCGACGCGTCATGCCACGTCCTGACTCTTGCCATGACCACGCCCTGCCATGTCCTGCGACGTCATGAGTCATGCCATGGCCACGCCATGCCATGTACTGACGCGTGCCATGGCCATGTCCGGACGCGTTCTGACACGTACCATGGCCATATTCTGCCATGTCCTACGACGTCCTGACTCGTGCCATGGCCACGCCCTGCCATGTCCTAACGCGTCCTGACACGTGCCATGGCCATGTCCTGACATGTCCTGCGACGTCCCGACTCGTGCCATGGCCACGCTCTGCCATGTCTTGCGACGTCCCGACTCATGCCATGGCCACGCCCTGCCTGACACGTCATGACACGTACCATGACCATATCTTGCCATGTCGTGCGACGTCCTGAATCGTGCCATGGCCACGTCCTGACGCGTCCTGACACGTACCATGGCCATGTCCTCACACGTCCTGACACGTACCATGACCATATAATGCCATGTCCTGCGACGTCCTTTCAAGTACCATGGCCATGGGCTGACACGTCCTGACACGTACCTTGACCATATCCTGCGACCTCCTGACATGTACCATGGCCATGGCCAGACATGTCCTGACACGTACCATGACCATATCCTGACATGTCCTGTGATGTCCTTACACGTACCATGGCCATGCCCTTACACGTCATGACTCGTACCATGATCATATCCTGCCATGTCCTGCGACGTCTCGAATCGTACCATGGCCACGTCCTAACGCGTCCTGGCACGTACCATGGCCACGTCCTGACGCGTCCTGACACGTACGATGGCCATATCCTGCCATGTCCTGCGACGTCCTGACTCGTGCCATGACAACGCCCTGCCACATCCTGCTCGTGCCATGGCCATGTCCTGCGACGTCCTGACTCGTGCCATGGCCACGTCCTGACGCGTGCCATGGCCATGTCCGGACGCGTCCTGACACGTACCATGGCCATATCTGGCCATGTCCTGACACGTGTCGACCGTCCGTCGCCCGACGCTACCGCTCGAAACACCCCGACTTTCCACCACCGCCGCCAACGACCACCAACATCATTGCGCTTGACATGTTTGATTGGATTGGTTAGCAATTGACGTGGTGCGACGTGGTGCGGGTTGGAGCGACGTAGTGCGATGTCGTTCCATGGCCACGTCCTGACACGTACCATGGCCATGTCTTGACACGTCATGACACGTCCTGACACGTACCATGACCATATCATGCTATGTCCTTCGACGTCCTGACACGTACCATGGCCATGGCATGAAATGTCCTGACACGTACCATGACCATATCCTGCGACGTCCTGTTACGTACCATGGCCATGTCCTGCGACGTCCTGAATCGTGCCATGGCCACGTCCTGACGCGTCCTCACAACTACCATGACTATATCCTGCCATGTCCTATGACATCCTGACTCAAGCCATGACCACGCCCTGCCACGTCCTGACGCGTGCCATGGCCTTGTCCTGCGACGTCCTCACTCGTGCCATGCCCACGCCCTGCCATGTCCGGACGCGTTCTGACATATACCATGGCCATATTCTTCCATGGCCTGCGACGTCCTGCCTTGTCCTGCGACATACCGACTCCTGCCATGGCCTGACGCGTCTTGACACGTGCCATGGCCATGTCCTGATGTGTCCTGACACATGCCATGGCCATGTCCTGATGCGTCCTGACACGTGCCATGGCTATGTCCTGACGCGTCTTGCGACGTCCTGACTCTTTCAATGGCCACGCCCTGCCATGTCCTGCGACGTGATGAGTCATGCCATGGCCACGCCCTGGCATGTCCTGACGTGTCCTGACACGTGCCACTACCATTTCTTGACGCGTCCTATCACGTGCCATGGCCATGTCCTGACTCGTCCTGCGACGTCCTGACTCGTGCCATGTCCATGTCCTGACAAGTGTCGACCGGCCGTCGGCCGACGCTGCCGCTCGAACCAACCCGACATTCCACCACCGCCACCAACGACCACCAACATCATTGCGCTTGACATGTTTCTAAGCATTGGTTAGCAATAGACGCGGTGCGACGTGGTGCAGCTTGGAGCGACGTAGTGCGATGTCCTGCCATGGCCACGTCTTGACACGTCCCATGGCCAAGTCCTGACACATCTGACTCGTACCATGACGATACCATGCCATATCCTACGCGTCCTTACACGTACCATGGCCATGGCTAGACACGTCCTGAAACGTAACATGGCCATATCCTGCCATGTCCTGCAACGTCCTGACTTGTGCCATGGCCACGCCCTGCCATGTCCTGCCAGGTCCTGACACGTGCCATGGCCATGTCCTGATACGTCCTGCGACGTCCCGACTCGTGCCACGGCCACGCCCTGCAATTTCTTGCGACGTCGCGACTCGTTCCATGGCCACGCCCTGCCATGTCCTGCGACGTCCCGACTCATGCCCTGGCCATGCCCTGCCATGTCCTGACGTGTCCTGACACGTGCCATGGCCATGTCCTGACGCGTCCTGCGATGTCCTGACTCTTGCCATGGCCACGCCCTGCCATGTCTTGCGACGTCATGAGTCATGCCATGGCCACGCCCTGCCATGTCGTGACGCGTCCTGACACGTGCCATGGCCGTGTTCCGACGCGTCTTGCCACGTCCTGACTCTTGCCATGACCACGCCCTGCCATGTCTTGCGACGTCATGAGTCATGCCATGGCCACGCCCTGCCATGTCGTGACGCGTCCTGACGCGTCCTGACACGTGCCATGGCCGTGTTCCGACGCGTCTTGCCACGTCCTGACTCTTGCCATGACCACGCCCTGTCATGTCCTGCGACGTCATGAGTCATGCCATGGCCACGCCCTGCCATGTCCTGACGTGTGCCATGGCCATGTCTGGACGCGTCCTGACACGTACCAGTGCCATATCCTACCATGTCTTGCGACGTCCTGACTCGTGCCATGGCCATGCCCTGCCATGTCGTGACGCGTCCTAACACGTGTCATGGCCATGTCTTGACACGTCCTGCGACGTCCCGACTCGTGCCGTGGCCACGCCCTGCCACATGCTGCGACGTCTCGACTCGTGTCATGGCCACGCCCTGCCATGTCCTGCGAGTTCCCGACTCGTCCCATGGCAACGTCCTGCCATTTCCTGACGCGTCCTGACATGTGCCATGGCCATGTCCTGATGCGTCCTGACACGTTCCATGGCCACGCCCTAGTATGTCCTGCGACGTCCCGACTCGTGCCATTGCCACGCCCTGCCATGTCCTGACACGTACCATGGCCATGTCATGATACGTCCTGACACGTGCCATGGCATGTCCTGATGTGTCCTAACACGTGCCATGGCCATGTCATGACGCGTCCTGCGACGTCCTGACTCTTGCCATGGCCACGCCCTGCCACGTGCTGCGACGTCCCGACTCGTGCTATGGCCACGCCCTGCCATATCCTGCGACATCCCGACTCGTTCCAAGGCCACATCCTGTCATGTCCTGACGCGTCCTTACACGTGCCATGTCCATGTCCTGATGCGTCCTGACACGTGCCATGGCCACGCCCTGCCAGGTACTGCGACGTCTGGACTCGTGCTATGGCCACGCCCTGCCATGTCCTGCGACATCCCGACTCGTGCCATGGCCACATCCTGTCATGTCCTGACGCGTCCTGACACGTGCCATGGCCATGTCCTGATGCGTCCTGACACGTGCCATGGCCACGCCCTGCCATGTCCTGCGACGTCCCGACTCGTGCCATGGCCACGCACTGCCATGTCCTGACGCATCCTAACACGTGCCATGGCATGTCCCGATGCGTCCTAACACGTGCCATGGCCATGTCCTGACGCGTCCTGTGACGTCCTGACTCTTGCCATGGCCACGCCCTGCCATGTCCTGTGACGTCATGAGTAATGCCATGGCCACGCCCTGCCATGTCCTGATGTGTCCTGACAAGTGCCACTGCCATGTCCTGACGCGTCCTGACACGTGTCATGGCCATGTCCTAACGCGTCCTGACACGTGCCATGGCCATATACTGACGCGTCCTGCAACGTCCTGACTCTTGCCATAGCCACGCCCTTCCATTTCTTGCGACGTCATGAGTCATGCCATGGCCTCGCCCTGCTATGTCCTGACGTGTCCTGACACGTGCCACTACTATGTCATGACACGTGCCATGGCCATGTCATGACACGTCATGTGACGTCCCGACTCGTGCCATGGCCACGCCTTGCCATGTCCTGCGACGTCCTGAATCATGACATGGCCACGCCCTGCCATGTCTTTCGACGTCCCGACTTGTGCCATGGCCACGCCCTGCAATGTTTTGACGCGTCCTGACACGTGCCATGGCCATGTCCAGATGCGTCTTGATACATGCCAAGGCCACGCCCTACCATGTCCTGCGACGTCCCGACTCGTGCCAGGGCCACGCCCTGCCATGTCCTGACGCGTCCTGACACGTGCCATGGCCATGTCCTGATACGTCCTGACACGTTCCATGGCATGTCCTGATGTGTCTTAACACGTGCCATGGCCATGTCATGACGCGTCCTGCGACGTCCTGACTCTTGCCATGGCCACGCCCTGCCACGTGCTGCGACGTCCCGACTCGTGCTATGGCCACGCCCTGCCATATCCTGCGACATCCGGACTCGTTCCATGGCCACATCCTGTCATGTCCTGACGCGTCCTGACAAGTGCCATGTCCATGTCCTTTTGCGTCCTAACACGTGCCATGGCCACGCCCTGCCAGGTGCTGCGACGTCTGGACTCGTGCTATGGCCACGCCCTGCCATGTCCTGCGACATCCGGACTCGTGCCATGGCCACATCCTGTCATGTCCTGACGCGTCCTGACACGTGCCATGGCCATGTCCTGATGCGTCCTGACACGTGCCATGGCCACGCCCTGCCATGTCTTGCGATGTCCCGACTCGTGCCATGGCCACGCACTGCCATGTCCTGACGCGTCCTGACACGTGCCATGGCATGTCCCGATGCGTCCTGACACGTGCCATGGCCATGTCCTGACGGGTCCTGTGACGTCCTGACTCTTGCCATGGCCACGCCCTGCCATGTCCTGCGACGTCATGAGTAATGCCATGGCCACGCCCTGCCATGTCCTGATGTGTCCTGACAAGTGCCACTGCCATGTCCTGACGCGTCCTGACACGTGTCATGGCCATGTCCTAACGCGTCCTGACACGTGCCATGGCCATATACTGACGCGTCCTGCAACGTCCTGACTCTTGCCATAGCCACGCCCTTCCATGTCTTGCGACGTCATGAGTCATGCCATGGCCTCGCCCTGCTATGTCCTGACGTGTCCTGACACGTGCCACTACTATGTCCTGACACGTGCCATGGCCATGTCATGACACGTCATGTGACGTCCCGACTCGTGCCATGGCCACGCCCTGCCATGTCCTGCGACGTCCTGAATCAAGACATGGCCACGCCCTGCCATGTCTTTCGACGTCCCGACTCGTGCCATGGCCACGCCCTGCAATGTTTTGACGCGTCCTGACACGTGCCATGGCCATGTCCAGATGCGTCTTGACACATGCCAAGGCCACGCCCTACCATGTCCTGCGACGTCCCGACTCGTGCCATGGCCACGCCCTACCATGTCCTGACGCGTCCTGACACGTGCCATGGCCATGTCCTGATACGTCCTGACACGTTCCATGGCATGTCCTGATGTGTCCTAACACGTGCCATGGCCATGTCATGACGCGTCCTGCGACGTCCTGACTCTTGCCATGGCCACGCCCTCCCACGTGCTGCGACGTCCCGACTCGTGCTATGGCCACGCCCTGCCATATCCTGCGACATCCCGACTCGTGCCATGGCCACATCCTGTCATGTCCTGACGCGTCCTGACACGTGCCATGGCCATGTCCTGATGCGTCCTGACACGTGCCATTGCCACGCCCTGCCACGTGCTGCGACGTCTGGACTCGTGCTATGGCCACGCCCTGCCATGTCCTGCGACATCCCGACTCGTGCCATGGCATGTCCTGATGCGTCCTGACACGTGCCATGGCCATGTCCTGACGCGTCCTGCGACGTCCTGACTCTTGTCATGGCCACGCCCTGCCATGTCCTGCGACGTCATGAGTCATGCCATGGGCACGCCCTGCCATGTCCTGATGTGTCCTGACACGTGCCACTGCCATGTCTTGACGCGTCCTGACACGTGCCATGGCCATGTCCTGACGCGTCCTGCGACGTCCTAACTCTTGCCATAACCACGCCCTGCCATGTCCTGATGCGTCCTGACACGTGCCATTGCCACGCTCTGCCATGTCCTGACGTGTCCTGACACGTGCCACTGCCATGTCCTGACGCGTCCTGACACGTGCCATGGCCATGTCCTGACTCATCCTGCGACGTCCTGACTCGTACCATGGCCGTGTCCTGACACGTGTCGACCGGCCGTTGCCCGATGCTACCGCTCGAACCACCCCAACTTTCCACCACCGCCGCCAACGACCAACTACATCATTGTGCTTGACATTTTTCTAAGCATTGGTTAGCAATAGACGTGGTGCGACGTGGTGCGGCTTGGAGTGACGTACTGCGATGTCGTGCCATGGCCACGTCTTCACACGTACCATGGCCAAGTCCTGACACGTCCTCACACGTTCCATGACCATACCCAGGCCATGTCCTACGCGTCCTTACTCATCTTGACACGTACCATGACTATACCCTGCAAGGTCCTGCGTGTCCTTACACGTACCATGGCCATGGCCTGACACGTCCTGACACGTACTATGACCATATCCTGCCCTGTCCTCCGACGTGCTTACACGTACCATGGCCATGGCCTGACACGTCATGACACGTACCATGATCATATCCTGCCATGTCCTGCGACGTCCTGAATCGTGCCATGGCCACGTCCTGACGCGTCCTGACGCGTACCATGGCTATGTCCCGTGACGTCCTGACTCGTGTAATGGCCACGTCCTGCCACGTCTTGACGTGTGCTATGGCCATGTCCGGACGCGTCCTGACACGTACCATGACCATATCCTGCCATGTCCTGCAACGCACTCGTGCCATGTCCACACCCTGCCATGTCCTGACGCGTGCCATGGCCATGTCCTGACACGTCCTGCGATGTCCCCACTCGTGCCATGGCCATGCCCTGTCATGTCCTGCAACGTCCCGACTCGTGCCATGGCCACGCCCTGCCATGTCCTGCGACGTCTCGACTCGTGCCATGGCCACGCCCTGCCATATCCTGACGCGTCTTGACCCGTGGCAAGGCCATGTCCTGATGCGTCCTGACACGTGCCATGGCGACGCCATGCCATGTCCTGCGGCGTCCAAACTCGTTCCATGGACAAGCCCTGCCATGTCCTGACGCATCCTGACATGTGCCATGGCCATGTCTTGATGCGTCCTGACACATGCCATGGCCATGTCATGATGCGTCCTGACGCATGCCATGGCCATGTACTGACGCGTCCTGCGACGTCCTGACTCTTGCCATGGCCACGCTCTGCCATGTCTTGCGACGTCATGAGTCATGCCATGGCCTCGCCCTGCTATGTCCTGACGTGTCCTGACACGTGCCACTACTATGTCCTGACACGCGCCATGCCATGTTCTGACTCGTCCTGACTCGTGTCATGGCCATGTCCTGACACGTGTCGACCGGCCATCGCCCGACGCTGGTGCGACATGGTGCGGCTTGGAGCGACGTAGTGCGATGTCGTGCCATAGTCACGCCCTTACACATACCATGGCCATGTCATGCGACGTCCTGACTCATGCCATAGACACGCCCTGCCATGTCCTGACGCGTCCTGATACGTGCCATGGCATGTCCTGATGCGTCCTGACACGTGCCATGGCCATGTCCTGACGCGTCCTGTGACGTCCTAACTCTTGCCATGGCCACGCCCTGCCATGTCCTGCGACGTCATGAGTCTTGCCATGGCCACGCCCTACCATGTCCTAACGTGTCTTGGCACGTGCCACTACCATGTCCTGATGCGTCTTGACACGTGCCATGGCCATGTCCTGACGCGTCCTGCGTCGTCCTGACTCTTGCCATGGCCACACCTTGCCATTTCCTGTGACGTCATGAGTCATGCCATGGCCACGCCTTGCCATGTCCTGACGCGTGCCATGGCCATGTCATGACTCGTCCTAACACGTACCATGGCCATATCCTGTCATGTCCTACGACGTCTTGACTCGTGCCATGGCCACGCCCTGCCATGTCCTGACGCGTCGTGACACGTGCCATGGCCATGTCCTGACACGTCCTACGACGTCCCGACTTGTGCCATGGCCACACCCTGCCATGTCCTGCGACGTCCCGACTCATGCCATGGCCACGCCCTGCCATGTCCTGCGACATCCCGACTCGTGCCATGGCCACGCCCTGCCATGTCCTGACGCGTCCTGACACGTGCCATGGCCATGTCCTAATGCGTCTTGACACGTGCCATGGCCATGCCCTGCCAAGACCTACAACGTCCCGACTCGTGCCATGGCCACGCTCTACCATGTCCTGACGAGTCCTGACACGTGCCATGGCCATGTCCTGATACGTCCTGACACGTGCCATGGCATGTCCTGATGCGTCTTGACAGTTGCCATGGCCATGTCCTGACGCGTCCTGCGACATCCTGACTCTTGCCATGGCCATGTCCTGACGCGTCCTGCGACATCATGAGTCATGCCATGGCCACGCCCTGCCATGTCCTGCGACGTCATGAGTCATGCCATGGTCATGCCCGGCTATGTCCTGACGTGTCGTGACACGTGCCACTGCCATGTCCTGACGCGTCCAGACACATGCCATGGCCATGTCCTGACTCGCCTTGCGACGTCCTGACTCGTGCCATGGGCATTATCTGACACGTGTCGACCGCCAATCGCCCGACGCTACTGCTCGAACCACCCCGACTTTCCACTACCGCCGCCAACGACCACCAACATCATTGCGCTTGACATGTTTCTAAGCATTGGTTAGAATTAGACGTGGTTCGACGTGGTGCGGCTTGGAGTGACGTAGTGTGATGTCGTGCCATGGTCACGTCCTGACACGTACCGTGGCCATGTCCTGACACGTCCTGACACGTACCATGACCATATCCTGCCATGTCCTGCGACATCCTGACTCGTGCCATGACCACGCCCTGCCACGTCCTGACGCGTGCCATGGCTATGTCTTGTGACGTCCTGACTCGTGCCATGGACACGCCCTACCACGTCCTGACGCGTGCCATGGCCATGTTCGGACGCGTCCTGATAAGTACCATGGCCATATCCTGCCATGTCCTACCACGTCCTGACTCGTGCCAAGCCACACCCTGCCATGTCGTGACGCGTCCTGACACGTGCCATGGCCATGTCCTGACACGTCCTGCAACGTCCCGACTCATGCCATGGCCACACCCTGCCATGTCATGCAACGTCCCGACTCGTGCCATAGCCACGCCCTGCCATGTCCTGCGACGTCTCGACTCTTGCCATGGCAACGTCCTGCCATTTCCTGACGCGTCCTGACACGTGCCATGGCCATGTCCTGATGCGTCCTGACACGTGCCATGGCCACGCCCTACTATGTTCTGCGACGTCCCGACTCGTGCCATGGCAACGCCCTGCCATGTCCTGACGCGTCCTGACACGTGCCATGGCATGTCCTGATGCGTCCTGACACGTGCCATGGCCATGTACAGACGCGTCCTGCGATGTCCTGACTCTTGCTATGGCCATGCCCTGTCGTATCCTGTGACGTCATGAGTCATGCCATGGCCACGCCCTGCCATGTCTTGACGTGTGCCATGGCCATGTCCGGACGCGTCCTGACACGTACCAGTGCCATATCCTACCATGTCTTGCGACGTCCTGACTCGTGCAATGGCCATGCCCTGCCATGTCCTGACGCGTCCTGACACGTGTCATGGCCATGTCTTGACACGTCCTACGACGTCCCGACTCGTGCCATGGCCACGCCCTGCCATGTCCTGCGACGTCCCGAATCATGCCATGGCCACGCCCTGGCATGTCCTGCGACATCCCGACTCGTGCCATGGCCACGCCCTGCCATGTTTTGACGCGTCCTAACACATGCCATGGCCATGTCCTGATGCGTCTTGACACGTGCCATGGCCACGCCCTGCCCTGTTCTGCGACGTCCCGACTCGTGCCATGGCAACGCCCTGCCATGTCCTGACACGTACCATGGCCATGTCATGATACGTCCTGACACGTGCCATGGCATGTCCTGATGTGTCCTAACATGTGCCATGGCCATGTCATGACGCGTCCTGCGACGTCCTGACTCTTGCCATGGCCACGCCCTGCCATGTCCTGCGACGTCATGAGTAATGCCATGGCCACGCCCTGCCATGTCCTGATGTGTCCTGACAAGTGCCACTGCCATGTCCTGACGCGTCTTAACACGTGTCATGGCCATGTCCTGACGCGTCCTGACACGTGCCATGGCCATGTACTGACGCGTCCTGCAACGTCCTGACTCTTTCCATAGCCACGCCCTTTCATGTCTTGCAACGTCATGAGTCATGCCATGGCCTCGCCCTGCTATGTCCTGACGTGTCCTGACACGTGCCACTACTATGTCCTGACACGTGCCATGGCCATGTCATGACACGTCCTGTGACGTCCCGACTCGTGCCATGGCCACGCCCTGCCATGTCCTGCGATGTTTTGAATCATGCCATGGCCACGCCCTGCCATGTCTTGCGACGTCCCGACTCGTGCCACGGCCACGCCCTGCCATGTTTTGATGCGTTCTAACACGTGCCATGGCCATGTCCTGATGCGTCTTGACACATGCCAAGGCCACGCCCTACCATGTCCTGCGACGTCCCGACTCGTGCCATGGCCACGCCCTGCCATGTCCTGACGCGTCCTGACACGTGCCATGGCCATGTCCTAATACGTCCTGACACGTGCCATGGCATGTCCTGATGCGTCCTCACACGTGCCATGGCCATGTCCTGACGCGTCCTGTGACGTCCTGACTCTTGCCATGGCCACGCCCTGCCACGTGCTGCGACGTCTCGACTCGTGTCATGGCCACGCCCTGCCATGTCCTGCGAGTTCCCGACTCGTGCCATGGGAACGTCCTGCCATTTCCTGACGCGTCCTGACACGTGCCATGGCCATGTCCTGATGCGTCCTGACACGTGCCATGGCCACGCCCTACTATGTCCTGCGACGTCCCGACTCGTGCCATGGCCACGCCCTGCCATGTTCTGATGCGTCCTGACACGTGCCATGGCATGTCCTGATGCGTCCTGACACGTGCCATGGCCGTGTCCTGACGCGTCCTGCGACGTCCTGACTCTTGCCATGGCCACGCCCTGCCATGTCCTGCGGCGTCATGAGTCATGCCATGGGCACGCCCTGCCATGTCCTGATGTGTCCTGACACGTGCCACTGCCATGTCCTGACGCGTCCTGACACGTGCCATGGCCATGTCCTGACGCGTCCTGCGACATCCTAACTCTTGCCGTAACCACGCCCTGCCTTGTCGTGATGCGTCCTGACACGTGCCATTGCAACGCTCTGCCATGTCCAGACGTGTCCTGACACGTGCCACTGCCATGTCCTGACGCGTCCTGACACGTGCCATGGCCATGTCCTGACTCATCCTGCGACGTCTTGACTCGTGCCATGGCCATGTCCTGACACGTGTCGACCGGCCGTTGCCCGATGCTACCGCTCGAACCACCCCGACTTTCCACCAACGCCGCCAACGACCAACTACATCATTGTGCTTGACATGTTTCTAAGCATTGGTTAGCAATAGACGTGGTGCGACGTGGTGCGGCTTGGAGCGACGTACTGCGATGTCGTGCCATGGCCACATCTTCACACGTACCATGGCCAAGTCCTGACACGTCCTGACACGTTCCATGACCATACCCAGGCCATGTCCTGCGCGTCCTTACTCATCCTGACACATACCATGACTATACCCTGCCATGTCCTGCGCGTCCTTACACGTACCATGGCCATGGCCTGACACGTCCTGACACGTACCATGACCATATCCTGCCCAGTCCTGCGACGTGCTTACACGTACCATGGCCATGGCCTGACACGTCATGACACGTACCATGATCATATCCTGCCATGTCCTGCGACGTCCTGAATCGTGCCATGGCCACGTCCTGACGCGTCCTGACGCGTACCATGGCTATGTCCCGTGACGTCCTGACTCGTGCAATGGCCACGCCCTGCCACGTCTTGACGTGTGCCATGGACATGTCCGGACGCGTCCTGACACGTACCATGACCATATCCTGCCATGTCCTGCGACGCACTCGTGCCATGTCCACACCCTGCCATGTCCTGACGCGTCCTGACACGTGCCATGGCCATGTCCTGACACGTCCAGCGACGTCCCCACTCGTGCCATGGACAAGCCCTGCCATGTCCTGACGCATCCTGACATATGCCATTGCCATGTCTTGATGCGTCCTGACACATGCCATGGCCATGTCATGATGCGTCCTGACGCATGCCATGGCCATGTACTGACGCGTCCTGCGACGTCCTGACTCTTGCCATGGCCACGCTCTGCCATGTCTTGCGACGTCATGAGTCATGCCATGGCCTCGCCCTGCTATGTCCTGACGTGTCCTGACACGTGCCACTACTATGTCCTGACACGTGCCATGGCCATGTTCTGACTCGTCCTGCGACGTCCTGACTCGTGTCATGGCCATGTCCTGACACGTGTCGACCGGCCATCGCCCGACGCTGGTGCGACATGGTGCGGCTTGGAGCGACGTAGTGCGATGTCGTGCCATAGTCACGCCCTGACACGTACCATGGCCATGTCATGCGACGTCCTGACTCGCGCCATGGACACGCCCTGCCATGTCCTGACGCGTCCTGATACGTGCCATGGCATGTCCTGATGCGTCCTGACACGTGCCATGGCCATGTCCTGACTCGTCCTGTGACGTCCTGACTCTTGCCATGGCCACGCCCTGCCATGTCCTGCGACGTCATGAGTCTTGCCATGGCCACGCCCTGCCATGTCCTAACGTGTCTTGGCACGTGCCACTACCATGTCCTGATGCGTCTTGACACGTGCCATGGCCATGTCCTGACGCGTCCTGCGCCGTCCTGACTCTTGCCATGGCCACACCTTGCCATTTCCTGTGACGTCCTGACTCGTGCCATGGACACGCCCTACCACGTCCTGACGCGTGCCATGGCCATGTTCGGACGCGTCCTGATAAGTACCATGGCCATATCCTGCCATGTCCTACCACGTCCTGACTCGTGCCAAGTCCACACCTTGCCATGTCGTGACGTGTCCTGACACGTGCCATGGCCATGTCCTGACACGTCCTGCGACGTCCCGACTCGTGCCATGGCCACACCCTGCCATGTCATGCAACGTCCCAACTCGTGCCATGGCCACGCCCTGCCATGTCCTGCGACGTCTCGACTCTTGCCATGGCAACGTCCTGCCATTTCCTGACGCGTCCTGACACGTGCCATGGCCATGTCCTGATGCGTCCTGACACGTGCCATGGCCACGCCCTACTATGTTCTGCAACGTCCCGACTCGTGCCATGGCAACGCCCTGCCATGTCCTGACGCGTCCTGACACATGCCATGGCATGTCCTGATGCGTCCTGACACGTGCCATGGCCATGTACAGACGCGTCCTACGATGTCCTGACTCTTGCTATGGCCACGCCCTGTCGTATCCTGCGACGTCATGAGTCATGCCATGGCCACGCCCTGCCATGTCCTGGCGTGTGCCATGGCCATGTCCGGACGCGTCCTGACACGTACCAGTGCCATATCCTACCATGTCTTGCAACGTCCTGACTCGTGCCATGGCCATGCCCTGCCATGTCCTGACGCGTCCTGACACGTGTCATGGCCATGTCTTGACACGTCCTGCGACGTCCCGACTCGTGCCATGGCCACGCCCTGCCATGTCCTGCGACGTCCCGACTCATGCCATGGCCACGCCCTGCCATGTCCTGCGACATCCCGACTCGTGCCATGGCCACGCCCTGCCATGTTTTGACGCGTCCTAACACATGCCATGGCCATGTCCTGATGCGTCTTGACACGTGCCATGGCCACGCCCTGCCCTGTTCTGCGACGTCCCGACTCGTGCCATGGCAACGCCCTGCCATGTCCTGACACGTACCATGGCCATGTCATGATACGTCCTGACACGTGCCATGGCATGTCCTGATGTGTCCTAACATGTGCCATGGCCATGTCATGACGCGTCCTGCGACGTCCTGACTCTTGCCATGGCCACGCCCTGCCATGTCCTGCGACGTCATGAGTAATGCCATGGCCACGCCCTACCATGTCCTGATGTGTCCTGACAAGTGCCACTGCCATGTCCTGACGCGTCTTAACACGTGTCATGGCCATGTCCTGACGCGTCCTGACACGTGCCATGGCCATGTACTGACGCGTCCTGCAACGTCCTGACTCTTTCCATAGCCACGCCCTTTCATGTCTTGCAACGTCATGAGTCATGCCATGGCCTCGCCCTGCTATGTCCTGACGTGTCCTGACACGTGCCACTACTATGTCCTGACACGTGCCATGGCCATGTCATGACACGTCCTGTGACGTCCCGACTCGTGCCATGGCCACGCCCTGCCATGTCCTGCGATGTTTTGAATCATGCCATGGCCACGCCCTGCCATGTCTTGCGACGTCCCGACTCGTGCCACGGCCACGCCCTGCCATGTTTTGATGCGTTCTAACACGTGCCATGGCCATGTCCTGATGCGTCTTGACACATGCCAAGGCCACGCCCTACCATGTCCTGCGACGTCCCGACTCGTGCCATGGCCACGCCCTGCCATGTCCTGACGCGTCCTGACACGTGCCATGGCCATGTCCTAATACGTCCTGACACGTGCCATGGCATGTCCTGATGCGTCCTCACACGTGCCATGGCCATGTCCTGACGCGTCCTGTGACGTCCTGACTCTTGCCATGGCCACGCCCTGCCACGTGCTGCGACGTCTCGACTCGTGTCATGGCCACGCCCTGCCATGTCCTGCGAGTTCCCGACTCGTGCCATGGCAACGTCCTGCCATTTCCTGACGCGTCCTGACACGTGCCATGGCCATGTCCTGATGCGTCCTGACACGTGCCATGGCCACGCCCTACTATGTCCTGCGACGTCCCGACTCGTGCCATGGCCACGCCCTGCCATGTTCTGATGCGTCCTGACACGTGCCATGGCATGTCCTGATGCGTCCTGACACGTGCCATGGCCGTGTCCTGACGCGTCCTGCGACGTCCTGACTCTTGCCATGGCCACGCCCTGCCATGTCCTGCGGCGTCATGAGTCATGCCATGGGCACGCCCTGCCATGTCCTGATGTGTCCTGACACGTGCCACTGCCATGTCCTGACGCGTCCTGACACGTGCCATGGCCATGTCCTGACGCGTCCTGCGACGTCCTAACTCTTGCCGTAACCACGCCCTGCCTTGTCGTGATGCGTCCTGACACGTGCCATTGCAACGCTCTGCCATGTCCAGACGTGTCCTGACACGTGCCACTGCCATGTCCTGACGCGTCCTGACACGTGCCATGGCCATGTCCTGACTCATCCTGCGACGTCTTGACTCGTGCCATGGCCATGTCCTGACACGTGTCGACCGGCCGTTGCCCGATGCTACCGCTCGAACCACCCCGACTTTCCACCACCGCCGCCAACGACCAACTACATCATTGTGCTTGACATGTTTCTAAGCATTGGTTAGCAATAGACGTGGTGCGACGTGGTGCGGCTTGGAGCGACGTACTGCGATGTCGTGCCATGGCCACATCTTCACACGTACCATGGCCAAGTCCTGACACGTCCTGACACGTTCCATGACCATACCCAGGCCATGTCCTGCGCGTCCTTACTCATCCTGACACATACCATGACTATACCCTGCCATGTCCTGCGCGTCCTTACACGTACCATGGCCATGGCCTGACACGTCCTGACACGTACCATGACCATATCCTGCCCAGTCCTGCGACGTGCTTACACGTACCATGGCCATGGCCTGACACGTCATGACACGTACCATGATCATATCCTGCCATGTCCTGCGACGTCCTGAATCGTGCCATGGCCACGTCCTGACGCGTCCTGACGCGTACCATGGCTATGTCCCGTGACGTCCTGACTCGTGCAAGGGCCACGCCCTGCCACGTCTTGACGTGTGCCATGGACATGTCCGGACGCGTCCTGACACGTACCATGACCATATCCTGCCATGTCCTGCGACGCACTCGTGCCATGTCCACACCCTGCCATGTCCTGACGCGTCCTGACACGTGCCATGGCCATGTCCTGACACGTCCAGCGACGTCCCCACTCGTGCCATGGACAAGCCCTGCCATGTCCTGACGCATCCTGACATGTGCCATTGCCATGTCTTGATGCGTCCTGACACATGCCATGGCCATGTCATGATGCGTCCTGACGCATGCCATGGCCATGTACTGACGCGTCCTGCGACGTCCTGACTCTTGCCATGGCCACGCTCTGCCATGTCTTGCGACGTCATGAGTCATGCCATGGCCTCGCCCTGCTATGTCCTGACGTGTCCTGACACGTGCCACTACTATGTCCTGACACGTGCCATGGCCATGTTCTGACTCGTCCTGCGACGTCCTGACTCGTGTCATGGCCATGTCCTGACACGTGTCGACCGGCCATCGCCCGACGCTGGTGCGACATGGTGCGGCTTGGAGCGACGTAGTGCGATGTCGTGCCATAGTCACGCCCTGACACGTACCATGGCCATGTCATGCGACGTCCTGACTCGCGCCATGGACACGCCCTGCCATGTCCTGACGCGTCCTGATACGTGCCATGGCATGTCCTGATGCGTCCTGACACGTGCCATGGCCATGTCCTGACTCGTCCTGTGACGTCCTGACTCTTGCCATGGCCACGCCCTGCCATGTCCTGCGACGTCATGAGTCTTGCCATGGCCACGCCCTGCCATGTCCTAACGTGTCTTGGCACGTGCCACTACCATGTCCTGATGCGTCTTGACACGTGCCATGGCCATGTCCTGACGCGTCCTGCGCCGTCCTGACTCTTGCCATGGCCACACCTTGCCATTTCCTGTGACGTCATGAGTCATGCCATGGCCACGCCCTGCCATGTCCTGAAGCGTGCCATGGCCATGTCAAGACTCGTCCTAACACGTACCATGGCCATATCCTGTCATGTCCTACGACGTCCTGACTCGTGCCATGGCCACGCCCTGCCATGTCCTGACGCGTCGTGACACGTGCCATGGCCATGTCCTGACACGTCCTGCGACGTCCCGACTCGTGCCATGGCCACACCCTGCCATGTCCTGCGACGTCCCGACTCATGCCATGGCCACGCCCTGCCATGTCCTGCGACAAATCGATTGTGCCATGGCCACGCCCTACCATGTCCTTACGCGTCCTGACACGTGCCATGGCCATGTCCTAATGCGTCTTGACACGTGCCATGGCCACGCCCTGCCAAGACCTACGACGTCCCGACTCGTGCCATGGCCACGCTCTACCATGTCGTGACGCGTCCTGACACGTGCCATGGCCATGTCCAGATACGTCCTGACACGTGCCATGGCATGTCCTGATGCGTCTTGACAGTTGCCATGGCCATGTCCTGACGCGTCCTGCGACATCCTGACTCTTGCCATGGCCATGTCCTGACGCGTCCTGCGACATCATGAGTCATGCCATGGCCACGCCCTGCCATGTCCTGCGACGTCATGAGTCATGCTATGGTCATGCCCTGCAATGTCCTGACGTGTCGTGGCACGTGCCACTGCCATGTTCTGACGCGTCCAGACACATGCAATGGCCATGTCCTGACTCGCCC
Source organism: Nicotiana benthamiana (assembly GCA_034376525.1). NCBI lineage: Eukaryota > Viridiplantae > Streptophyta > Magnoliopsida > Solanales > Solanaceae > Nicotiana > Nicotiana benthamiana. The sequence goes on from CM067338.1 coordinate 115,813,941, forward strand.
TGCGACGTCCTGACTCGTGCCATGGGCATTATCTGACACGTGTCGACCGCCAATCGCCCGACGCTACTGCTCGAACCACCCCGACTTTCCACTACCGCCGCCAACGACCACCAACATCATTGCGCTTGACATGTTTCTAAGCATTGGTTAGAATTAGACGTGGTTCGACGTGGTGCAGCTTGGAGTGACGTAGTGTGATGTCGTGCCATGGTCACGTCCTGACACGTACCATGGCCATGTCCTGACACGTCCTGACACGTACCATGACCATATCCTGCCATGTCCTGCGACATCCTGACTCGTGCCATGACCACGCCCTGCCACGTCCTGACGCGTGCCATGGCTATGTCCTGTGACGTCCTGACTCGTGCCATGGCCACGCCCTACCACGTCCTGACGCGTGCCATGGCCATGTTCGGACGCGTCCTGATAGTACCATGGCCATATTCTGCCATGTCCTACCACGTCCTGACTCGTGCCATGTCCACTCCCTGCCATGTCGTGACGCGTCCTGACACGTGCCATGGCCATGTCCTGACACGTCCTGCGACGTCCCGACTCGTGCCATGGCCACGCCCTGCCATGTCATGCAACGTCCCGACTCGTGCCATGGCCACGCCCTGCCATGTCCTGCGACGTCTCGACTCGTGCCATGGCCACGCTCTGCAATTTCCTGACGCGTCCTGACACGTGGCAAGGCCATGTCCTGATGCGTCTTAACACGTGCCATGGCCACGCCTTGCCATGTCTTGCAACGTCCCAACTCGTACCATGGACACGCTCTGCCATGTCCTGACGCGTCCTGACACGTGCCATGGCCATGTCCTGATGCGTCCTGACACATTCCATTACATGTCCTGATGCGTCCTGACACGTGCCACGGCCATGTACGGATGCGTCCTGCAACGTCCTACCTCTTGCCATGGCCATGCCCTGCCATGTCTTGCGATGTCATGAGTCATGCCATGGCCTCGCCCTGCCATGTCCTGACGTGTCCTGACACGTGCCACTGCTATGTCCTGACACGTGCCATGGCCATGTCCTGACTCGTCCTGCGACGTCCTGACCCGTGCCATGGCCATGTCCTGACACGTGTCGACCGGCCATCGCCCGACGCTGGTGCGACGTGGTGCGGCTTGGAGCGACGTAGTGCAATGTCGTGCCATAGTCACGTCCTAAAACGTACCATGGCCATGTCCTGCGACGTCCCGACTCGTGCCATGGCCACGCCCTGCAATATCCTGACGTGTCCTGACACGTGCCATGGCCATGTCCTGACGTGTCTTGACACGTGCCACTGCCATGTCTTGACGCGTCCAGACACATGTCATGGCCATATTCTGACTCGCCCTGCGACGCACTAACTCGTGCCATGGCCATTACCTGACACGTGTCGACCGGCCGTCGCGCGACGCTACTGCTCGAACCACCCCGACTTTCCACCACCGCCGCCAACGACCAACAACATCATTGTGCTTGACATGTCTCTAAGCATTGGTTAGCAATAGACGTGGTGCGACGTGGTGCGGCTTGGAGCGACGTAATGCAATGTCGTGCCATGCCCACGTCTTGACACGTACCATGGCCAAGTCCTGACACGTCCTGACACGTACCGTGACCATACCCAGGCCATGATGGTACGTGACAGGACGTCGAAGGACATGGCATGATATAGTCATGGTACGTGTCAAGATGTGTCAGGACATGGCCATGGTACGTGTCAGGACGTGGCCATGGCACGACATCGCACTACGTCGCTCCAATCCGCACTACGTCGCACCACGTCTATTGCTAACCAATGCATAGAAACGTGTCAAGCGCAATGATGTTGGTGGTCGTTGGCGGCGGTGGTGGAAAGTCGGGGCGGTTCGAGCGGTAGCGTCGGGCGACGGACGGTCGAGACATGTCAGGACATGGCCATGGCACGATTCAGGACGCCGCAGGAGGAGTCAGGACATGGCCATGGCACGTGTCAGTACGGTTCAGGACATGGCGGTGGCCCGTGTCAGGACACGTCAGGACATGGCAGGAAGGGGCCATGGCATGACTCATGACGTCGTAGGACATGGCAGGGCGTGGCCATGGCAAGAGTCAGGACGTCGCAGGACGCATCAGGACATGGCCATGGACGCGTCAGGACATGGCCATGGTACGTCTAAGGACGTCGCAGGACATGACAGGATATGGTCATGGTACGTTTCTGGACGTATCTGGCCATGGCCATGGTACGTGTAAGGACGCGCAGGACATAGCAGGGTATGGTCATGGTGCGTGTCAGGAAGTGTCAGGACTTGGCCATGGCACGTGTTAAGACGTGGCCATGGCACGACATCGCAGTACGTCGCTCCAAGTCGCACCACGTCGCACCACGTCTATTGCTAACCAATGCTTACAAACATGTCAAGCGCAATGATGTTGGTGGTCGTTGGCGGCGGTGGTGGAATGTCGGAGTGGTCGAGCGGTAGCGTCGGCCGACGACCGGTCGCCACTTGTCAGGACATGGCCATGGCATGAGTTAGGACGTCACAGGACGAGTCAGGACATGGCCATGGCATGTGTCAAGACGTGTCAGGACATGGCAGTGGCACGTGGTAGGACACGTCAGGACATGGCATGGCGTGGCCATGGAATGACTCATCACGTCGCAGGACATGGCAGGGCGTGGCCATGGCAAGAGTCAGGACGTCGCAGGACGCGTCAGTACATAGCCATGGCACGTGTCAGGACGCATCAGGACATGGCCATGGCATGTGTCAGGACGCATCAGGACATGGCCATGGCACGTGTCAGGATGCGTTAGGACATGGTAGGGCGTGGCCATGGCATGAGTCGGTACGTCGCAGGACATGGCAGGGCGTGGCCATTGCACGATTCAGGACGTCGCAGGACGAGTCAGGACATGGCCATTGCACGTGTCAGGACGCGTCAGGACATGGCGGTGGCACGTGTCAGGACACGTCAGGACATGGCAAGGCGTGGCCATGGCATGACTCATGACGTCGCAGGACATGGCAGGGCGAGGCCATGACAAGAGTCAGGACGTCGCAGGATGCGTCAGGACATGGCCATGGCACATGTCAAGACACCTCAGGACATGGCCATGGCATGTATCAGGACGCATCAGGACATGGCCATGGCACGTGTCAGGACGCGTCAGGACATGGCAGGGTGTGGCCATGGCACGAGACAGGACGTCGCAGGACATGGCAGAGCGTGGCCATGGAACAAGTCGCGACATCGCAGGAAATTGCAGGGCGTGGCAGTGGCACGAGTCGGGACGTCGCAGGACGTGTCAAGACATGGCCATGGCACGTGTCAGGACCTGGCAGGACATGGCAGGGCGTGGCCATGGCACAAGTCAGGACGTCGCAGGACATGGCAGGATATGGCCATGGTACGTGTTAGGATGTGTCTGGCCATGGCCATGGTACGTGTATGGACGCGTAGGATATGGCAGGGTATCGTCATGGCACGAGTCAGGACATGTCAGGACCATGCCATGGTACGTGTCAAGACGTGGCCATGGTAGGATATCGCACTACGTCGCTCCAAGACGTGGCCATGGCACATGTCAGGACACGGCAGGGCGTGGCGATGGCACGATTCGGGACGACGCAGGACACGGCAGGGCGTGGCTATGGCACGTATCAGGACGCATCAAGACATGGCCATGCCACGTGTCAGGACGCGTCAGGACATGGCAGGGCGTGGCCATGGCACGAGTCCTGATGTCGCAGGACATGGCAGGGCGTGGCCATGGCACGAGTCGGAACGTCGCAGGACATGGCAGGGCGTGGCCATGGCACGAGTTAGGACGTCGCAGGACCAGCCAGGACATGGCCATGGCACGTGTCAGGACATGGCAGTGGCACGTGTCAGGACACGTCAGGACATGGCAGGCCGTGGCCATGGCATGACTCATCACGTCGCAGTACATGGCAGGGCATGTCCATGGAAAGAGTCAGGACGTCGCAAGACGCGTCAGGACATAGCCATGGCACGTGTCAGGACGCATCAGGACATGGCCATGGCATGTGTCAGGACGCATCAGGACATGGCCATGGCACGTGTCAAGACGCATCAGGACATGGCAGGGCGTGGCCATGGCACGAGTCGGTACGTCGCAGGACAGGGCAGGGCGTGGTCATGGCACGTGTCAGGACGCATGAGGACATGGCCATGGCACGTGTCAGGACATGGCAGGGCGTGGCCATGGCACGAGTCAGGACGTCGCACGACATGGCAGGGCGTGGCCATGGCACGAGTCAAGACGTCGCAGGAAGTGTCAGGACATGGCCATGGAACCTGTCAGGACATGGCAGGGCGTGGTCATGGCACGAGCCAGGACATCGCAGGTCATGGAAGGGTATGGCCATGGTACGTGTCACGACGCGTCCGGACATGGCCATGGCACGCGTCAGGACGTGGCAGGGCGTGGCCATGGCACGAGTCAGGACGTCGCAGGACGCGTCAGGACATGGCCAATGCACGTGTCAGGATGCGTCAGGACATGGCAGGGCGTGGCCATGGCATGAGTCATTACGTCGCAAGACATGGCAGGGCGTGGCCGTGGAATGAGTCAGGACATCACAGGATGCGTCAGGACATGGCCATGGCACGTGTCAGGACACATCAGGACATGCTATGGCACGTGTCAGGACGCGTCAGGACATGGTAGGGCGTGGCCACGGCACAAGTCGGGACGTCGCAGGACATGGAAGGGCATGGCCATGGCATGAGCCGGGACGTCGCAGGACGTGTTAGGACTTGGCCATGGCAGTTGTCAGGACACGTCAGGACATGGCAAGGCGTGGCCATGGCACGAGTCAGGACATCACCGGAAATGGCAGGATATGGCCACGGTACGTGTCAGGACGCGTTCAGACATGGCCATGGCACTCGTCAGGACGTGGCATGGCGTGGCCATGGCACGAGTCAGGACGTCACGGGACATGGCAGGATATGGTCATGGTATGTGTCAGGACGTGGCCATGGCACGATTGAGGACGTCGCAAGACATGGCAAGATATGGTCATGGTACGTGTCATGACATGTCAGGCCATGGCCATGGTACGTGTCAGGACTTCGCAGGACATGGGAGGATATAGTCATGGTACGTGTCCGGCCATGGACATGGTACATGACAGGACGTCGCAGGACATGGCAGAAATGGTCTTGGTACGTGTCAAGACGAGTGAGGACATGGCCATGGTACGTGTCAGGACGTGGCCATGGCACGACATCGCACTACGTTGCTCCAAACTGCAACACGTCGCACCACGTCTAATTCTAACCAATGCGTAGAAACATGTCAAGCGCAATGATGTTGGTGGCCGTTGGCGACGGTGGTGTAAAGTTAGGGTGGTTTGAGCAATAGCATTGGGCGACGGCCGATCGACACGTGTTAGGACATGGCCATGGCACGAGTCAGGACGTCAAAGGATGAGTCAGGACATGGCCATGTCACGTGTCAGGACGCGTCAGGACATGGCAGTGGCACGTGTCAGGACATGTCAGGACATGGCAGGGCGTGGCCATGGCAGGACTCATGACGTCGCAGGACATGGTAGGGCTTGGCCATGGCTAGAGATAGGACGTCGCAGGACGCGTCAGGACATGGCCATGGCACGTGTCAGGACGCATCAGGACATGGCCATGGCATGTGTCAGGACGCATCAGGACATGCCATGGCACGTGTCAGGACACGGCAGGGTGTGGCGATGGCACGATTCGAGACGACGCAGGACACGGCAGGGCGTGGCTATGGCACGTGTCAGGATGCATCAGGACATGGCCATTGCACGTGTCAGGACGCGTCAGGACATGGCAGGGCGTGGCCATGGCACGAGTCAGAACGTCGCAGGACATGGCAGGTTATGGCCATGGCACGAGTCAGGACGTCGCAGGACATTGCAGGTTATGGCCATGGACGCGTCAGGACGTGGCCATGGCACGAGTCGGAACGTCGCAGGACATGGCAGGGCGTGGCCATGGCACGAGTCGTGACGTCGCAGTACATGGCCATGGCACGTGTCAGGACGCGTCAGGACATGGCAGGGCGTGGCCATGGCACGAGTCAGAACGTCGGAGGACATGGCAGGTTATGGTCATGGCACGAGTCAGGACGTCGCAGGACATGGCAGGCAATGGCCATGATACGTGTCAGGACGCGTCCGGACATGGCCATGGCACGCGTCAGGACGTGGCAGGGCGTGGCCATGGCACGAGTCAGGACGTCGCAAGACATGGCCATGGCACGTGTCAGGACGTGGCAGGGCGTGGTCATGGCTCGAGTCAGGACGTCAAAGGACATGGCAGGATATGGTCATGGTACGTGTCAGGACGCGTCAGGACCTGGCCATGGCACGATTCAGGACGTCGCAGGACATGGCAAGATATGGTTATGGTACGTGTCATGACGCGTCAGGCCGTGGCCATGGAACGTGTCAGGACGTCGTAGGACAAGGCAGGATATGGTCATGGTACGTGTCAGGCCATGGCCATGGTACGTGACAGGACCTCGCAGGACATGGCAGGATATGGTCATGGTACGTGTCAGGACGTGTCAGGACATGGCCATGGTACGTGTCAGGACATGACCATGGCACGGCGTCGCACTACGTCGCTCTATGCCGCACCACGATTAATTCTAACCAATTCTTAGAATCATTTCAAGCGCAATGATGTTGGTGGACGTTAGCGGCGGTGGTGGAAAGTCGGGGTGGTTTGAGCAGTAGCGTTGGGCGAGTCAGGACATGGCCATGACATGTGTCTGGACGCGTCAGGACATGGCAGTGGCACGTGTCACGACACGTCAGGACATGGCAGGGCGTGACCATGGCATGACTCATGACGTCGCAGAACATGGCAAGGCGTGGCCATGGCATGACTTAAGACGTCGCAGGACGCGTCAGGACATGGCCATGGCAAGAGTCAGGACGTTGCAGGACGCGTCAAGACATGGCCATGGAACGTGTCAGGACGCATCAGGACATGCCATGGCACGTGTCAGGACGTATCAGGACATGGCCATGGCACGTGTCAGGATGCGTCAGGACATGGCAGGGCGTGGCCATGACACGAGTCGGGACATTGCAGGACATGGCAGGGCGTGGCCATGGCACGTGTCAAGACGCATCAGGACATGGCCAAGGCACGTGTCAGGACGCGTCAAAACATGTCAGGGCGTGGCCATGGCATGAGTCGGGACGTCGCAGGACATGGCAGGGCGTGGCCATGGCACGTGACAGGACGCGTCCGGACATGTCAGGACATGGCAGGGCGTGGCCATGGCAAGACTCATGAGGTCGCAAGACATGGCAGGGCGTGGCCATGGAAAGAGTCAGGACGTCGCAGGACGCGTCAGGACATGGCCATGGCACGTGTCAGGACACATCAGGACATGCCATGGCACGTGTCAGGACGAGTCAGGACATGGAAGGGCGTGGCCATGGCACGAGTAGGGACGTCGCAGGACATGGAAGGGCATGGCCATGGCATGAGTCGGGACGTCGCAGGACATGGCAGGGCATGGCCATGGCACGAGTCGGGACGTCGCAGGACATGTTAGGACTTGGCCATGGCACGTGTCAGGACACGTCAGGACATGGCAGGGCGTGGCCATGGCGCGAGTCAGGACATCACCGGACATGGCAGGATATGGCCATGGTACGTGTCAGGACGCGTTCGGACATGGCCATGGCACTCGTCAGGACGTGGCAGGGCGTGGCCATGGCACGAGTCAGGACGTCGCAGGACATGGCCATGGCACGCGTCAGGACGTGGCAGGGCGTGGTCATGGCACAAGTCAGGACGTCACAGGACATGGTAGGACATGGTCATGGTATGTGTCAGGACGCGTCAAGACGTGGCCATGGCACGATTGAGGACGTCGCAAGACATGGCAAGATATGGGCATGGTACGTGTCATGACGTGTCAGGCCATGGCCATGGTACGTGTCAGGCCATGGCCATGGTACGTGTCAGGCCATGGCCATGGTACGTGTCAGGACGTCGCAGGACATGGCATGATATGGTCATGGTACGTGTCAGGACGTGTCAGGCCATGGACAAGGTGCGTGACAGGACGTCGCAGGACATGGCAGATACGGTCTTGGTACGTGTCACGACGAGTCAGGACATGGCCATCGTACGTGTCAGGACGTGGCCATGGCACGACATAGCACTACGTCGCTCCAAGCCGCAACACTTCGCACCACGTCTAATTCTAACCAATGCTTAGAAACATGTCAAGCGCAATGATGTTGGTGGTCATTGGCGGCGGTGGTGTAAAGTTAGGGTGGTTTGAGCGGTAGCATCGGGCGCTGGCCGATCGACTCGTGTTAGGACATGGCCATGGCACGAGTCAGTACGTCGAAGGACGAGTCAGGACATGGCGATGTCACGTGTCAGGACGCGCCAGGACATGGCAGTGGCACGTGTCAGGACATGTTAGGACATGGAAAGGCGTGGCCATGGCAGGACTCATGACGTCGCAGGAGATGGCAGGGCGTGGCCATGGCAAGATTTAGGACGTCGTAGGACGCGTCAGGACATGGCCATGGCACGTGTCAGGACGCGTCAGGACATGGCAGGGCGTGGCCGTGGCACAAGTTAGGACGTCGCAGGCCATGGAAGGATATGGCCATGGTATATGTCAGGATGCATCGGACATGGCCATGGCACGCGTCAGGACGTGGCAGGGCGTGGGCATGGCACGAGTGAGGACGTCGCAGGACAAGGCAGGGCGTGGCCATGGTACGTGTCATGGCGTGGCCATGGCACGACATCACTCTACGTCGCTCCAAGCCGCACCACGTCGCACCACGTCTATTGCTAACAAATGCTTAGAAACATTTCAAGCGCAATGATGTTGGTGGTCATTGGCGGCGGTGGTGGAAAGTTGGGGTGGTTCGAGCGGTAGCGTCGGGCGACGGACGGTCGACACGTGTCAGGACATGGCCCTGGCACGATTCAGGACGTCGCAGGACGAGTCAAGACATGGCCATGGCACGTGTCAGGATGCATCAGGACATGGCGGTGGCACGTGTCAGGACAAGTCAGGAAATGGCAGGGCATGGCCATGGCATGACTCATGACGTTGCAGGACATGGCAGGGCGTGGCCATGACAAGAGTCAGGACGTCGCAGGACGCGTCAGGACATGGCCATGGCACGTGTCAAGACACCTCAGGACATGGCCATGGCATGTATCAGGACGCATGAGGACATGGCCATGGCACGTGTTAGGACGCGTCAAGACATGGCAGGGTGTGGCCATGGCACGAGACGGGACGTCGCAGGACATGGCAGATCGTGGCCATGGAACGAGTCGCGACCTCGTAGGAAATTGCAGGGAGTGGCCATGGCACGAGTCGGGACGTCGCAGGACGTGTCAGGACATGGCCATGGCACGTGTCAGGACCTGGCAGGACATGGCAGGGCGTGGCCATGGCACAAGTCAGGACGTCGCAGGACATGGCAGGATATGGCCATGGTACGTGTCAGGACGTGTCTGGCCATGGCCATGGTACGTGTAAGGACGCGTAGGATATGGCAGGGTATCGTCATAGTACGAGTCAGGACATGTCAGGACTTGGCCATGGAACGTGTCAAGACGTGGCCATGGCAGGACATCGCACTACGTCGCTCCAAGCTGCACCACGTCGCACCACGTCTATTTCTAACCGATGCTTAGAAACATGTTAAGCGCAATGATGTTAGTGGTCGTTTGCGGCGGTGGTGGAATGTCGGGGTGGTTCAAGCGATAGCGTCGGGCGACGGCCGGTTGACACTTGTCAGGACATGGCCTTGGCACGAGTCAGGACGTTGCAGGACGAGTTAAGACATGGCCATGGCACGTGTCAGGACGGGTCAGGAAATGGCAGTGGCACGTGTCAGGATACGCCAGGACATGGCAGGGCGTGGCTATGGCACGAGTCGCAACGTCGCATGACGTATCAGGACATGGCCATGGCACATGTCAGGACGCATCAGAACATGGCAGGGCGTGGCCATGGCAAGAGTCAGGACGTCGCAGGACGCATCAGGACATGGCCATGGCACGTGTCAGGGCGCATCAGGACATGGCCATGGCCATGGCATGTGTCAGGACGCATCAGGACATGGCCATAGCATGTGTCACGACGCGTCAGGACATGGCAAGGCGTGGCATGGCACCTGGCAAGACGTCGCAGGACATGGCAGGGCGTGGCCATGGCACGTGTCAGGACGCATTAGGACATGGTCATGGCACGTGTCAGGACGCGTCAGGACATGGCAGGGCATGGCCATGGCACGAGTCGGGATGTCGCAGGATATGGCAAGGCGTGGCCATGGCACGAGTTGGGACGTCGCAGGACTTGTCAGGACATGGCCATGGCACGTGTACGGACACGTCAGGACATGGCAGGGTGTGGCCATGGCACGAGTCAGGACGTTGCAGGACATGGCAGGATATGGCCTTGGCACGTGTCAGGACACATCAGGACAAGGCAGGGCGTGGCCATGGCACGAGTCAGGACGTTGCAGGACATGGCAGGATATGGCCATGGTACGTGTCAGGATGCGTCCAGACATGGCCATGACACGCGTCAGGACGTGGCAGGGCGTGGCCATGGCACGAGTCAGGACCTCACAAGACATGGCCATGGCACGCGTCAGGACATAGCAGGGCGTGGTCATGGCACGAGTCAGGATGTTGCAGGACATGGATGGATATGGCCATGGTACGTGTCAGGACGCATCAGGACGTGGCCATTTGTCGTGTCAGGACGTGTCAGGACGTGGCCATGGCACGATTCAGGACGTTGCAAGACATGGCAGGATATGATCATGGTACGTGTCATGACGTGTCCGGCCATGGCCATGGTACGTGTAAGGACGTCGCAGGACATGGCAGGATATGGTCATGGTACGTTTCCGGACGTATCTGGCCATGGCCATGGTACGTGTTAGGACACGTAGGACTTAGCAGGGTATGGTCATGGTACGTGTCAGGACTTGGCCATGGTACGTGTCAAGACGTGGCCATGGCACGACATCGTAGTACGTCGCTCCAAGCCGCACCACATCGCACCACGTCTATTGCTAACCAATGCTTAGAAACATGTCAAGCGCAATGATGTTGGTGGTCGTTGGCGGTGGTGGTGGAATGTCGGAGTGGTTTGTGCGGTAGCGTTGGCCAACGACCGGTCGACACTTGTCAGGACATGGCCATGGCACGAGTCAGGACGTCGCAGGATGAGTAAGGACATGGCCATGGCACATGTCAAGACGCCTCAGGACATGGCAGTGGCACGTGTCAGGACACGTAAGGACATGGCAGGGCGTGGCCATGGAATGACTCATCACGTTGCAGGACATGGCAGGGCGTGGCCATGGCAAGAGTCAAGACGTCGCAAGACGCGTCAGGACATAGCCATGGCACGTGTCAGGACGCATCAAAACATGGCCATGGCATGTGTCAGGACGCATCAGGACATGGCCATGGCACGTGTCAGGACGCGTCCGGACATGGCAGGGCATGGTCATGGCACGAGTCGGTACGTCGCAGGACATGGCAGGTCGTGGCCATGGCACGAGTCAAGACGTCGCAGGACGTGTTAGGACATGGCCATGGCACGTGTCAGGACGCGTCAGGACATGGCAGGGCGTGGTCGTGGCACGAGTTAGGATGTCGCAAGCCATGGAAGGATATGGCCATGGTATATGTCAGGACGCGTCCGGACATGGCCATGGCACGCGTCAGGATGTGGCAGGGCGTGGGCATGGCACGAGTGAGGATGTCGCAGGACAAGGCCATGGCACGCGTGAGGACATGGCAGGGCGTGGTCATTGCTTGAGTGAGGACGTCACGGGACATGACAAGATATGGTCATGGTAGTTGTCCGGACGCATCAGGACGTGGCCATGGCACGATTCAGGACGTCGCTGGACATGGCCATGGTACGTAACAGGACGTCGCAGGATATGGTCATGGTACGTGTCAGGACGTGTCACGCCATGGCCATGGTACGTGACAGGACGTCGAAGGACATGGCATGATATGGTCATGGTACGTGTCAAGACGTGTCAGGACATGGCCATGGTACGTGTCAGAACGTGGACATGGCACGACATCGCACTACGTCGCTCCAATCCGCACTACGTCGTACCACGTCTATTGCTTACCAATGCATAGAAACATGTCAAGCGCAATGATGTTGGTGGTCGTTGGCGGCGGTGGTGGAAAGTCGGGGTGGTTCGAGCGGTAGCGTCGGGCGACGGACGGTCGACACGTGTCAGGACATGGCCATGGCACGATTCAGGACGTCGCAGGAGGAGTCAGGACATGGCCATGGCACGTGTAAGTACGCTTGAGGACATGGCGGTGGCACGTGTCAGGGCACGTCAGGACATGGCAGGGCGTGGCCATGGCATGACTCATGACGTCGTAGGACATGGCAGGGCGTGGCCATGGCAAGAGTCAGGACATCGCATGACGCGTCAGGACATGGCCATGGATGCGTCAGGACATGGCCATGGTACGTCTAAGGACGTCGCAGGACATGGCAGGATATGGTCATGGTACGTTTCCGGACGTATCTGGCCATGGCCATGGTACGTGTAAGGACGCGTAGGACATAGCAGGGTATGGTCATGGTACGTGTCAGGAAGTGTCAGGACTTGGCCATGGTACGTGTTAAGACGTGGCCATGGCACGACATCGCAGTACGTGTCTCCAAGGCGCACCACGTCGCACCATGTCTATTGCTAACCAATGCTTAGAAACATGTCAAGTGCAATGATGTTGGTGGTCGTTGGCGGCGGTGGTGGAATGTCGGAGTGGTTCGAGCGGTAGCGTCGGCTGACGACCGGTCGACACTTGTCAGGACATGGCCATGGCACGAGTCAGGACGTCGCAGGACGAGTCAGGACATGGCCATGGCACATGTCAAGACGCGTCAGGACATGGCAGTGGCACGTGGTAGGACACGTCAGGACATGGTAGGGCGTGGCCATGGAATGACTCATCACGTCGCAGGACATGGCAGGGCGTGGCCATGGCAAGAGTGAGGACGTCGCAGGACGCGTCAGTACATAGCCATGGCACGTGTCAGGACGCATTAGGACATGGCCATGGCATGTGTCAGGACGCATCAGGACATGGCCATGGCACGTGTCAGGATGCGTCAGGACATGGCAGGGCGTGGCCATGGCACGAGTCGGTACGTCGCAGGACATGGCAGGGCGTGGCCATGGCACGAGTCAGGACGTCGCAACGTGTCAGGACGCGTCAGGACATGGCAGGGCGTGGCCGTGGCACGAGTTAGGACGTCACAGGCCATGGAAGGATATGGCCATGGTATATGTCAGGACGCGTCCGGACATGGCCATGGCACGCGTCAGGACGATGCAGGGCGTGGGCATGGCACGAGTGAGGACATCACAGGACAAGGCAGGGCGTGGCCATGGTACGTGTCATGACGTGGCCATGGCACGACATCGCACTACGTCGCTCCAAGCCGCACCACGTCGCACCACGTCTATTGCTAACAAATGCTTAGAAACATTTCAACCGCAATGATGTTAGTGGTCATTGGCGGCGGTGGTGGAAAGTCGGGGTGGTACAAGCGGTAGCGTCGGGCGACGGACGGTCGACACGTGTCAGCACATGGCCATGGCACGATTCAGGACGTCGCAGGACGAGTCAGGACATGGCCATGGCACGTGTCAGGACGCGTCAGGACATGGCGGTGGCACGTGCCAGGACACGTCAGGACATGGCAGGGCGTGGCCATGGCATGATTCATGACGTCGCAGGACATGGCAGGGCGTGGCCATGACAAGAGTCAGGACGTCGCAGGACGCATCAGGACATGGCCATGGCACGTGTCAGGACACCTCAGGACATGGCCATGGCATGTGGCAGGACGCATCAGGACATGGCCATGGCACGTGTCAGGACGCGTCAGGACATGGCAGGGTGTGGCCATGGCACGAGACGGGACGTCGTTGGACATGGCAGAGCGTGGCCATGGAACGAGTCGCGACGTCGCAGGAAATTGCAGGGCGTGGCCATGGCACTAGTCGGGACGTCGCAGGACGTGTCAGGACATGGTCATGGCACGTGTCAGGACCTGGAAGGACATGGCAGGGCGTGGCCATGGCACAAGTCAGGACGTCGCAGGACATGGCAGGATATGGCCATGGTACGTGTCAGGATGTGTCTGGCCATGGCCATGGTACGTGTAAGGACGCGTAGGATATTGCAGGGTATCGTCATGGTACGAGTCAGGACATGTCAGGACTTGGCCATGGTACGTGTCAAGACTTGGCCATGGCAGGACATCGCACTACGTCGCTCCAAGCTGCACCACGTCGCACCACGTCTATTGCTACCAATGCTTAGAAACTTGTTGAACGCAATGATGTTAGTGGTCGTTGGCGGCGGTGGTGGAAAGTCGGGGTGGTTCGAGCGGTAGCGTCGGCCGACGGCCGGTCGACACTTGGCTGGACATGGACATGGCACGAGTCAGGACGTCGCAGGACGAGTCAGGACATGGCCGTGGCACGTGTCAGGACGCGTCAGGACATGGCAGGGGCACTTGTAAAGACACTTCAGGACATGGCAGGGCGTAGCCATGGTATGACTCATCACGTTGCAGGACATGGCAGGGCATGGCCATGGCAAGAGTCAGGACGTCGCAGGACGCGTCAGTACATAGCCATGGCACGTGTCAGGACGCATCAGGACATGGCCATGGCATGTGTCAGGACACATCAGGACATGGCCATGGCACGTGTAAAGACGCATCAGGACATGGCAGGGCGTGGCCATGGCACGAGTCGGTACGTCGCAGGACATGGCACGTGTCAGGACGCATCAGGACATGGCCATGGCACGTGTCAGGACGCGTCAGGACATGGCAGGGCGTGGCCATGGCACGAGTCGGGACGTCGCAGGACATGGCAGGGCGTGCCCATGGCACGAGTCAAGACGTCGCAGGAAGTGTCAAGACATGGCCATGGCACTTGTCAGGACATGGCAGGGCGTGGTCATGGCACGAGCCAGGACGTCGCAGGTCATGGAAGGGTATGGCCATGGTACGTGTCACGACGCGTCCGGACATGGCCATGGAACGCGTCAGGACGTGGCAGGGCGTGGCCATGGCACGAGTCAAGACGTCGCAGGACGCGTCAGGACATGGCCATGGCACGTGTCAGGACGTGTCAGTACATGGCAGGGCGTGGCCATGGCACGAGTCAGGACGTCGTAGGACATGGCAGAATATGGCCATCGTACGTGTCAAAACGTGTCCGAAAATGGCCATGGCACGCGTCAGTACATGGCAGGGCGTGGCCATGGCATGAGTCATGACGTCGCAGGACATGGCAGGGCGTGGTCGTGGCAAGAGTCAGGACGTCGCAGGACGCGTCGGAAGATGGCCATGGCACAAGACAGGACGCGTCAGGACATGTCAGGACATGGCAGGGCGTAGCCATTGCATGACTCATGACGTCGCAAGACATGGCAGGGCGTGGCCATGGAAAGAGTCAGGACGTCGCAGGACGCGTCAGGACACGGCCATGGCACGTGTCAGGACACATCAGGACATGCCATGGCACGTGTCAGGACGCGTCAGGACATGGCAGGGCGTGGCCATGGCACGAGTCGGGACGTCACAGGACATGGAAGGGCATGGCCATGGCATGAGTCGGGACGTCGCAGGACATGGCAGGGCGTGGCCATGGCATGAGTCGGGACGTCGCAGGACATGTTAGGACTTGGCCATGGCACGTGTCAGGGCACGTCAGGACATGGCAGGGCATGGCCATGGCACGAGTCAGGACATCACCGGACATGGCAGGATATCGCCATGGTACGTGTCAGGACGCGTTCGGACATGGCCATGGCACTCGTCAGAACGTGGCAGGGCGTGGCCATGGCACGAGTCAGGACGTCGCAGGACATGGCCATGGCACACGTCAGGACGTGGCAGGGCGTGGTCATGGCACGAGTCAGGATGTCACAGGACATGGCAGGATATGGTCATGGTATGTGTCAGGACGCGTCAGGACGTGGCCATGGCACGATTGAGGACGTCGCAAGACATGGCAAGATATGGTCATGGTACGTGTCATGACGTGTCAGGCCATGGCCATGGTACGTGTCAGGCCATGGCCATGGTACGTGTCAGGACGTCGCAGGACATGGCATGATATGGTCGTGGTACGTGTCAGGACGTGTCAGGCCATGGACATGGTACGTGATAGGACGTCGCAGGACATGGCAGATATGGTCTTGGTACGTGTCAGGACAAGTCAGGACATGGCCATCGTACGTGTCAGGACGTGGCCATGGCACGACATAGCACTACGTCGCTCGAAGCCGCAACACGTCGCACCACGTCTAATTCTAACCAATGCTTAGAAACATGTCAAGCGCAATGATGTTGGTGGTCGTTGGAGGCGGTGGTGTAAAGTTAGGGTGGTTTGAGCAGTAGCATCGGGCGACGGTCGATCGACACGTGTTAGGTCATGGTCATGGCACGAGTCAGGACGTCGAAGGACGAGTCAGGACATGGCCATGTCACGTGTCAGGACGCGTCAGGACATGGCAGTGGCACGTGTCAGGACATGCCAGGACATGGCAGGGCATGGCCATGGCACGTGTCAGTACGCTTCAGGACATGGCGGTGGCACGTGTCAGGACACGTCAGGACATGGCAGGGCGTGGCCATGGCATGACTCATGACGTCGCAGAACATGGCAGGGCGTGGCCATGGCAAGAGTCAAAACGTCGCAGGACGCGTCAGGACATGGCCATGGACGCGTCAGGACATGGCCATGGTACGTTTAAGGACGTCGCACGACATGGCAGGATATGGTCATGGTACGTTTCCGGACGTATCTGGCCATGGCCATGGTACGTGTAAGGACGCGTAGGACATAGCAGGGTATGGTCATGGTACGTGTCAGGACGTGTCAGGACTTGGCCATGGTACGTGTCAAGACATGGCCATGGCACGACATCGCAGTATGTCGCTCCAAGCCGCACCACGTCGCACCACGTCTATTGCTAACCAATGCTTAGAAACATGTCAAGCGCAATGATGTTGGTGGTCGTTGGCGGCGGTGGTGGAATGTCGGAGTGGTTCGAGTAGTAGCGTCGGCCGACGATCGGTCGACACTTGTCAGGACATGGCCATGGCACGAGTCAGGACGTCGCAGGACGAGTCAGGACATGGCCCTGGCACGTGTCAAGACGCGTCAGGACATGGCAGTGGCACGTGTCAGGACACGTCAGGACATGGCAGGGCGTGGCCATGGAATGACTCATCACGTCGCAGGATATGGAAGGGCGTGGCCATGGCAAGAGTAAGGACGTCGCAGGACGCGTCAGTACATAGCCATGGCATGTGTCAGGACGCATCAGGACATGGCCATGGCATGTATCAGGACGCATCAGGACATGGCCATGGCACGTGTCAGGATGCGTCAGGACATGGCAGGGCGTGGCCATGGCACGGGTCGGTACGTCGTAGAACATGGAAGGGCGTGGCCCTGGCACGAGTCAAGACGTCGCAGGACGTGTCAGGACATGGCCATGGCACGTGTCAAGACGCGTCATGACATGGCAGGGCGTGGCCGTGGCACAAGTTAGGACGTCGCAGGCCATGGAAGGATATGGCCATGGTATGTGTCAGGACGCGTCGGACATGGCCATGGCACGCGTTAGGACGTGGCAGGGCGTGGGCATGGCACGAGTGAGGACGTCGCAGGACAAGGCAGGGCGTGGCCATGGTACGTGTCATGACGTGGCCATGGCACGACATCGCACTACGTCGCTCCAAGCCGCACCACGTCGCACCACGTCTATTGCTATCAAATGCTTAGAAACATTTCAAGCGCAATGATGTTGGTGGTCATTGGCGGCGGTGGTGGAAAGTCGGGGTGGTTCGAGCGGTAGCGTCGGGCGACGGACGGTCGACACGTGTCAGGACATGGCCATAGCACGATTTAGGACGTCGCAGGACGAGTCAGGACATGGCCATGGCACGTGTCAGGACGCGTCAGGACATGGCGGTGGCACGTGTCAGGACACGTCAAGACATGGCAGGGCGTGGCCATGGCATGACTCATGACGTCGCAGGACATGGCAGGGCGTGGCCATGACAAGAGTCAGGACGTCGCAGGACGCGTCAGGGTATGGCCATGGCACGTGTCAAGACACCTCAGGACATGGCCATGGCATGTATCAGGACGCATCAGGACATGGCCATGGCACGTGTCAGGACGCGTCAGGACATGGCAGGGTGTGGCCATGGCACGAGACGGGACGTCGCAGGACATGGCAGAGCGTGGCCATGGAACGAGTCGCGACGTCGCAGGAAATTGCATGGCGTGGCCATGGCACGAGTCGGGACGTCGCAGGACGTGTCAGGACATGGCCATGCCACGTGTCAGGACCTGGCAGGACATGGCAGGGCGTTGCCGTGGCACAAGTCAGGACGTCGCAGGACATGGCAGGATATGGCCATGGTACGTGTCAGGATGTGTCTTGCCATGGCCATGGTACATGTAAGGACGCGTAGGATATGGCAGGGTATCGTCATGGTACGAGTCAGGACATGTCAGGACTTGGCCATGGAACGTGTCAAGACGTGGCCATGGCAGGACATCCCACTACGTCGCTCCAAGCTGCACAACGTCGCACCACGTCTATTGCTAACCAATGCTTAGAAACATGTTAAGCGCAATGATGTTAGTGGTCGTTGGCGGCGGTGGTGGAATGTCGGGGTGGTTCGAGAGGTAGCGTCGGGCGACGGCCGGTCGACACTTGTCAGGACATGGCCTTGGCACGAGTCAGGACGTTGTAGGACGAGTTAAGATATGGCCATGGCACGTGTCAGGACGCGTCAGGAAATGGCAGTGGCACGTGTCAGGATACGCTAGGACATGGCAGGGCGTGGCTATGGCACGAGTCGCGACGTCGCATGACGTATCAGGACATGGCCATGGTACATGTCAGGACGCATCAGAACATAGTAGGGCGTGGCCATGGCAAGAGTTAGGACGTCGTAGGACGCGTCAGGACATGGCCATGGCACGTGTCAGGGCGCATCAGGACATGGCCATGGCATGTGTCAGGAAGCATCTGGACATGCCATGGCACGTGTCAGGACACGGCAGGGCATGGCGATGGCATGATTCGGGACGACGCAGGACACGGCAGGGCGTGGCTATGGCACATGTCAGGACGCATCAGGACATGGCCATGGCACGTGCCAGGACGCGTCAGGACATGGCAGGGCGTGGCCATGGCACGAGTCATGATGTCGTAGGACATGGCAGGGCGTGGCCATGGCACGAGTCAGAACGTCGTAGGACATGGCAGGGCGTGGCCATGGCACGAGTTAGGACGTCGCAGGACGAGTCAGGACATGGCCATGGCACGTGTCAGGACATGGCAGTGGCACGTGTCAGGACACGTCAGGACATGGCAGGCCGTGGCCATGGCATGACTCATCACGTTGCAGGACATGGCAGGGCATGTCCATGGATAGAGTCAGGACGTCGCAAGACGCGTCAGGACATAGCCATGAAACGTGTTAGGACGCATCAGGACATGGCCATGGCATGGGTCAGGACGCCTCAGGACATGGCCATGGCACGTGTCAAGACGCGTCAGGACATGGCAGGGCGTGGCCATGGCACGAGTCGGTACGTCGCAGGACATGGCAGGGCGTGGTCATGGCACGTGTCAGTACGCATCAGGACATGGCCATGGCACGTGTCAGGACGCGTCAGGACATGGCAGGGCGTGGCCATGGCACGAGTCAGGACGTCGCACGACATGGCAGGGCGTGGCCATGGCACGAGTCAAGACGTCGCAGGAAGTGTCAGGACATGGCCATGGCACCTGTCAGGACATGGCAGGGCGTGGTCATGGCACGAGCCAGGACATCGCAGGTCATGGAAGGGTATGGCCATGGTACGTGTCACGACGCGTCCGGACATGGCCATGGCACGCGTCAGGACGTGGCAGGGCGTGGCCATGGCACGAGTCAGGACGTCGCAGGACGCGTCAGGACATGGCCAATGCACGTGTCAGGATGCGTCAGGACATGGCAGGGCGTGGCCATGGCATGAATCATGACATCGCAAGACATAGCAAGGCATGGCCGTGGAAAGAGTCAGGACATCACAGGACGCGTCAGGACATGGCCATGGCACGTGTCAGGACACATCAGGACATGCCATGGCACGTGTCAGGACGCGTCAGGACATGGTAGGGCGTGGCCATGGCACGAGTCGGGACGTCACAGGACATAAAAGGGCATGGCCATGGCATGAGTCGGGACGTCGCAGGACGTGTTAGGACTTGGCCATGGCACGTGTCAGGACACGTCAGGACATGGCAGGGCGTGGCCATGGCACGAGTCAGGACATCACTGGAAATGGCAGGATATGGCCACGGTACGTGTCAGGACGCGTTCAGACATGGCCATGGCACTCGTCAGGACGTGGCAGGGCGTGGCCATGGCACGAGTCAGGACGTCGCAGGACATGGCCATGGCACGCATCAGGACGTGGCAGGGCGTGGCCATGGCACGAGTCAGGACGTCACAGGACATGGCAGGATATGGTCATGGTATGTGTCAAGACGTGTCAGGACGTGGCCGTGGCACGATTGAGGACGTCGCAAGACATGGCAAGATATGGTCATGGTACGTGACATGACGTGTCAGGCCATGGCCATGGTACGTGTCAGGCCATGGCCATGGTACGTGTCAGGACATCGCAGGACATGGGAGGATATAGTCATGGTACGTGTCAGGCCATGGACATGGTACGTGACAGGACGTCGCAGGACATTGCAGATATGGTCTTGGTACGTGTCAGGACGAGTCAGGACATGGCCATGGTATGTGTCAGGACGTGGCCATGGCACGACATCGCACTACGTTGCTCCAAACCGCAACACGTCGCACCACGTCTAATTCTAACCAATGCTTAGAAACATGTCAAGCGCAATGATGTTGGTGGTCGTTGGCGACGGTGGTGTAAAGTTAGGGTGGTTTGAGCAATAGCATCGGGCGACGGCCGATCGACACGTGTTAGGACATGGCCATGGCACGAGTCAGGATGTCGAAGGACGAGTCAGGACATGGCCATGTCACGTGTCAGGACGCGTCAGGACATGGCAGTGGCACGTGTCAGGACATGTCAGGACATGGCAGGGCGTGGCTATGGCAGGACTCATGACATCGCAGGACATGGCAGGGCGTGGCCATTGCAAGAGTTAAGACGTCCCAGGACGCGTCAGGACATGGCCATGGCACGTGTCAGGACGCATCAGGACATGGCCATGGCATGTGTCAGGACGCATCAGGACATGGCCATGGCATGTGTCAGGACGCATCAGGACATGCCATGGCACGTGTCAGGACACGTTAGGACACGGCAGGGTGTGGCGATGGCACGATTCGGGACGACGCAGGACACGGCAAGGCGTGGCTATGGCACGTGTCAAGACGCATCAGGACATGGCCATGGCACGTGTCAGGACACGTCAGGACATGGCAGGGCGTGGCCATGGCACGAGTCAGAACGTCGCAGGACATGGCAGGTTATGGCCATGGCACGAGTCAGGACGTCGCAGGACATGGCATGTTATGGCCATGGACGCGTCAGGGCGTGGCCATGGCACGAGTCAAGACGTCGCAGGAAGTGTCAGGACATGGCCATGGCACCTGTCAAGACATGGCAGGGCGTGGTCATGGCACGAGCCAGGACATCGCAGGTCATGGAAGGGTATGGCCATGGTACATGTCACGACGCGTCCGGACATGGCCATGGCACGCGTCAGGACGTGGCAGGGCGTGGCCATGGCACGAGTCAGGACGTCGCAGGACGCGTCAGGACATGGCCAATGCACGTGTCAGGACGTCGCAGGACATGGCAGGATATGGCCATGGTACGTGTCAGGATGTGTCTTGCCATGGCCATGGTACATGTAAGGACGCGTAGGATATGGCAGGGTATCGTCATGGTACGAGTCAGGACATGTCAGGACTTGGCCATGGAACGTGTCAAGACGTGGCCATGGCAGGACATCCCACTACGTCGCTCCAAGCTGCACAACGTCGCACCACGTCTATTGCTAACCAATGCTTAGAAACATGTTAAGCGCAATGATGTTAGTGGTCGTTGGCGGCGGTGGTGGAATGTCGGGGTGGTTCGAGAGGTAGCGTCGGGCGACGGCCGGTCGACACTTTTCAGGACATGGCCTTGGCACGAGTCAGGACGTTGTAGGACGAGTTAAGATATGGCCATGGCACGTGTCAGGACGCGTCAGGAAATGGCAGTGGCACGTGTCAGGATACGCTAGGACATGGCAGGGCGTGGCTATGGCACGAGTCGCGACGTCGCATGACGTATCAGGACATGGCCATGGTACATGTCAGGACGCATCAGAACATAGTAGGGCGTGGCCATGGCAAGAGTTAGGACGTCGTAGGACGCGTCAGGACATGGCCATGGCACGTGTCAGGGCGCATCAGGACATGGCCATGGCATGTGTCAGGAAGCATCTGGACATGCCATGGCACGTGTCAGGACACGGCAGGGCATGGCGATGGCATGATTCGGGACGACGCAGGACACGGCAGGGCGTGGCTATGGCACATGTCAGGACGCATCAGGACATGGCCATGGCACGTGCCAGGACGCGTCAGGACATGGCAGGGCGTGGCCATGGCACGAGTCATGATGTCGTAGGACATGGCAGGGCGTGGCCATGGCACGAGTCAGAACGTCGTAGGACATGGCAGGGCGTGGCCATGGCACGAGTTAGGACGTCGCAGGACGAGTCAGGACATGGCCATGGCACGTGTCAGGACATGGCAGTGGCACGTGTCAGGACACGTCAGGACATGGCAGGCCGTGGCCATGGCATGACTCATCACGTTGCAGGACATGGCAGGGCATGTCCATGGACAGAGTCAGGACGTCGCAAGACGCGTCAGGACATAGCCATGGCACGTGTTAGGACGCATCAGGACATGGCCATGGCATGGGTCAGGACGCCTCAGGACATGGCCATGGCACGTGTCAAGACGCGTCAGGACATGGCAGGGCGTGGCCATGGCACGAGTCGGTACGTCGCAGGACATGGCAGGGCGTGGTCATGGCACGTGTCAGTACGCATCAGGACATGGCCATGGCACGTGTCAGGACGCGTCAGGACATGGCAGGGCGTGGCCATGGCACGAGTCAGGACGTCGCACGACATGGCAGGGCGTGGCCATGGCACGAGTCAAGACGTCGCAGGAAGTGTCAGGACATGGCCATGGCACCTGTCAGGACATGGCAGGGCGTGGTCATGGCACGAGCCAGGACATCGCAGGTCATGGAAGGGTATGGCCATGGTACGTGTCACGACGCGTCCGGACATGGCCATGGCACGCGTCAGGACGTGGCAGGGCGTGGCCATGGCACGAGTCAGGACGTCGCAGGACGCGTCAGGACATGGCCAATGCACGTGTCAGGATGCGTCAGGACATGGCAGGGCGTGGCCATGGCATGAATCATGACATCGCAAGACATAGCAAGGCATGGCCGTGGAAAGAGTCAGGACATCACAGGACGCGTCAGGACATGGCCATGGCACGTGTCAGGACACATCAGGACATGCCATGGCACGTGTCAGGACGCGTCAGGACATGGTAGGGCGTGGCCATGGCACGAGTCGGGACGTCACAGGACATAAAAGGGCATGGCCATGGCATGAGTCGGGACGTCGCAGGACGTGTTAGGACTTGGCCATGGCACGTGTCAGGACACGTCAGGACATGGCAGGGCGTGGCCATGGCACGAGTCAGGACATCACTGGAAATGGCAGGATATGGCCACGGTACGTGTCAGGACGCGTTCAGACATGGCCATGGCACTCGTCAGGACGTGGCAGGGCGTGGCCATGGCACGAGTCAGGACGTCGCAGGACATGGCCATGGCACGCATCAGGACGTGGCAGGGCGTGGCCATGGCACGAGTCAGGACGTCACAGGACATGGCAGGATATGGTCATGGTATGTGTCAAGACGTGTCAGGACGTGGCCGTGGCACGATTGAGGACGTCGCAAGACATGGCAAGATATGGTCATGGTACGTGACATGACGTGTCAGGCCATGGCCATGGTACGTGTCAGGCCATGGCCATGGTACGTGTCAGGACATCGCAGGACATGGGAGGATATAGTCATGGTACGTGTCAGGCCATGGACATGGTACGTGACAGGACGTCGCAGGACATTGCAGATATGGTCTTGGTACGTGTCAGGACGAGTCAGGACATGGCCATGGTATGTGTCAGGACGTGGCCATGGCACGACATCGCACTACGTTGCTCCAAACCGCAACACGTCGCACCACGTCTAATTCTAACCAATGCTTAGAAACATGTCAAGCGCAATGATGTTGGTGGTCGTTGGCGACGGTGGTGTAAAGTTAGGGTGGTTTGAGCAATAGCATCGGGCGACGGCCGATCGACACGTGTTAGGACATGGCCATGGCACGAGTCAGGATGTCGAAGGACGAGTCAGGACATGGCCATGTCACGTGTCAGGACGCGTCAGGACATGGCAGTGGCACGTGTCAGGACATGTCAGGACATGGCAGGGCGTGGCTATGGCAGGACTCATGACATCGCAGGACATGGCAGGGCGTGGCCATTGCAAGAGTTAAGACGTCCCAGGACGCGTCAGGACATGGCCATGGCACGTGTCAGGACGCATCAGGACATGGCCATGGCATGTGTCAGGACGCATCAGGACATGGCCATGGCATGTGTCAGGACGCATCAGGACATGCCATGGCACGTGTCAGGACACGTTAGGACACGGCAGGGTGTGGCGATGGCACGATTCGGGACGACGCAGGACACGGCAAGGCGTGGCTATGGCACGTGTCAAGACGCATCAGGACATGGCCATGGCACGTGTCAGGACACGTCAGGACATGGCAGGGCGTGGCCATGGCACGAGTCAGAACGTCGCAGGACATGGCAGGTTATGGCCATGGCACGAGTCAGGACGTCGCAGGACATGGCATGTTATGGCCATGGACGCGTCAGGGCGTGGCCATGGCACGAGTCAAGACGTCGCAGGAAGTGTCAGGACATGGCCATGGCACCTGTCAAGACATGGCAGGGCGTGGTCATGGCACGAGCCAGGACATCGCAGGTCATGGAAGGGTATGGCCATGGTACATGTCACGACGCGTCCGGACATGGCCATGGCACGCGTCAGGACGTGGCAGGGCGTGGCCATGGCACGAGTCAGGACGTCGCAGGACGCGTCAGGACATGGCCAATGCACGTGTCAGGATGCGTCCTGACTCATGCCATGGACATGTCCTGATGCGTCCTGACACGTGCCATGGCTATGTCCTGACGCGTCCTGCGACGTCCTGACTCTTGCCATGGCCACGCCCTGCCATGTCCTGCGACGTGATGAGTCATGCCATGGCCACGCCCTGCCATGTCCTCACGTGTCCTGACACGTGTCACTGCCATGTCCTGACGCGTCCTAACACGTGTCATGGCCATGTCCTGACTCGTCCTGCGACGTCCTAACTCGTGCCATGGTCATGTCCTGACAAGTGTCGACCGGCCATCGGCCGACGCTACCGCTCGAACCACCCCAAAATTCCACCATCGCCGACAACGACCACCAACTCATTGCGCTTGACATGTTTCTAAGCATTTGTTAGCAATAGACGTGGTGCGACGTGGTGCGGCTTGGAGCGACGTAGTGCGATGTCGTGCCATGGACACGTCCTGACACGTACCATGGCCATGTCCTGACACGTCCTGACACGTACCATGACCATATCCTGCCATGTCCTGCGACGTCCTGTCACGTACCATGGCCATGGCCTGACACGTCTTGACACGTACCATGACCTTATCCTGCCAAATCCTGCGACGTCCGAACACGTACCATGGCCATGGCCAAACACGTCCTGACACGTACCATGACCATATCCTGCCATTTCCTACGCGTCCTGAATCGTGCCATGGCCACGTCCTGACGCGTCCTGACACGTACCATGACCATATCCTGCCATGTCCTGTGACGTCCTGACTCGTGCCACGACCATGCCCTGCCACGTCCTGACGCGTGCCATGGCCATGTCCTGCGACGTCCTGACTCGTGCCATGGCCACGCCCTCCCGCTTCCTGACGCGTGCCATGGCCATGTATGGACGTGTCCGGACATGTACCATGGCCATAGCTTGCCATGTCCTGCGACGTCCTCACTCGTGCCATGGCCATAGCCTGCCATGTCCTGCGACGTCCTGACTCATGCCATGGCCACGCCCTGCCATGTCCTGACGCGTCCTGACACGTGCCATGGCCATGTCTTGACATGTCCTGCGACGTTACGAATCGTGCCATGGCCACGCCCTGCCATGTTCTGTGACGTCCTGACTCGTGCCATGGCCACGCCCTGCCATGTACTGACGCGTCCTGATACGTGCCATGGCCATGTCCTGATGCGTCCTGACACGTGCCATGGCCACGCCCTGCCGTGTCCTGCGATGTCCCGACTCGTGCCATCGCCACGCCCTGCCATGTCCTGACACGTCCTGACACGTGCCATGGCATGTCCTGATGCGTCTTGACACATGCCATGGCCATGTCCTGATGCGTCCTGACACGTTCCATGGCCATGTCATGACGCGTCCTGCGACGTCCTAACTCTTGCCATGGGCACGCCCTGCCATGTCATGCGACGTCATGAGTCCTACCATGGCCACGCCCTGCCATGTCTTGACGTGTCCTGACACGTGCCACTGCCATTTCCTGACGCGTCCTGACACGTGCCATGCCCATGTCCTGACTCATCCTGCGACGTCCTGACTCATGCCACGGCCATGTCCTGACACGTGTCGACCGTCCGTCGCCCGACGCTACCGCTCAAACCCCCCTGACTTTCTACCACCGCCGTCAGCGACCACCAACATCATTGCGCTTGACATGTTTCTAAGCATTGGTGAGAATTAGACGTGGTGCGACAAGGTGCGGCTTGGAGCGACGTAGTGCGATGTCGTGCCATAGCCACGTCCTGTCACGTACCATGGCCATGGCCTGACATGTCCTGACACGTACCATGACCATATCCTGCCATGTCCTGCGACGTCCTGTCACGTACCATGGCCATGGCCTGACATGTCCTGACACGTACCATGACCATATCCTGCCATGTCCTGCGACGTCCTGACACGTACCATGGCCATGGCCTGACACGTCATGACACGTACCATGACCATATCTTGCCATGTCTTGCGACGTCCAGAATCGTGCCATGGCCACGTCCTGACGCGTCCTGACACATACCATGACCATATCCTGCCATGTCCTGGGATGTCCTGACTCGTGCCATGACCACGCCATGCCACGTCCTGACGCGTGCCATGGCCATGTCCTCCGACGTCCTGACTCGTGCCAGGGCCACGCCCTGCCACATCCTGACGCTTGCCATGGCCATGTCCGGACGCGTCCTGACACGTACCATGGCCATACCCTGTCATGTCCTGCGACGTCCTTACTCGTGCCATGGCCACACCCTACCATGTCCTGACGTGTCCTGACACTTGCCATGGCCATGTCCTGACACGTCTTGCGACGTCCCGACTCGTGCCATGGCCACGCCCTGCCATGTCTGCGACGTCCCGACACGTGCCATGGCCACGCCCTGCCATGTCTTGCGACGTCTCGACTCATGCCATAGCCACGCCGTACCATGTCCTGACGCGTCCTGACACGTGGCAAAGCCATGTCCTGACGCGTCCTGCGACGTGCCATGGCCATGTCTTGATGCGTCCTGACACATGCCATGGCATGTCCTGATGCGTCCTGACACGTGCCATGGCCATGTCCTGACGAGTCCTGCGACGTCCTGACTCTTGCAATGGCCACGCCCTACAACGTCCTGCAACGTCATGAGTCATGCCATGGCCACGCCCTGCCATGTCCTGACGTGTCCTGCACGTGCCACTGCCATGTCCTGACGCGTCCTGACACGTGCCATGGCCATGTCTTGACTCGTCCTGCGACGTCCTGACTTGTGCCATGACCGTGTCCTGACACGTGTCGACTGGCCATCGCCCAGCACTACTTCTCGAACCACCCCGACTTTCCTCTACCGCCGCCAACGACCACAAACATCATTGTGCTTCACATGTTTCTAAGCGTTGGTTAGAATTAGACGTGGTGCGACGTGGTGCGACTTGGAGCGACGTAGTGCGATGTCAAGCCATGGTCACGTCCTGACTAGTACCATGGCCATGTCCTGACACGTCCTGCGACGTCCCGACTCGTGCCATGGCCATGTCCTGACGCGTCCTGACACGTGCCATGGCCATGTCCAGACATGTCCTGCGACGTCCCTACTCGTGCCATGGCCACGCCTTGCCATGTCCTGCGACGTCCCGACTCGTGCCATGGCCACGCCCTCCCATGTCCTGACGCGTCCTGACACGTGCCATGCCATGTCTTGATGCGTCCTGACTCATGCAATGGACATGTCCTGATGCGTCCTGACATATTCCATGGCTATGTCCTGACGCGTCCTGCAACGTCCTGACTCTTGCCATGGCCACGCCCTGCCATGTCCTGCGACGTGATGAGTCATGCCATGGCCACGCCCTGCCATGTCCTCACGTGTCCTGACACGTGTCACTGCCATGTCCTGACGCGTCCTAACACGTGTCATGGCCATGTCCTGACTCGTCCTGCGACGTCCTAACTCGTGCCATGGTCATGTCCTGACAAGTGTCGACCGGCCATCGGCCGACGCTACCGCTCGAACCACCCCAAAATTCCACCACCGCCGCCAACGACCACCAACATCATTGCGCTTGACATGTGTCTAAGCATTTGTTAGCAATAGACGTGGTGCGGCTTGGAGCGACGTAGTGCGATGTCGTGCCATGGTCACGTCCTGACACGTACCATGGCCATGTCCTGACACGTCCTGACACGTACCATGACCATATCCTGCCATGTCCTGCGACGTCCCGTCACGTACCATGGCCATATCCTGCCATGTCCTGCGACATCCTGACTCGTGCCATGACCACGCCCTGCCACGTCCTGACGCGTGCCATGGCCATGTCCTGCGACGTCCTGAGTCGTGCAATGGCAACGCCCTGCCACGTCCTTACGCATGCCAAGGCCATGTCTGGACGCGTCCCGACTCGTGCCATGGCCACGCCCTGCCATGGCCTGACGCGTCCTGACACGTGGCATGACCATGTCCTGATGCGTCCTGACACGTGCCATGACCACGCCCTACCATGTCCTTCGAGGTGCCGACTCGTGCCATGGCCACGCCCTCCCATGTCCTGACGCGTCCTGACACGTGCCATGGCCATGTCCTGATGCGTCCTGACTCATGCCATGGACATGTCTTGATGCGTCCTGACACGTGCCATGGCTATGTCCTGACGCGTCCTGCGACGTCCTGACTCGTGCCATGGCCACGCCCTGCCATGTCCTGCGACGTGATGAGTCATGCCATGGCCACGCCCTGCCATGTCCTCACGTGTCCTGACACGTGTCACTGCCATGTCCTGACGCCTTCTAACACGTGTCATGGCCATGTCCTGACTCGTCCAGCGACGTCCTAACTCGTGCCATGGTCATGTAATGACAAGTGTCGACCGGCCATCGACCGATGCTACCGCTCGAACCACCCCAAAATTCCACCACCGCCGCCAACGACCACCAACATCATTGCGCTTGACATGTTTCTAACCATTTGTTAGCAATAGACGTGGTGCGACGTGGTGCGGCTTGGAGCGACGTAGTGCGATGTCGTGCCATGGTCACGTCCTGACACGTACCATGGCCATGTCTTGACACGTCCTAACACGTACCATGACCATATCCTGCCATGTCTTGCGACGTCCTGTCACGTACCATGGCCATGGCCTGACACGTCTTGACACGTACCATGACCTTATCCTGCCAAATCCTGCGACGTCCGAACACGTACCATGGCCATGGCCAAACACGTCCTGACACGTACCATGACCATATCCTGCCATGTCCTACGCGTCCTGAATCGTGCCATGGCCACGTCCTGACGCGTCCTGACACGTACCATGACCATATCCTGCCATGTCCTGTGACGTCCTGACTCGTGCCACGACCACGCCCTGCCACGTCCTGACGCGTGCCATGGCCATGTCCTGCGACGTCCTGACTCGTGCCATGGCCACGCCCTGCCGCTTCCTGACGCGTGCCATGGCCATGTCTGGACGTGTCCGGAGACGTACCATGGCCATAGCCTGCCATGTCCTGCGACGTCCTGACTCGTGCCATGGCCATAGCCTGCCATGTCCTGCGACGTCCTGACTCATGCCATGGCCACGCCCTGCCATGTCCTGACGCGTACTGACACATGCCATGGCAATGTCTTGACATGTCCTGCGACGTTACGAATCGTGCCATGGCCATGTACTGACGCGTCCTGATACGTGCCATGGCCATGTCCTGATGCGTCCTGACACGTGCCATGGCCACGCCCTGCCGTGTCCTGCGATGTCCCGACTCGTGCCATCGCCACGCCCTGCCATGTCTTGACCCGTCCTGACACGTGCCATGGCATGTCCTGATGCGTCTTGACACATGCCATGGCCATGTCCTGATGCGTCCTGACACGTTCCATGGCCATGTCATGACGCGTCCTGCGACATCCTAACTCTTGCCATGGGCACGCCCTGCCATGTCATGCGACGTCATGAGTCCTGCCATGGCCACGCCCTGCTATTTCTTGACGTGTCCTGGCACGTGCCACTGCCATTTCCTGACGCATCCTGACACGTGCCATGCCCATGTCCTGACTCATCCTGCGACGTCCTGACTCATGCCACGGCCATGTCCTGACACGTGTCGACCGTCCGTCGCCCGACGCTACCGCTCAAACCCCACTGACTTTCCACCACCGCCGTCAGCGACCACCAACATCATTGCGCTTGACATGTTTCTAAGCATTGGTTAGAATTAGACGTGGTGCGACAAGGTGCGGCTTGGAGCGACGTAGTGCGATGTCGTGCCATAGCCACGTCATGACACGTACCATGGCCATGTCCTGACATGTCCTGACACGTACCATGACCATATCCTGCCATGTCCTGCGACGTCCTGTCACGTACCATGGCCATGGCCTGACATGTCCTGACACGTACCATGACCATATCCTGCCATGTCCTGACACGTACCATGACCATATCCTGCCATGTCCTGCGACGTCCTGACACGTACCATGGCCATGGCCTGACACGTCATGACACGTACCATGACCATATCTTGCCATGCCTTGCGACGTCCAGAATCGTGCCATGGCCACGTCCTGACGCGTCCTGACACATACCATGACCATATCATGCCATGTCCTGGGATGTCCTGACTCGTGCCATGACCACGCCCTGCCACGTCCTGACGCGTGCCATGGCCATGTCCTGCGACGTCCTGACTCGTGCCAGGGCCACGCCTTGCCACATCCTGACGCTTGCCATGGCCATGTCCGGACGCGTCCTGACACGTACCATGGCCATACCCTGTCATGTCCTGCGACGTCCTTACTCGTGCCATGGCCACACCCTACCATGTCCTGACGTGTCCTGACACTTGCCATGGCCATGTCCTGACACGTCTTGCGACGTCCCGACTCGTGCCATGGCCACGCCCTGCCATGTCTGCGACGTCCCGACACGTGCCATGGCCACGCCCTGCCATGTCCTGCGACGTCTCGACTCATGCCATACCCACGCCCTACCATGTCCTGACGCGTCCTGACACGTGGCAAAGCGATGTCCTGACGCGTCCTGCGACGTGCCATGGCCATGTCTTGATGCGTCCTGACACATGCCATGGCATGTCCTGATGCGTCCTGACACGTGCCATGGCCATGTCCTGACGAGTCCTGCGACGTCCTGACTCTTGCAATGGCCACGCCCTACCACGTCCTGCAACGTCATGAGTCATGCCATGGCCACGCCCTGCCATGTCCTGACGTGTCCTGACACGTGCCACTGCCATGTCCTGACGCGTCCTGACACGTGCCATGGCCATGTCTTGACTCGTCCTGCGATGTCCTGACTTTTGCCATGGCCGTGTCCTGACACGTGTCGACTGGCCATCGCCCGGCACTACTGCTCGAACCACCCCGACTTTCCTCTACCGCCGCCAACGACCACAAACATCATTGTGCTTCATATGTTTCTAAGCGTTGGTTAGAATTAGACGTGGTGCGACTTGGAGCGACGTAGTGCGATGTCGAGCCATGGTCACGTCCTGACTAGTACCATGGCCATGTCCTGACACATCCTGCGACGTCCCGACTCGTGCCATGGCCATGTCCTGACGCGTCCTGACACGTGCCATGGCCATGTCCAGACATGTCCTGCGACGTCCCTACTCGTGCCATGGCCACGCCTTGCCATGACCTGCGACGTCCCGACTCGTGCCATGGCCACGCCCTCCCATGTCCTGAGGCGTCCTGACACGTGCCATGCCATGTCCTGATGCGTCCTGACTCTTGCAATGGACATGTCCTGATGCGTCCTGACACATTCCATGGCTATGTCCTGACGCGTCCTGCAACGTCCTGACTCTTGCCATGGCCACGCCCTGCCATGTCCTGCGACGTGATGAGTCATGCCATGGCCACGCCCTGCCATGTCCTCACGTGTCCTGACACGTGTCACTGCCATGTCCTGACGCGTCCTAACACGTGTCATGGCCATGTCCTGACTCGTCCTGCGACGTCCTAACTCGTGCCATGGTCATGTCCTGACAAGTGTCGACCGGCCATCGGCCGACGCTACCGCTCGAACCACCCCAAAATTCCACCACCGCCGCCAACGACCACCAACATCATTGCTCTTGACATGTGTCTAAGCATTTGTTAGCAATAGACGTGGTGCGACGTGGTACGGCTTGGAGAGACGTAGTGCGATGTCGTGCCATGGTCACGTCCTGACACGTACCAAGGCCATGTCCTGACACGTCCTGACACGTACCATGACCATATCCTGCCATGTCCTGCGACGTCCTGTCACGTACCATGGCCATATCCTGCCATGTCTTGTGACGTCCTGACTCGTGCCATGACCACGCCCTGCCACGTCCTGACGCGTGCCATGGTCATGTCCTGCGACGTCCTGACTCGTGCAATGGCAACGCCCTGCCACGTCCTTACGCTTGCCAAGGCCATGTCTGGACGCGTCCCGACTCGTGCCATGGCCACGCCCTGCCATGGCCTGACGCGTCCTGACACGTGGCATGACCATGTCCTGATGCGTCCTGACACGTGCCATGACCACGCCCTACCATGTCCTGCGACGTGCCGACTCGTGCCATGGCCACGCCCTCCCATGTCCTGACGCGTCCTGAACGTGCCATGGCCATGTCCTGATGCGTCCTGACTCATGCCATGGACATGTCCTGATGCATCCTGACACGTGCCATGGCTATGTCCTGACGCGTCCTGCGACGTCCTGACTCTTGCCATGGCCACGCCCTGCCATGTCCTGCGACGTGATGAGTCATGCCATGGCCACACCCTGCCATGTCCTCACGTGTCCTGACACGTGTCACTGCCATGTCCTGACGCCTTCTAACACGTGTCATGGCCATGTCCTGACTCGTCCTGCGACGTCCTAACTCGTGCCATGGTCATGTAAGGACAAGTGTCGACCGGCCATCGGCCGACGCTACCGCTCGAACCACCCCAAAATTCCACCACCGCCGCCAACGACCACCAACATCATTGCGCTTGACATGTTTCTAACCATTTGTTAGCAATAGACGTGGTGTGACGTGGTGCCGCTTGGAGCGACGTAGTGCGATGTCGTGCCATGGTCACGTCCTGACATGTACCATGGCCTTGTCTTGACACGTCCTAACACGTACCATGACCATATCCTGCCATGTCCTGCGACGTCCTGTCACGTACCATGGCCATGGCCTGACACGTCTTGACACGTACCATGACCTTATCCTGCCAAATCCTGCGACGTCCGAACACGTACCAAGGCCATGGCCAAACACGTCCTGACACGTACCATGACCATATCCTGCCATGTCCTACGCGTCCTGAATCGTGCCATGGCCACGTCCTGACGCGTCCTGACACGTACCATGACCATATCCTGCCATGTCCTGTGACGTCCTGACTCGTGCCACGACCACGCCCTGCCACGTCCTGACGCGTGCCATGGCCATGTCCTGCGACGTCTTGACTCGTGCCATGGCCACGCCCTGCCGATTCCTGACGCGTGCCATGGCCATGTCTGGACGTGTCCGGAGACGTACCATGGCCATAGCCTGCCATGTCCTGCGACGTCCTGACTCGTGCCTTGGCCATAGCCTGCCATGTCCTGCGACGTCCTGACTCATGCCATGGCCACGCCCTGCCATGTCCTGACGCGTCCTGACACATGCCATGGCCATGTCTTGACATGTCCTGCGACGTTACGAATCGTGCCATGGCCACGCCCTGCCATGTTCTGTGACGTCCTGACTCGTGCCATGGCCACGCCCTGCCATGTACTGACGCGTCCTGATACGTGCCATGGCCATGTCCTGATGCGTCCTGACACGTGCCATGACCACGCCCTGCCGTGTCCTGCGATGTCCCGACTCGTGCCATCGCCACGCCCTGCCATGTCCTGACCCGTCCTGACACGTGCCATGGCATGTCCTGATGCGTCTTGACACATGCCATGGCCATGTCCTGATGCGTCCTGACACGTTCCATGGCCATGTCATGACGCGTCCTGCGACGTCCTAACTCTTGCCATGGGCACGCCCTGCCATGTCATGCGACGTCATGAGTCCTGCCATGGCCACGCCCTGCTATGTCCTGACGTGTCCTGGCACGTGCCACTGCCATTTCCTGACGCGTCCAGACACGTGCCATGCCCATGTCCTGACTCATCCTGCGACGTCCTGACTCATGCAACGGCCATGTCCTGACACGTGTCGACCGTCCGTCGCCCGACGCTACCGCTCAAACCCCCCTGACTTTCCACCACCGCCGTCAGCGACCACCAACATCATTGCGCTTGACATGTTTCTAAGCATTGGTGAGAATTAGACGTGGTGCGACAAGGTGCGGCTTGGAGCGACGTAGTGCGATGTCGTGCCATAGCCACGTCATGACACGTACCATGGCCATGTCCTGACATGTCCTGACACGTACCATGACCATATCCTGCCATGTCCTGCGACGTCCTGTCACGTACCATGGCCATGGCCTGACATGTCCTGACAAGTCCTGACACGTACCATGACCATATCCTGCCATGTCCTGCGACGTCCTGACACGTACCATGGCCATGGCCTGACACGTCATGACACGTACCATGACCATATCTTGCCATGTCTTGCGACGTCCAGAATCGTGCCATGGCCACGTCCTGACGCGTCCTGACACATACCATGAACATATCCTGCCATGTCCTGGGATTTCCTGACTCGTGCCATGACCACGCCCTGCCACGTCCTGACGCGTGCCATGGCCATGTCCTGCGACGTCCTGACTCGTGCCAGGGCCACGCCCTGCCACATCCTGACGGTTGCCATGGCCATGTCCGGACGCATCCTGACACGTACCATGGCCAACCCTGTCATGTCCTGCGACGTCCTTACTCGTGCCATGGCCACACCCTACCATGTCCTGACGTGTCCTGACACGTGCCATGGCCATGTCCTAACGAGTCCCGCGACGTCCTGACTCTTTCAATGGCCACGCCCTGCCACGTCCTGCGACGTCATGAGTCATGCCATGGCCACGCACTGCCATGTCCTGACGTGTCCTGACACGTGCCACTGCCATGTCCTGACGCGTCCTGACACGTGCCATGGCCATGTCTTGACTCATCCTGCGACGTCTTGACTTGTGCCATGGCCGTGTCCTGACACGTGTCGACTGGCCATTGCCCGGCACTACTACCCCGACATTCCAACACCGCCGCCAACGACCACCAATATCATTGCGGTTGACATGTTTCTAAGCATTGGTTAGAATTAGACGTGGTGCGGCTTGGAGCGACGTAGTGCAATGTCGTGCCATGGCCACGTCTTGACACGTACCATGGCCAATTCCTGACACGTCCTGACACGTACCATGGCCATACCCCGCCATGTCCTACGCGTCCTTACACGTACCATGGCCATGGCCAGACACGTCCTGACACGTACCATGACCATATCCTGCCATGTCCTGCGACGTCCTTACACGTACCATGGCCATGGCCTGACACGTCACGACACGTACCATGATCATATCCTGCCATGTCTTGCGACGTCCTGAATCGTGCCATGGCCACGTCCTGACGCGTCCTGACACGTACCATGGCAACGTCCTGACGCGTCCTGAAACGTACCATGGCCATATCCTGCCATGTCCTACGACATCCTGACTCGTGCCATGACCACGCCTTGCTACGTCCTGCCGCGTGCCATGGCCATGTCCTGTGACGTCCGGACTCGTGACATGGCCACGCCCTCCCATGTCCTGCGACGTCCCGACTCTTGCCATCACCACGCACTGCCATGTCCTGACGCGTCCTGACACGTGCCATCGCATGTCTTGATGCGTGCAGACACATGCCATGGCCATGTCCTGATGCGTCCTGACACGTGCCATGGCCTTGTCTTGACGTGTCCTGCGACGTCCTGACTCTTGCTATGGCCACGCCCTGCCATGTCTTGCAACGTCATGAGTCCTGCCATGCCCACGCCCTGCCATGTCCTGACGTGTCCTGACACGTGCCACTGCCATGTCCTGACGCGTCCTGACACGTGCCATGGCCTTGTCCTGACTCGTCCGGCGACGTCCTGACTGGTGCCATGGCCATGTCCTGACACGTGTCGACCGGCCGTCGCCCGACGCTACCGCTCAAACTACCAACATCATTGCGCTTGACATGTTTCTTAGCATTGGTTGGAATTAGACGTGGTGCGACGTGGTGCGGCTTAGAGCGACGTAGTGCGATGTCGTGCCATGGCCACGTCATGACACGTACCATGGCCATGTCCTGACACGTCCTAACACGTACCATGAACATATCCTGCGACGTCCTGTCACGTACCATGGCCATGGCCTGACACGTCCTGACACGGACCATCACCATATCCTGCCATGTCCTGCGACTTCCTGATACGTCCCATGGCCATGGCCTGATACGTCATGACACGTACCATGACCATATCTTGCCATGTCCTGCGACGTCCTGAATCGTGCCATGGCCACGTCCTGACGCGTCCTGACATATGCCATGACCATATCCTGCCATGTCCTGTGACGTCCTAACTCGTGCCATTACCACGCCCAGCCACGTCCTGACGAGTGCCATGGCCATGTCCTGCAACGTCCTGACTCGTGCCATGGCCTCGACCTGCCACGTCCTGACGCGTGCCATGGCCAGGTCCGGACGCGTCCTGACACGTACCATGGCCATATCCTGCCATGTCCTGCGACGTCCTGACTCGTGCCATGGCCAAGCCCTGCCATGTCCTGACGCGTCCTGACACGTGCCATGGCCATGTCTAGACACGTCATGTGACGTCCCGACTCGTGCCATGGCCATGTCCTGACGCGTCCTAACACGTGCCATGGCCATGTCCTGACACGTCCCGACTCGTGCCATAGCCATGCCCTGCCATGTCCTGTGACGTCCATACTCGTTCTATGGTTACGCCCTGCCATGTCTTGCGACGTCCCGACTTGTGCCATGGCCACGCCCTGCCATGTCCTGACGCGTCCTGACACGTGGCACTACCATGTCCTGATGCGTCCTGACACGTGCCATGGCCACGCTCTACCATGTCCTGCGACGTCACGACTCGTGCCATGGCCACGCTCTGCCATGTCCTGATGCGTCCAGACACGTGCCATGGCTATCTCCTGACGCGTCCTGCGACGTCCTGACTCTTTCCATGCCCACGCCCTGCCATGTCCTGCGACGTGATGAGTCATGCCATGGCCACACCCTGCCATGTCCTGACGTGTCCTGACACGTGCCCCTGCCATGTCCTGACGCGTCCTGACACATGCCATGGCCATGTCCTGACTTGTCCTGCGACGTCCTGACTCGTTCCATCGTCATGTCCTAGCAAGTGTCGACCGGCCACCGGCCGACGCTACCGCTCGAGCAACCCAAAATTCCACCACCGCCGACAACGACCACCAACATCATTGCGCTTGACATGTCTCTATGCATTGGTTAGCAATAGACGTGGTGCGGCTTGGAGCGACGTAGTGCGATGTCGTGCCCCGGGCCACCGGACCAGAATCGTCTAAAGTTTTTAGGGTACATCCAATACGGCCAAAGGAACCATATACACCGCCCGACCATGACCAAATTACATTTTTTGTACGTATACGGCCATAAAATGGGAAATCCGCGCGAGTCCCAATTTTTCGTGTGCAATAGCCCACGCCTTCAGCCGTGGCCCCGGGCCCCCGGACCGGAATCGTCCAAAGTTTTTAGGGTACATCCAATTCAGCAAAAGGAACAATAGTCACCGCCCGGCCATGACCAAATTACATTTTTTGGATGTTTACGGCCATAAAATGGGAAATCCGCGCGAGTCCCAATTTTTCGTGTGCTATAGCCCACGCCTTCAGCCGTGGCCCCGGGCCCCCATACCCGAATCGTCTAAAATTTTCCCGGACATCCAATTCGGCAAAAGGAACAATAGTCACCGCCCGGTTATGACCAAATTACATTTTTTTGATGTTTACGGCCATAAAATTGGAAATCCGCGCGAGTCCCAATTTTTCGTTCGCTATAGCCCACACCTTCTGCCATGACCCCAGGCCCCCGGACCCGAATCCTCTAATATTTTTCTCGCACATCCAATACGGCAAAAGGAACAATAGTCACCGCCCGGCCATGACCAAATTACATTTATTGGATGTTTACGGCCATAAAATTGGAAATCTGCGCGAGTCCCAATTTTTCGTGTGCTATAGCCCACGCCTTCTGCCGTGGCCTCGGGCCCCCAGACCCGAATCGTCTAAAATTTCTCTCGAACATCCAATACGGCCAAAGTAACCATATTCACTGCCCGGCCATGACCAAATTATATTATTTGGAAGTTTACGGCCATAAAACTAGAAATCCGCGCGAGTCCCAATTTTTCGTGTGCCCACGCCTTCTGCCGTGACCACGGGCCCCCAGACCGGAATCACCTAAAGTTTTTAGGGTACACCCAATACGGCCAAAGGAACCATAGACACCGCCCGACCATGACCAAATTACATTTTTTGGATGTTTACGGCCTTAAAATTGGAAATCCGCACGAGTCCCAATTTTTCGTGTGCTATAGCCCACGCCTTCTGCCTTGACCCCAGACCCGAATCGTCTAAAATTTTTAGGGTACACCCAATACGGCCAAAGGAACCATATTCACTGCCCCTCCATGACCAAATTACATTTTTTGGAAGTTTACGGCCATAAAATTGGAAATCCGCGCGAGTCCCAGTTGTTCGTGTGCTATAGCCCACGCCTTCAGCCGTGGCCCCGGGCCCCCAGACCCGAATGTTCTAAAATATTTCTCGGAGATCCAATTCGGCCAAAGGAACCGTAGTAACCGCTCGTCCATGACTAAATTTCATTTTTTTGATGTTTACAGCCATAAAATTGGAAATCCGCGCGAATCCCAAATTTTCGTGTGCTATAGCCCACGCCTTCTGTCGTGGCCCCGGGCCCCCGGACCTGAATCATCTAAAATTTTTCCCGGGCATCCAATACGGCCAAAGGAACCATAGTAACCGCCCGTCCATGACCAAATTACATTATTTGGAAGTTTACGGCCATAAAATTGAAAATCCGCGCGAGTCCCAATTTTTCGTGTGCTATAGCCCACGCCTTCTGCCGTGGCTCCGGGCCCCCGGAGCTGAATCGTCTAAGTATTTTCTAGGACATCCAATACGGCCAAAGGAATCATAGTCACTGCCCCTCCATGACCAAATTACATTTTTTGGAAGTTAACGGCCATTAAATTGGAAATCCGCGCGAGTCCCAATTTTTCGTGTGCTATAGCCCACGCCTTCTGCCGTGACCCCGGGCCCCCAGACCGGAATCGTCTAAAGTTTTTAGGGTACATCCAATACGGACAAAGGAACCATATTCACCGCCAGGCCATGAGCAAATTACATTTTTTTCTGTATACGGCCATAAAATGGGAAATCCGCGCGAGTCCCAATTTTTCGTGTGCCATAGCCCACGCCTTCAGCCATGGCCTTGGGCCCCCAGACACGAATCGTTTAATATTTTTCTCAGACATCCAATTTGGCAAAAGGAACAATAGTCACCACCCGGCCATGACCAAATTACATTTTTTGGATGTTTACGGCCATAAATTGGAAAACCACGCGAGTCCCAAATTTTCGTGCGCAACAGCCCACGCATTCTGCCGTGGCCCCAGGCTCCCGGACCCGAGTCGTCTAAAATTTTTCTCGAACATCCCATACGGCCAAAGGAACCATAGTCACCGCCCGGCCATGACCAAATTACATTATTTGGAATTTTACGGCCATAAAATTTGAAATCCGCGCGAGTCTCAATTTTTCGTGTTCAATAGCCCACGCCTTCTGCCGTGACCCCAGGCCCCCGGACCGGAATCGTCTAATATTTTTCTCGCACATCCAATACGGCAAAAGGAACAATAGTCACCGCCCGGCCATGACCAAATTACATTTTTTGGATGTTTTCGGCCATAAAATTGGAAATCCGCGCGAGTCCCAATTTTTCGTGTGCTATAGCCCACGCCTTCTGCCGTGACTCCGGGCCCCCGGACCGGAATCGTCGAAAGTTTTAAAGGTACACTCAATACGGCCAAAGGAAACATAGACACCGCCCAGCCATGACCAAATTACAGTTTTTGGATGTTTACGGCCTTAAAATTGGAAATCCGCGCGAGTCCCAATTTTTCGTGTGCTATAGCCCACGCCTTCTGCCGTGACCCCGGGCCCCCGGACCCGAATCATCTAAAATTTTTAGGGTACACCCAATACGGCCAAAGGAACCATATTCACTACCCCTCCATGACCAAATTACATTTTCTGGAAGATTACGGCCATAAAATTGGAAATCCGCGCGAGTCCCAATTTTTCATGTTGTATAGCCCACGCCTTCAGCCGTGGCCCCGGGCCCCCAGACCCGAATCGTCTAAAATATTTCTCGGAGATCCAATACGGCCAAAGGAACCATAGTCACCGCTCATCCATGACTAAATTACATATTTTTGATAATTACGGCCATAAAATTGGTCCTGATGCGTCTTGACACGTGCCATGGCCACGCCCTGCCGTGTCCTGCGACGTCCCGACTCGTGCCATCGCCATGCCCTGACTCGTCTTGCGACGTCCTGACTCGTGCCATGGCCATGTCCTGACACGAGTCGACCAGCCGTCGCCTGACGCTACCGCTCAAACCACCTTGACTTTCCACCACCGCCGCGAACGACCACCAACATCATTGCGCTTGACATGTTTCAAAGCATTAATTAGAATTAGACGTGGTGCGGCTTGGAGCGACGTAGTGCGATGTCGTGCCATGGCCACGTCTTGACACGTACTATGGCCAAGTCCTGACACGTCCGAACACGTACCATGACCATACCTGCCATGTCCTACGCGTCCTTACACGTACCATGGCCATGGCCAGAAACGTCCTGACACGTACCATGACCATATCCTGCCATGTCCTGCGACGTCCTTACACGTACCATGGCCATGGCCTGACATGTCATGACACGTACCATGATCATATCCTGCCATGTCTTGCGACGTCCTGAATCGGGCCATGGCCACGTCCTGACGCGTCTTGACACGTACCATGGCCACGTCCTGACGCATCCTGACACGTACCATGGCCATATCCTGCCATGTCCTGCGACATCCTGACTCGTGCAATGACCACACCCTGCAACGTCCTATCGCATGCCATGGCCATGTTCTATGACGTCCTGACTCGTGCATGGCCACGCCCTGCCACGTCCTGAGGCGTGCCATGGCCAGGTCCGGACACGTCCTGCAACGTCCCGACTCGTGCCTGGCCATGTCTTGCGTCGTCCTGACTCGTGCCATGGCCACGCCCTGCCATGTCCTCCGACGTCCCGACTCGCGCCATGGCCACGCCCCGCCATGTCCTGACGCGTCCTGACACGTGGCATGGCCATGTCCTGATGCGTCCTAACACGTGCCATGGCCACGCCCTGCCATGTCCTGCGACGTCCCGACTTGTGCCATGGCCACGCCCTGCCATGTCCTGACGCGTCCTGACACATGCCATGGCCATGTCCTGATGCGTTTTGACTCATGCCATGGCCATGTCCTGATACGTCCTGACACGTGCCATGGCCATGTCCTGACGCATCCTACGACGTCCTTACTCTTGCCATGGCCGCGCCCTGCCATGTCCTGACACGTGCCATGGCCATGTCCTGACACGTCCTGCGACATTATGACTCGTGCAATGGCCACGCCCTTCCATGTCCTGCGACGTCCCGACTCGTGCCATGGCAACGCTTTGCAATGTTCTGCAACGTCCCGACTCGTGCCATGGCCACGCCCTGCCATGTCTTGACACGTGCCATGGCCATGCCTGATACGTCCTGACACGTGCCATGGCCACGCCCTGCCGTGTCCTGCGATGTCCCGACTCGTCTTGACACGTGCCATGGCATGTCGTGATGCGTCCTGACACATGCCATGGCCATGTCTTGATGCGTCCTGACACGTGCTATGGCCATGTCCTGACGCGTCCTGAAACGTCCTAACTTTTGCCATGGCCACGCCCTGCCATGTCCTGCGACGTCATGAATCCCTGCCATGGCCACGCCCTGCCACGTCCATACGCGTGCCTTGGCCATGTCCGTACACGTCCTGCGATGTCCCGACTCGTGCCATGGCCATGGCACGCGTCCATGGCCATGTCCTGCGACGTCGTGACGCGTGCCATGGCCATGGCCCGGAACCGTCCCGACTCATGCCATGGCCATGTCCTGCGACGTCCTGACTCGTGCCATGGTCATAGCCTGCCATGTCCTGCGACGTCCTAACTCATGCCATGGCCACGCCCTGCCATGTCCTGACGCGTCCTAACACGTGTCATGGCCATGTCCTGACACGTCCTGCGACGTTGCGAATCGTGCCATGGCCACGCCCTGCCATGTCCTGCGACATCCTGACTCGTGCCATAGCCACGCCCTGCCATGTTCTGCGACGTCCCGACTTGTGCCATGGCCACGCCCTTCCATGTCCTGACGCGTCCTGACATGTGCCATGGCCATGTCGTGATGCGTCCTGACACGTGCCATGGCCACGCCCTGCCGTGTCCTGCGACGTCCCGACTCGTGCCATCGCCACGCCCTGCCATGTCCTGACGCGTCCCGACTCGTGCCATGGCCATGTCCTGACGCTACCGCTCAAACCACCTTGACTTTCCACCACCGCCGCGAACGACCACCAACATCAT
Organism: Nicotiana benthamiana; assembly: GCA_034376525.1. Classification (NCBI taxonomy): domain Eukaryota; kingdom Viridiplantae; phylum Streptophyta; class Magnoliopsida; order Solanales; family Solanaceae; genus Nicotiana; species Nicotiana benthamiana. Next base: position 115,857,494 of record CM067338.1, read on the forward strand.
TGCGCTTGACATGTTTCTAAGCATTGGTTAGAATTAGACGTGGTGCGGCTTGGAGCGACGTAGTGCGATGTCGTGCCATGGCCACGTCTTGACACGTACCATGGCCAAGTCCTGACACGTCCGAACACGTACCGTGACCATACCTTGCCATGTCCTACACGTCCTTACACGTACCATGGCCATGGCCAGACACATCCTCACACGTACCATGACCATATCCTGCCATGTCCTGCGACGTCCTTACATGTACAATGGCCATGGCCCGACATGTCATGACACGTACCATGATCATATCCTGCCATCTCTTGCGACGTCCTGAATCGTGCCATGGCCACGTCCTGACACGTACCATGGCCACGTCCTGACGCGTCCTGACACGTACCATGGCCATATCCTGCCATGTCCTTCGACATCCTAACTTATGCCATGACCACGCCCTGCTACGTCCTGACGCGTGCCATGGCCATGTCCTATGACGTCCTGACTCGTGCATGGCCACGCCCTGCCACGTCCTGACGCGTTCCATGGCCAGGTCCGGACACGTCCTGACTCGTGCATGGCCACGCCCTGCCACGTCCTAACGCGTGCCATGGCCATGTCCTGCCATGTCCTGACGCGTCCTGACACGTGCCATGGCCATGTACTGATTCATCCTGACTCATGCCATGGCCATGTCCTGATGCGTCCTGACACGTGCCATGGTCATGTCCTGACGCGTCCTACGACGTCCTGACTCTTGCCATGGCCACGCCCTGCCATGTCCTGACGTGTCCTGACACGTGCCACTGCCATGTCCTAGCGCGTCATGACACGTGCCATGGCCATGTCCTGACTCGTCCTGCGACGTCCTGACGCGTGCCACGGCCATGTCCTGACACGTGTCGACCAGCCGTCGCCCGACTCTACCGCTCAAACCACCCTGACATTCCACCACCGCTGCAAAAGACCACCAACATCATTGCGCTTGACATGTTTCTAAGCATTGGTCAGAATTAGACGTGGTGCGACCAGATGCGACTTGGAGCGACGTAGTGCGATGTCGTGCCATGGCCACGTCCTGACACGTACCATGGCCATGTCCTGACACGTCCTGACACGTACCATGGCCATGTCCTGACACGTCCTGACACGTACCATGACCATATCCTGCCATGTCCTGCGACGTCCTGTCACATACCATGGCCATGGCCTGACACATCCTGACACGTACCATGACCATATCCTGCCATGTTCTGCGACGTCCTGACACGTACCATGGCCACGGCATGACACGTACCTTGACCATATCTTGCCATGTCTTGCGACGTCCTGAATCGTGCCATGGCCACGTCCTGACGCGTCCTGACACATACCATGACCATATCCTGCCATGTCCTGAGACGTCCTGACTCGTGCCTTGACCACGCCCTGCCACGTCCTGACGCGTGCCATGGCGATGTCTTGCGACGTCCTGACTCGTGCCATGGCAACGCCCTGCCACGTCCTGACGCGTGCCAAGGTCATGTCTGGACGCGTCCCGACTCGTGCCATGGCCACGCCCTGTCATGGCCTAAAGCTTTCTGACACGTGGCATGACCATGTCCTGATGCGTCCTGACACGTGCCATGGCCACGCCCTACCATGTCCTGCGACGTGCCGGCTCGTACCATGGCCACGCCCTCCCATGTCGTGACGTGTCCTGACACGTGCCATGGCCATGTCCTGATGCGTCCTGACTCATGCCATGGACATGTCTTGATGCGTCTTGACACGTGCCATGGCTATGTCCTGACGCGTCCTGCGACGTCCTGACTCCTGCCATGGCCACGCCCTGCCATGTCGTGCGACGTGATGAGTCATGTTATGGCCACGCCCTGCCATGTCCTCACGTGTCCTGACACGTGTCACTGCCATGTCCTGACGCGTCTTGACACGTGTCATGGCCATGTCCTGACGCGTCCTGCGATGTCCTGACTCGTGCCATGGTCATGTCCTGACAAGTGTCGACCGGCCATCGGTCGACGCTACCGCTCGAACCACCCCGAAATTCCACCACCGCCGCCAACGACCACCAACATCATTGCGCTTGACATGTTTCTAAGCATTGGTTAGCAATAGACGTTGTGCGACATGGTGCGGCTTGGAGCGACGTAGTGCGATGTCGTGCCATGGCCACGTCCTGACACGTACCATGGCCATGTCTTGACACGTCCTGACACGTACCATGACCATATCCTGCCATGTCCTGCGACGTCCTGTCACGTACCATGGCCATGGCCTGACACGTCTTGACACGTCCCATGACCTTATCCTGCCAAATCCTGCGACGTCCGAACACGTACCATGGCCATGGCCAGACACGTCCTGACACGTACCATGACCATATCCTGCCATGTCCTACGCGTCCTGAATCGTGCCATGGCCACGTCCTGACGCATCCTGACACGTACCATGACCATATCCAGCCATGTCCTGTGACGTCCTGACTCGTGCCATTACCACGCAGTGCCACGTCCTGACACGTACCATGGCCATGTCCTGCGACGTCCTGACTCGTTCCATGGCCACGCCCTACCGCGTCCTGACGCGTGGCTTGGCCATGTCTGGACGTGTCCGGACACGTACCTAGGCCATAGCCTGCCATGTCCTGCGACGTCCTGACTCGTGCCATGGCCATAGCCTGCCATGTCCTGCGACGTCCTGACTCGTGCCATGGCCATAGCCTGCCATGTCCTGCGACGTCCTGACACATGCCACGGCCACGCCCTGCCATGTCCTGCGCGTCCTGACACGTGCCATGGCCGTGTCTTGACATGTCTTGCGACGTTACAAATCGTGCCATGGCCACGCCCTGCCATGTCCTGTGACGTCCTGACTCGTGCAATGGCCACGCCCTGCCATGTTCTGCGACGTCCCGACTCGTGCCATGGCCACGCCCTACCATGTACTGACGCGTCCTGATACGTGCCATGGCCATGTCCTGATGCGTCCTGACACGTGCCATGGCCACGCCCTGCCATGACCTGCGACGTCCCGACTCGTGCCATCGCCACGCCCTGCCATGTCCTGACACGTGCCATGGCATGTCCTGATGCGTCTTGACACATGCCATGGCCATGTCCTGATGCGTCCTGACACGTTCCATTGCCATGTCCTGACGCGTCCTGTGACGTCCTAACTCTTGCTATGGGCACGCCTTGCCATGTCCAGCGACGTCATGAGTCCTGCCATGGCCACGCCCTGCCATGTCCTGACGTGTCCTGAAACGTGCCACTGCCATGTCCTGACGCGTCATGACACGTACCATGCCCATGTCCTAACTCGTCCTGCGACGTCCTGACTCGTGCCACGGCCATGTCCTGACACATGTCGACCGGCCGTCGCCCGACGCTACTGCTCGAACCACCTTGACATTCCACCACCGCCGACAACGACCACCAACATCATTGCGCTTGACATGTTTCTAAGCATTGGTTATAATTAGACGTGGTGCGACGTGGTCCGGCTTGGAGCGACGTAGTTCGATGTCGTGCCATGGCCACATCCTGACACGTACTATGGCCATGTCTTGACACGTCTTGACACGTACAATAGCCATGGCCAGACATGTCCTGACACGTACCATGACCATATCCTGCCATGTCCTGCGACGTCCTGACACGTACCATGGCCATGGCCTGACATGTCCTGACACGTACCATGACCATATCCTGCCATGTCCTGCGACGTCCTGACACGTACCATGGCCATGGCCTGACACGTCATGACACGTACCATGACCATATCTTGCCATGTCTTGCGACGTCCAGAATCGTGCCATGGCCACGTCCTGACGCGTCCTGACACATACCATGACCATATCCTGCCATGTCCTGGGATTTCCTGACTCGTGCCATGACCACGCCCTGCCACGTCCTGACGCGTGCCATGGCCATGTCCTGCGACGTCCTGACTCGTGCCAGGGCCACGCCCTGCCACATCCTGACGCTTGCCATGGCCATGTCCGGACGCGTCCTGACACGTACCATGGCCAACCCTGTCATGTCCTGCGACGTCCTTACTCGTGCCATGGCCACACCCTACCATGTCCTGACGTGTCCTGACACTTGCCATGGCCATGTCCTGACACGTCTTGCGACGTCCCGACTCGTGCCATGGCCACGCCCTGCCATGTCTGCGACGTCCCGACACGTGCCATGGCCACGCCCTGCCATGTCCTGCGACGTCTCGACTCATGCCATAGCCATGCCCTACCATGTCCTGACGCGTCCTGACACGTGGCAAAGCCATGTCCTGACGCGTCCTGCGACGTGCCATGGCCATGTCTTGATGCGTCCTGACACATGCCATGGCATGTCCTGATGCGTCCTGACACGTGCCATGGTCATGTCCTAACGAGTCCCGCGACGTCCTGACTCTTGCAATGGCCACGCCCTGCCACGTCCTGCGACGTCATGAGTCATGCCATGGCCACGCACTGCCATGTCCTGACGTGTCCTGACACGTGCCACTGCCATGTCCTGACGCGTCCTGACACGTGCCATGGCCATGTCTTGACTCATCCTGCGACGTCTTGACTTGTGCCATGGCCGTGTCCTGACACGTGTCGACTGGCCATCGCCCGGCACTACTACCCCGACATTCCAACACCGCCGCCAACGACCACCAATATCATTGCGGTTGACATGTTTCTAAGCATTGGTTAGAATTAGACGTGGTGCGGCTTGGAGCGACGTAGTGCAATGTCGTGCCATGGCCACGTCTTGACACGTACCATGGCCAATTCCTGACACGTCCTGACACGTACCATGGCCATACCCCGCCATGTCCTACGTGTCCTTACACGTACCATGGCCATGGCCAGACACGTCCTGACACGTACCATGACCATATCCTGCCATGTCCTGCGACGTCCTTACACGTACCATGGCCATGGCCTGACACGTCATGACACGTACCATAATCATATCCTGCCATGTCTTGCGACGTCCTGAATCGTGCCATGGCCACGTCCTGACGCGTCCTGACACGTACCATGGCAACGTCCTGACGCGTCCTGAAACGTACCATGGCCATATCCTGCCATGTCCTACGACATCCTGACTCGTGCCATGACCACGCCTTGCTACGTCCTGACGCGTGCCATGGCCATGTCCTGTGACGTCCGGACTCGTGACATGGCCATGCCCTCCCATGTCCTGCGACGTCCCGACTCCTGCCATCACCACGCACTGCCATGTCCTGACGCGTCCTGACACGTGCCATCGCATGTCTTGATGCGTGCAGACACATGCCATGGCCATGTCCTGATGCGTCCTGACACGTGCCATGGCCTTGTCTTGACGTGTCCTGCGACGTCCTGACTCTTGCTATGGCCACGCCCTGCCATGTCTTGCGACGTCATGAGTCCTGCCATGCCCACGCCCTGCCATGTCCTGACGTGTCCTGACACGTGCCACTGCCATGTCCTGACGCGTCCTGACACGTGCCATGGCCTTGTCCTGACTCGTCCGGCGACGTCCTGACTGGTGCCATGGCCATGTCCTGACACGTGTCGACCGGCCGTCGCCCGACGCTACCGCTCAAACTACCAACATCATTGCGCTTGACATGTTTCTTAGCATTGGTTGGAATTAGACGTGGTGCGACGTGGTGCGGCTTAGAGCGACGTAGTGCGATGTCGTGCCATGGCCACGTCATGACACGTACCATGGCCATGTCCTGACACGTCCTAACACGTACCATGAACATATCCTGCCATGTCTTGCGACGTCCTGTCACGTACCATGGCCATGGCCTGACACGTCCTGACACGAACCATCACCATATCCTGCCATGTCCTGCGACATCCTGACACGTCCCATGGCCATGGCCTGATACGTCATGACACGTACCATGACCATATCTTGCCATGTCCTGCGACGTCCTGAATCGTGCCATGGCCACGTCCTGACGCGTCCTGACATATGCCATGACCATATCCTGCCATGTCCTGTGACGTCCTAACTCGTGCCATTACCACGCCCAGCCACGTCCTGACGAGTGCCATGGCCATGTCCTGCAACGTCCTGACTCGTGCCATGGCCTCGACCTGCCACGTCCTGACGCGTGCAATGGCCAGGTCCGGACGCGTCCTGACACGTACCATGGCCATATCCTGCCATGTCCTGCGACGTCCTGACTCGTGCCATGGCCAAGCCCTGCCATGTCCTGACGCGTCCTGACACGTGCCATGGCCATGTCTAGACACGTCATGTGACGTCCCAACTCGTGCCATGGCCATGTCCTGACGCGTCCTAACACGTGCCATGGCCATGTCCTGACACGTCCCGACTCGTGCCATAGCCATGCCCTGCCATGTCCTGTGACGTCCATACTCGTTCTATGGTTACGCCCTGCCATGTCTTGCGACGTCCCGACTTGTGCCATGGCCACGCCCTGCCATGTCCTGACGCGTCCTGACACGTGGCACTACCATGTCCTGATGCGTCCTGACACGTGCCATGGCCACGCTCTACCATGTCCTGCGACGTCACGACTCGTGCCATGGCCACGCTCTGCCATGTCCTGATGCGTCCAGACAGGTGCCATGGCTATCTCCTGACGCGTCCTGCGACGTCCTGACTCTTTCCATGCCCACGCCCTGCCATGTCCTGCGACGTGATGAGTCATGCCATGGCCACACCCTGCCATGTCCTGACGTGTCCTGACACGTGCCCCTGCCATGTCCTGACGCGTCCTGACACGTGCCATGGCCATGTCCTGACTTGTCCTGCGACGTCCTGACTCGTTCCATCGTCATGTCCTAGCAAGTGTCGACCGGCCACCGGCCGACGCTACCGCTCGAGCAACCCAAAATTCCACCACCGCCGCCAACGACCACCAACATCATTGCGCTTGACATGTCTCTATGCATTGGTTAGCAATAGACGTGGTGCGACGTGGTGCGGCTTGGAGCGACGTAGTGCGATGTCGTGCCCCGGGCCACCGGACCAGAATCGTCTAAAGTTTTTAGGGTACATCCAATACGGCCAAAGGAACCATATACACCGCCCGACCATGACCAAATTACATTTTTTGTACGTATACGGCCATAAAATGGGAAATCCGCGCGAGTCCCAATTTTTCGTGTGCAATAGCCCACGCCTTCAGCCGTGGCCCCGGGCCCCCGGACCGGAATCGTCCAAAGTTTTTAGGGTACATCCAATTCGGCAAAAGGAATAATAGTCACCGCCCGGCCATGACCAAATTACATTTTTTGGATGTTTACGGCCATAAAATGGGAAATCCGCGCGAGTCCCAATTTTTCGTGTGCTATAGCCCACGCCTTCAGCCGTGGCCCCGGGCCCCCATACCCGAATCGTCTAAAATTTTTCCCAGACATCCAATTCGGCAAAAGGAACAATAGTCACCGCACGGTTATGACCAAATTACATTTTTTTGATGTTTACGGCCATAAAATTGGAAATCCGCGCGAGTCCCAATTTTTCGTTCGCTATAGCCCACACCTTCTGCCATGACCCCAGGCCCCCGGACCCGAATCGTCTAATATTTTTCTTGCACATCCAATACGGCAAAAGGAACAATAGTCACCGCCCGGCCATGACCAAATTACATTTATTGGATGTTTACGGCCATAAAAAATGAAATCTGCGCGAGTCCCAATTTTTCGTGTGCTATAGCCCACGCCTTCTGCCGTGGCCTCGGGCCCCCAGACCCGAATCGTCTAAAATTTCTCTCGAACATCCAATACGGCCAAAGTAACCATATTCACTGCCCGGCCATGACCAAATTATATTATTTGGAAGTTTACGGCCATAAAACTAGAAATCCGCGCGAGTCCCAATTTTTCGTGTGCCCACGCCTTCTGCCGTGACCACGGGCCCCCAGACCGGAATCGCCTAAAATTTTTAGGGTACACCCAATACGGCCAAAGGAACCATAGACACCGCCCGACCATGACCAAATTACATTTTTTGGATGTTTACGGCCTTAAAATTGGAAATCCGCACGAGTTCCAATTTTTCGTGTGCTATAGCCCACGCCTTCTGCCGTGACCCCAGACCCGAATCGTCTAAAATTTTTAGGGTACACCCAATACGGCCAAAGGAACCATATTCACTGCCCCTCCATGACCAAATTACATTTTTTGGAAGTTACGGCCATAAAATTGGAAATCCGCGCGAGTCCCAGTTGTTCGTGTGCTATAGCCCACGCCTTCAGCCGTGGCCCCGGGCCCCCAGACCCGAATGTTCTAAAATATTTCTCGGAGATCCAATTCGGCCAAAGGAACCATAGTAACCGCTCGTCCATGACTAAATTTCATTTTTTTGATGTTTACAGCCATAAAATTGGAAATCCGCGCGAATCCCAAATTTTCGTGTGCTATAGCCCACGCCTTCTGTCGTGGCCCCGGGCCCCCGGACCTGAATCATCTAAAATTTTTCCCGGGCATCCAATACGGCCAAAGGAACCATAGTAACCGCCCGTCCATGACCAAATTACATTATTTGGAAGTTTACGGCCATAAAATTGGAAATCCGCGCGAGTCCCAATTTTTCGTGTGCTATAGCCCACGCCTTCTGCCGTGGCCCCGGGCCCCCAGAGCTGAATCGTCTAAGTATTTTCTAGGACATCCAATACGGCCAAAGGAATCATAGTCACTGCCCCTCCATGACCAAATTACATTTTTTGGAAGTTAACGGCCATTAAATTGGAAATCCGCGCGAGTCCCAATTTTTCGTGTGCTATAGCCCACGCCTTCTGCCGTGACCCCGGGCCCCCAGACCGGAATCGTCTAAAGTTTTTAGGGTACATCCAATACGGACAAAGGAACCATATTCACCGCCAGGCCATGACCAAATTACATTTTTTTCTGTATACGGCCATAAAATGGGAAATCCGCGCGAGTCCCAATTTTTCGTGTGCCATAGCCCACGCCTTCAGCCATGGCCTTGGGCCCCCAGACACGAATCGTTTAATATTTTTCTCAGACATCCAATTTGGCAAAAGGAACAATAGTCACCACCCGGCCATGACCAAATTACATTTTTTGGATGTTTACGGCCATAAATTGGAAAACCACGCGAGTCCCAAATTTTCGTGCGCAACAGCCCACGCATTCTGCCGTGGCCCCAGGCTCCCGGACCCGAGTCGTCTAAAATTTTTCTCGAACATCCCATACAGCCAAAGGAACCATAGTCACCGCCCGGCCATGACCAAATTACATTATTTGGAATTTTACGGCCATAAAATTTGAAATCCGCGCGAGTCTCAATTTTTCGTGTTCAATAGCCCACGCCTTCTGCCGTGACCCCAGGCCCCCGGACCGGAATCGTCTAATATTTTTCTCGCACATCCAATACGGCAAAAGGAACAATAGTCACCGCCCGGCCATGACCAAATTACATTTTTTGGATGTTTTCGGCCATAAAATTGGAAATCCGCGCGAGTCCCAATTTTTCGTGTGCTATAGCCCACGCCTTCTGCCGTGGCCCTGGGCCGACTGACGCGAATCATCTAAAATTTTTCTTGAACATCCAATACGGCCAAAGTAACCATAGTCACCGCCTGGCAATGACCTAATTACATTATTTGGAAGTTTACGGCCATAAAATTGGAAATCCGCGCGAGTCCCAATTTTTCGTGTGCTATAGCCCACGCCTTCTGCCGTGACTCCGGGCCCCCGGACCGGAATCGTCGAAAGTTTTAAAGGTACACCCAATACGGCCAAAGGAAACATAGACACCGCCCGGCTATGACCAAATTACAGTTTTTGGATGTTTACGGCCTTAAAATTGGAAATCCGCACGAGTCCCAATTTTTCGTGTGCTATAGCCCACGCCTTCTGCCGTGACCCCAGACCCGAATCATCTAAAATTTTTAGGGTACACCCAATACGGCCAAAGGAACCATATTCACTACCCCTCCATGACCAAATTACATTTTCTGGAAGATTACGGCCATAAAATTGGAAATCCGCGCGAGTCCCAATTTTTCATGTTGTATAGCCCACGCCTTCAGCCGTGGCCCCGGGCCCCCAGACCCGAATCGTCTAAAATATTTCTCGGAGATCCAATACGGCCAAAGGAACCATAGTCACCGCTCATCCATGACTAAATTACATATTTTTGATAATTACGGCCATAAAATTGGTCCTGATGCGTCTTGACACGTGCCATGGCCACGCCCTGCCGTGTCCTGCGACGTCCCGACTCGTGCCATCGCCATGCCCTGACTCGTCTTGCGACGTCCTGACTCGTGCCATGGCCATGTCCTGACACGAGTCGACCAGCCGTCGCCTGACGCTACCGCTCAAACCACCTTGACTTTCCACCACCGCCGCGAACGACCACCAACATCATTGCGCTTGACATGTTTCAAAGCATTAATTAGAATTAGACGTGGTGCGGCTTGGAGCGACGTAGTGCGATGTCGTGCCATGGCCACGTCTTGACACGTACTATGGCCAAGTCCTGACACGTCCGAACACGTACCATGACCATACCTGCCATGTCCTACGCGTCCTTACACGTACCATGGCCATGGCCAGACACGTCCTGACACGTACCATGACGATATCCTGCCATGTCCTGCGACGTCCTTACACGTACCATGGCCATGGCCTGACATGTCATGACACGTACCATGATCATATCCTGCCACGTCTTGCGACGTCGTGAATCGGGCCATGGCCACGTCCTGACGCGTCTTGACACGTACCATGGCCACGTCCTGACGCATCCTGACACGTACCATGGCCATATCCTGCCATGTCCTGCGACATCCTGACTCGTGCAATGACCACACCCTGCAACGTCCTATCGCATGCCATGGCCATGTTCTATGACGTCCTGACTCGTGCATGGCCACGCCCTGCCACGTCCTGACGCGTGCCATGGCCAGGTCCGGACACGTCCTGCGACGTCCCGACTCGTGCCTGGCCATGTCTTGCGTCGTCCTGACTCGTGCCATGGCCACGCCCTGCCATGTCCTCCGACGTCCCGACTCGCGCCATGGCCACGCCCCGCCATGTCCTGACGCGTCCTGACACGTGGCATGGCCATGTCCTGATGCGTCCTAACACGTGCCATGGCCACGCCCTGCCATGTCCTGCGACGTCCCGACTTGTGCCATGGCCACGCCCTGCCATGTCCTGACGCGTCCTGACACATGCCATGGCCATGTCCTGATGCGTTCTGACTCATGCCATGGCCATGTCCTGATACGTCCTGACACGTGCCATGGCCATGTCCTGACGCATCCTACGACGTCCTTACTCTTGCCATGGCCGCGCCCTGCCATGTCCTGACACGTGCCATGGCCATGTCCTGACACGTCCTGCGACGTTATGACTCGTGCAATGGCCACGCCCTTCCATGTCCTGCGACGTCCCGACTCGTGCCATGGCAACGCTTTGCAATGTTCTGCAACGTCCCGACTCGTGCCATGGCCACGCCCTGCCATGTCTTGACACGTGCCATGGCCATGCCTGATACGTCCTGACACGTGCCATGGCCACGCCCTGCCGTGTCCTACGATGTCCCGACTCGTCTTGACACGTGCCATGGCATGTCGTGATGCGTCCTGACACATGCCATGGCCATGTCTTGATGCGTCCTGACACGTGCCATGGCCATGTCCTGACGCGTCCTGAAACGTCCTAACTTTTGCCATGGCCACGCCCTGCCATGTCCTGCGACGTCATGAATCCCTGCCATGTCCTGACGTGTCCTGACACGTGCCACTGTCATGTCCTGACGTGTCCTGACACGTGCCACTGCAATGTCCTGACGCGTCCTGACACGTGCCATTGCCATGTCCTGACTCGTCCTGCGACGTCCTGACTCGTGCCATGGCCACAACGTCCTGACTCATGCCATGGCCACGACGTCCTGACTCGTGCCATGGCCATGTCCTAACACGTGGCGACCAGCCGTCGCCCGACGCTACCGCTCAAACCACCTTGACTTTCGACCACCGCCACCAACGACCACCAACATCATTGCACTTGACATGTTTCTAAGCATTGGTTAGAATTAGACGTGGTGCGACGTGGTGCGGCTTGGAGCGACGTAGTGCGATGTCGTGCCATGGCCATGTCTTGACACGTACCATGGCCAAGTCCTGACACGTCCTAACACGTACCATGACCATACCCTGCGACATCCTGTCACGTACCATGGCCATGGCCTGACACATCCTAACACGTACCATGACCATATCCTGCCATGTCCTGCGAAGTCCTTACACGTACCATGGCCATGGCCTGACACGTCATGAGACGTACAATGACCATATCCTGCCATGTCTTGCGACGTCCTGAATCGTGCCATGGCCACGTCCTGACGCGTCCTGACACGTACCATGGCCACATCCTGACGCGTCCTGACATGTACCATGGCCATATCCTGCCATGTCCTGCGACATCCTGACTCGTGCCATAACCACGCCCTGCTACATCCTGACGTGTGCCATAGCCATGTCCTGTGACGTCCTGACTCGTGCCATGGCCACGCCCTGCCACGTCCATACGCGTGCCTTGGCCATGTCCGTACACGTCCTGCGATGTCCCGACTCGTGCCATGGCCATGGCACGCGTCCATGGCCATGTCCTGCGACGTCGTGACACGTGCCATGGCCATGGCCCGGAACCGTCCCGACTCGTGCCATGGCCATGTCCTGCAACGTCCTGACTCGTGCCATGGCCATAGCCTGCCATGTCCTGCGACGTCCTAACTCATGCCATGGCCACGCCCTGCCATGTCCTAACGCGTCCTGACACGTGTCATGGCCATGTCCTGACACGTCCTGCGACGTTGCGAATCGTGCCATGGCCACGCCCTGCCATGTCCTGCGACATCCTGACTCGTGCCATGGCCACGCCCTGCCATGTTCTGCGACGTCCCGACTTGTGCCATGGCCACGCCCTTCCATGTCCTGACATGTGCCATGGCCATGTCCTGATGCGTCCTGACACGTGCCATGGCCACGCCCTGCCGTGTCCTGCGACGTCCCGACTCGTGCCATCGCCACGCCCTGCCATGTCCTGACGCGTCCCGACTCGTGCCATGGCCATGTCCTGACGCTACCGCTCAAACCACCTTGACTTTCCACCACCGCCGCGAACGACCACCAACATCATTGCGCTTGACATGTTTCTAAGCATTGGTTAGAATTAGACGTGGTGCGGCTTGGAGCGACGTAGTGCGTTGTCGTGCCATGGCCACGTCTTGACACGTACCATGGCCAAGTCCTGACACGTCCGAACACGTACCGTGACCATACCTTGCCATGTCCTACACGTCCTTACACGTACCATGGCCATGGCCAGACACATCCTCACACGTACCATGACCATATCCTGCCATGTCCTGCGACGTCCTTACATGTACAATGGCCTTGGCCCGACATGTCATGACACGTACCATGATCATATCCTGCCATCTCTTGCGACGTCCTGAATCGTGCCATGGCCACGTCCTGACACGTACCATGGCCACGTCCTGACGCGTCCTGACACGTACCATGGCCATATCCTGCCATGTCCTTCGACATCCTGACTCATGCCATGACCACGCCCTGCTACGTCCTGACGCGTGCCATGGCCATGTCCTATGACGTCCTGACTCGTGCATGGCCACGCCCTGCCACGTCCTGACGCGTTCCATGGCCAGGTCCGGACACGTCCTGACTCGTGCATGGCCACGCCCTGCCACGTCCTAACGCGTGCCATGGCCATGTCCTGCCATGTCCTGACGCGTCCTGACACGTGCCATGGCCATGTCCTTATTCATCCTGACTCATGCCATGGCCATGTCCTGATGCGTCCTGACACGTGCCATGGCCATGTCCTGACGCGTCCTACGACGTCCTGACTCTTGCCATAGCCACGCCCTGCCATGTCCTGACGTGTCCTGACACGTGCCACTGCCATGTCCTGGCGCGTCATGACACGTGCCATGGCCATGTCCTGACTCGTCCTGCGACGTCCTGACGCGTGCCACGGCCATGTCCTGACACGTGTCGACCAGCCGTCGCCCGACTCTACCGCTCAAACCACCCTGACTTTCCACCACCGCTGCAAAAGACCACCAACATCATTGCGCTTGACATGTTTCTAAGCATTGGTTAGAATTAGACGTGGTGCGACCAGATGCGACTTGGAGCGACGTAGTGCGATGTCGTGCCATGGCCACGTCCTGACACGTACCATGGCCATGTCCTGACACGTCCTGACACGTACCATGGCCATGTCCTGACACGTCCTGACACGTACCATGACCATATCCTGCCATGTCCTGCGACGTCCTGTCATATACCATGGCCATGGCCTGACACATCCTGACACGTACCATGACCATATCCTGCCATGTTCTGCGACGTCCTGACACGTACCATGGCCACGGCCTGATACGGCATGACACGTACCTTGACCATATCTTGCCATGTCTTGCGACGTCCTGAATCGTGCCATGGCCACGTCCTGACGCGTCCTGACACATACCATGACCATATCCTGCCATGTCCTGTGACGTCCTGACTCGTGCCTTGACCACGCCCTGCCACGTCCTGACGCGTGCCATGGCGATGTCTTGCGACGTCCTGACTCGTGCCATGGCAACGCCCTGCAACGTCCTGACGCGTGCCCAGGTCATGTCTGGACGCGTCCTGACTCGTGCCATGGCCACGCCCTATCATGGCCTGACGCTTTCTGACACGTGGCATGACCATGTCCTGATGCGTCCTGACACGTGCCATGGCCACGCCCTACCATGTCCTGCGACGTGCCGGCTCGTGCCATGGCCACGCCCTCCCATGTCGTGACGTGTCCTGACACTGACCCCGATGCGTGTAATAGAGAATAGGCATGCTTGGCTTACTTGAATCTGCGTTTGGGATGGGATTGCCTATCTGTCTAGTTAGCTTGAATGAAAGCGTAAGGCAAGCCCAAGGGCTAGTAGTAAGGCATTGGGGATCGTAGACCACTAAGGAGAGAGGCCAGTCTTCCTACTCAGCATCGGACTTAGCTGGAAAGAGACTTTCTTCTTCTCCCACTGTCGATCTGGGAGCAGCCTTGTCTTTTCCTTTGTACTATTTTTAGTTGATAAAGAATATGCTCTGGAAGCGGATAGGCCGATGGTAGGGAAGGCTAGCACACATCATTTCTCTAAGAATAAGTGAGTTTCACGACGAGTCTAGCTCGTAGTGACCCTAAGATTGTTTTATGGCGAACTGGGAATGCCTTCCAAGTCTATAGTCTTATAAAAGTAGTAATGCCGCATTCCCTCTTCAGTTATCGTGAAATTTCTCAGGGCTCTTCTCTACGAAGAATGCCTCCTCATTCTTCGTCCATTCCAGTTCGATGGAGAAAGAACTTCTTTCGGGTGTTCAGTCAGGCTTGCTTAAGCCGAGCAAGCAACTGATGAAATTTCGTATACATGTTTTCAGTATTAGAAAGGTCTGGGTGATTGCAGTATATTTTTGCCTGTAGTTAGCTCCGCTTAAGGTAGTGAACTGAGCCATTAGCTCAGATTCCGCATCTAAATCAAGCACCAAATCCGATAAGAGCATCAAATACGAATCACGTCCGAGACGGGAGAAATAGCATAGTAGTAAAGAAAGCGCATAAACCCATTCCTTCGCAAATAGCACCATAGCCAACACTCTATCTAAAAACCATTCTTTCTTTCAGGATGGTAGGAGGAACCTTCCGCATGAAAGCGAGAGGAAGCGACCGATCAAGAAATGCAAGGAGAAGGGGAATGGTTAGTGATGACGGCATAGGACACAGAAAGTTCCTTCTCTCTCTTTTGAATCCCAAGGATTGCCACAGGGAAGAGGCCAGCCCCTGAAAAAGCCATCTCGATTGGTATCACTCAAATGAGAGCCTTTTGTCCGTTGACGGTCATCTTACCTGTCTCCTACGCTATGCTCTCAACTGGATCAATCGCTTTGTCCTGATTTATTGAACAGGTGCCCTGTGGAACATGTTTTATGGAATTTAACTCTTAGGTAATATTTCTTTTCTTACTGAATGAATTCAGGTAGAGAGAGGAATATTCGATCAAAACCCTTAGTCCGATAGGGGGATAGTATACATTCAATCCGGATAAGACACTGAGATGAAAGTCGAATCAAGCAAGAGAGGCAGAAAGGGGGCCGCTTTCTCGAGTGATAGTTCTTTTTTGGGGTTAGTCTGACTGTCCTCATTCTAGTTGGTAGGCGTGCGAGTAAGGGGGTAGTCGGCGAAATTATATGAATTGAAAGGGACTTCAGCTTCAACAATCGTATCCTCCCTCCAGCAAATAAGGCGGAGTGGGCAAGGCAGAGAAGACAGGAAAACAC
>CM067338.1:115878819-116158819 GCA_034376525.1 Nicotiana benthamiana
CTCCGCTCCTTCGACTGATTGTTCGCATCGGATCTCAGGTTCTCCATTGCACTCCCTAAATAGGTTCTTTTCACCTTTCCCTCACGGTACTTGTACGCTATCAGTCATTGAGGAATACTTAGGCTTAGAGGGTGGTCCCCCTTTCTCGCGTAAAAGCGTTCAGAATTCGAACACGCCACGTTTTACTGGGAAGGATCAAACCATGGGAACGAATCTAAAGGGCTATCACCTTCTTTGGCCAGATCTTCCAATCTTTTCACAATTACAGTTCACTGCGCCCGCTCCTTTAAAGGGCGGCGGCTTGAAAGCTTACCTTATTATTAGAGAAAGGTTTGGAACCCTAACCAATGTTTTGGATTTTGGAGTTTTCGCCCTAACCTAGGTTAGGGGGTCGTTAGATCGTAGCTTGCTGCTGAAAAACGTTGCTAGGCTAGCGCGGCTCGCTTCACTCTCCAAGTCAGCCCCCTTACTCAACCTCAACATCAATAAAAAGGCCCTTTCTCCTTTTCTAAATAAGGTAAGCTTTGAAGCCGTAGCTTGCTGGTTTTTCCATCATCCAATCTACAACAAATCGAATGAAACCTGGCGAAACAAAAGTGAATACTTTGATGAGGAACGAAGCTTCGTGTTTGTTTTTCTTCAAACCCCCAATCCGCTCTCGCTCGCCGCTACTAACGGGGTCTTGGTTGATTTCCCTTCCTTTAGTTACAAAGATGATTCAGTTCGCTAAGTTTGAAAAGTCCAATGAGCGCAAACTAACCACGGAGCTTGGACACGGTTTCCCGATCTGAGATCCATGGATCACAGACGGTATCTCCCCGCCCGTCCTTCTCAATGCCCGGGCATCCATCCAATGCATTCTTTTCGATCTTGTACCCTATGTATGCTTGCAAAGCATAGGCGTCACAAGCGGTACACTGAACACCAACCCAATCTCGACGAAAAAAAGGAAAAGCAAGTAAATCCTTAACGGCCTCTATTCCTGAAGTGAATGGCCGCTTTCTTGGAACTAATTCATAGGCACTTTCCATTAGTTAGACTTCACACACTATATAAACAAATAGTTGAAGCGTGCGATAGAAAGCGGAAAAATGAATTGATTGACTATTGAGTGCAAGCCCGTAAATAGACGACTATGGGTAGTTCAGGTGCTCTTAACGTCAACTACAACTAAAAGGCATGCCGATCTTGCCACCAACAAATCTTTGACTTTGACAGTGAAAAGCGGAAAATAGGCACACTAGAGTAGAAGAGTGAAAGCCACTTAACTGTAAGGAGAGAAGCTTTAAGTTGGAATTCAATAGTCTAAGAAATGGTCATTTGTGCGTAACAGCTACTGGTGTCATCACCCTACAGAGAGGTGGTAACAACCAAGACTGAACACTAGCCCCATTTTGTAGACGTGTTGGGACCGGCCTTCTATCCCGGTGAACAATGTTCCATTGATTAGGCGGGGACAGGATTCGAACCTGCAATCTTCAGGTCATGAGCCTGATGAGTTGACCAATTCCTCTACCCCGCTTCTTCCCCTTCTCTTTCGAACTCTGAAAACCAAGGTTCGACTTGCATGTGTTAAGCATATAGTCTGAGTAGCATGATTGGAGCTTCTTAGCGCTTAGGCCACTACCTAAAAGTAAGCTTTTCGCTCTTTTCCTCTTACATAACTTAGATAGAGGAGATAGTAAGCAAGACTTTCGACGCAAGGACGTAGCTTTGATTGCTCAAGTTGCCCTCTCATAGTAAGCGTTTCGCTCTTTTCCTCCTACATATCTTAGATGGACGAGATAGTGACCTTAACTTAGCGAACTGGCCTAGTAAAGTAGAAATCATTAGCAGTCAATTGTTCATAGTCAGCAGTGGAAGAGGGCGTAGCTTTGATTGCTGAAGTTGCCCTCTCATGGTTGAATGTGAAAAAGAATTTCTTTTGTTTAGCAGCAGTCGTATAAGGATGATGCTTCCCCTGTGCCTTATCAATAATTAATAAGGAAGACCGGGCTAAAGGTAACTACTTTTTGCTCACCCGTTGAAAGGCATAGTAGGTAAAAAGGCTATTGGTTGCTTTACTTCCTTACCTCGGGTAGGTTAAAAAAGCTGCTAAGAAGAAAAGTTTTCTTTTCTCTTGCGACCTTCCACGCCAAGGAGGGTTGAATTGATCGATCCCAATAGCCTTTCACGAGGGGAAAGACCCATTCTTTATAGCCGTTACGAAAGCTCCCGAAGAGAAAGAGGTCTTTGCTGCTTGACTGCATGAACTAGGTCCAGGTCTTGCATTTGGCATTCCCGCTGTTGACATCCCATTGAGTTAGCTAGTTAAGGGTGAAAGGGATTTAGGAATGAATAGCAGGCAAAGTCCTTGCTAGGAATTCCGGGTAACTTTCTGTATTCCTTAAGGTTACAGGTGAAGCTTACTTCCTGCGGTAGCCCCTTTGACCTTAGCCTCTTAAGGGTTGGGCTCTAGTGGCAGGCTCATGGGTCGTCCGGACCCATATCTGGTAAAAGTGATGGCCTGGTTGTCCCCACACCCCCTTATCAAGCGTGTCTGTGGGAGCAGTTTGTGCTAGCATTTTGGTGCTCGCCTTATGGTTCTTAGTCCTCTTTCGCCGAGATGCCCTTTAAAAAGATTTTTTCCCGCATCAGAACAAGACGATAGATTTAGCCAATTCGGGTGCAGATGGGCATTCCCCAATAGATTCTACAGATTCGGATTTGGATGCCCCTGCGCATAAACATATGGATAGGGATGCCGATTCAGATGCGGCTAGAAAGGCTCGTTTGAGTGATTCATAAACCCTAGTCGGGATAAACAAGCAAGGTTTCATCCTCCACTTATAGAAATGCTACTTTGAGAAATTCTGCTTCAGGATAAACTAGATATGTTGCGAGAGAAACTTGATATTTTCCTATGGCTTGGACCCTTTCACTCGTGAACTCAAAGGGGGGAAAGAATTCTTCAACATAGACACAAGAAGGTGGTCTACGACCATTAGATCCGTAGAAAGAGGAGCAACTAAGAAGGGAGGGGTATAAAAGAATGAAATGAATGTCTTCGATCTGGCTCTTGTTCCCTGTAGGTTTCTAGCACGCTAGGCTAGCTAAGAAAGGTATTCTATCTTTCTCTTTTTGTTGTTCGGCTCGATAGAATTGTTTAGAATCCTCTCCTAGCTTCCTCTTTCCATAGATATGCAGACTATAAAATGTCGATCAGAGAGCATGGTTGTTCTAAGATAAAGAAGTAGTTAAGGGCTTGACTAAGTAGTAGACATGGGATTGAGGGGCGCATGAGTAGGGTTTACAAAAAGAAGGCTCCGTTTGTACTCTAGAGGTAATGCTCCTCCCGGCTTCCTTTCTATTCTCACTCTCATCCGAATGATGAATGCAATTGGAGTAGAATCGCTTTCCCTTACTAGGTTTAGGAATGCGTAATTCTTCAAGAAGACGAAATCAACCCGGATCAAAAGAAAGCTTCTTATCGAGAGACAGATTACAGGAGAAAGCCCTATATTAGATGGCTTTCACTACCCTTAGAGAAGAAGAGAAGTAAAGCCCTAGAGTAAGGGAAGGGAAGCCTCACAATAAGAGAGACTTTCTATCTTTCCTAGGCTATTCGATAGCGCACATAGTGGATTAGTTAGTAATGCCTAAGGTAACCCATTCAAAAAGTAAGGGTGCCCCACACCCACTCCCTCAGTAAAGAATAAGACATCTATCTAATACCATTATTATCTTTCTTATCTTGATCTAGCGGCCTGGGAAGACCCATAAAGAAAGAAAGAGAGAACTCAAAGAGCAACTTCAACCTAAGAGCGGATAATAGCAGCGGATATATCGTTTTCTGTTTCCGCTCTATCTGCCAAAGCGAAATCCCGGTAAAGGGAACCCCGACCCTGAGAAGACCGCATTCATGTGCAACTAATTCAATAGGACCGGTTATGAACCCAAGAGCGGATAGGAGTACTCATACTCAAGGACCGGAAGCTCTCACAGCGTCAAGGCAAAGAATAACTCCTATTGGAAGAAGAGCATTTACGATCAGAGCTAAAAGAGTGGCAGGGAATGAAATAGCAGTAGCCGCTACTTCTGTCTGCGGCTATCTTCTCCTATTGATTAAGCCCTTCAAAGGAATTTTTTATATTTCTTCTTTCTAAAGGCAAGGCTAAGCCATCCGCCCTTCATTGCAAGGAAAAGAGGAGACGGTTCCCAAGGGGAGGGAAGTTCGAGTATGAGAGACACATACAGATAAGGTCTTTTTTTCTGAGAGACCCGCTCTTGACTTTAATCATACCCACTAGTAAGCGCAATGGATGCTCCTTCATACAGGGCACAGAGAGGCAAGTGATTGGCACTACTCATCATAAGAAAGCAGTCATGCAGATAGAAAGAGTAAAACAATGACTCTGACTAAGTAAAGAGATGAGGCTTTTTTTTTCTCATATATTTTCCATACCACAGCTCTAGACTTGTGCCCCTATTCAAACTATGTTTCAATCATACCACCCTTATGGGTTGTTCACAATTCACATTAAAGACCCTTTCCAAAAGTTGAGTACCTTGGCTCGGGTAGGTGGTGCTTGGTTCCGTGTCCTTGGCAGGCTCGACCATCGGAGATCCATTCATTACGAACACTTTTTCTCGATGTGGACCAAGCTCCGACTTCCTTATTAGCTTTGGCTCGGAAGAGGTCTGCCTTTGAACCCGTATTGGAAGGGGATCTAGGTTTTTTTTATTATAAAAGAAACCCCAAGACTTACGTCTTATTCCCGAGGAGATGTTTGATCTCCCTAGTCTAGGGACTTCTTGTAAAGGACCCTTATTTATGGAATGGGTAATGTGTTAAATGATAGCTTAGGTACTGCAATTGGCTAGGAATTAGACTACCTTAATTTCGGACATCAAAGACAACACAGAATCCAAGCTCCGCCACAAGCCCTCTGAAGTGAGGATGCACACTGCTTTAAATAGAAAGCGCAATGCAACATCCCCGACGTCGGGCCGTCCTCATTACCGCAAGGGCAAATAGGTAAGCTCCAATACATAACTCCTTAGTACGTCAGCAGCTATCAAGATCGCTTTGTTTAGCAGTGACCTTAATAACCGAGAGTCTTCTAAAACTCTCTGCCACAAACTAAAGAATTGAATTACCTTGCGCCGGTATCATTTTGCTTGAGCCGGGAACTCCTGTTTACCTTGAGACAGGTATTCCTTCTTATTGATATCACCGAAAAAGCAGAAGACTAAGAAGACTTTGTCCGCCCAGGAAAGAAAAAATCAGATCAGCAACGGCTTTCGAGTAGAGGATTTTTTTGCTTTTCATTATTCCCTCGGAGTTGAGTTATAGTTAGCAGATGAGGTCTAATTCATTAGAGGAAGTGATGGTGATTAACTGATAGAACCTCTTCTCTTCTTTCAAATCGCATCTCTCAAATGAGAAGAAAAGGCCCCCCACGGAGCGATGGGAAAGCAAGGGCGTAGCAGGAAGAAGTATGAAAGCAGCAAATCTTTGCTCCTCTGATGAGGCTTAGTTCAGCTAGCCCTAGACATATCACATCTCATTAGAAAGGCAGGGATTTTCTTTTTAACTTAGGATCTTTCTTATTTAACTTTAAGGCATCCTATTCCCCGTTTTGACTTTCTTTTGGAATCGTCTTCTTTTAAATAAGATCTTCTCCCTTGTTCTTCCCTCTTCCTATGATGAAGACCTGCTAAGTGATTTCCGAAAGCTCCCACTATGACTGAAAAGCTCCCAATAGGCCACATAGCATCTTAAGCTTATATTATAATAAAGTAAGTAGGAAGGAGCGAAAGCTAGTCGACAAGACGGGAGAGGCGACCAAAGGAAGCTGGTTCACCTTCTCTCCTCTGTTACAATATAGGTCGTTCCAATCCCGGTTGAAAATATTCCTAAACTGAAGTCAAGGAGGAAAGTTCCATCGTGTCCTTCAAAGATCGGTCTGATAATTGCGTATATAAGGTTTTACCTAACTAGCCCTAAAGGTAACTTAATATCCTCAAGCTCTTCTAGATACGTTTTCTCGGGATTTTTGCTTTCATTAGAGTGGTATCAGAGCTCTATTCTGAAGATTACATATAGAATTGTTCCTCTTACGATTTTGAGATCCTCCGAATCTTAGGAGGAATAGCTAGTCAGGTTTTAGAAGAGTTAGTTTCGCGCAGGGCACCTTTACTAATTTACCCCTTTCTTTCATGGTTTGCTGGCTGGATTAGCTTGCTTCAAGGCGCTTATTTGAAACAAAGTATAGAGAGAATTTAAGGTTATCACACTTTATTGTGATGATTTATAGACAACTGGGGTATCAACGTACTTCACGGCTAACTGAAGCTAGTGCAGAAAATTCCTTTTTCTGAATGAAAGGCGATAGGGGGCATACCTTAAGGAAGCAAGAAGGGAGGATTTTCTTTACTTTACAGCTAGAACCTTCCTTTCACGAGTGAACCCGTGCACGAGCCTACCTTTGTTAAACCAAAAAAGGGGTACCGGCGTACCTACCATTACCATATAGGGAATGAACTGAGTTAGAGGCATATGCTTCCTTTACCGATAGCCGGTACCGAACTAACCGAGAGCCCTCTAAAAGGCTCAAGAAGAAGGATTGGATGATCTGCGGAATGAGAAACTGCAACAATTGCTTGACCAAAGTCTTACCCTTTCTTTCCCTTTCGACTGTCATTATCACACCGCCATCAACAGATTCAATTGTTGCTCCTAGCCTGATTCCAAGACCTGACCAGGTTTGAAAGTTCAAGCAGCCTTGATCAACTATAGGAAAGTACCAGTTTTCCACAGTGACAAGGACTTCGCGCGAAAATATTGATTTCCGGTCTCATGGTGGAAAAGAAAAAGAAAGAGGAAGCGCTCGTGTTCTTGTTGCGCGGACCCCACAATAAAGAAAGATGGAAGACCTGAGATAATTCTTAGCCGCTGTGGAAGTTAGCGTCTTAAAGAAAGTAAGTGCTTGCTGCTCCTGCTCTTATAGTTAGATAAGGCACTAAATGCATACCTTATCTCAGGGGCATGAGTACACTGCTTTCACACTCGAACTCTCCTACTGTGTGTTGTGTGTGCTTTCAAGCAATAAGACTGCTTGCTAAACGAACCACTGCTGACGAAGTGCCCCATACCCGTACTAAGGGGTAACCTGAGATAAGGTATGGAAGCAGTCTAATTATTTCCACTTGAGTCGACTTAAGTCTTTCTCTCCTCGTACAGTCTTGGCTCTAGTAAAGAGAAAGAATCTCTCCCTACCCTACTGCTGGAAAAAGCACTTTCTATCCCCCCGTGCTACAAAACAAACAAAATTATCTAAGCACTAAAAGCAACAATAAGGAATGAAATGGGAGAAGCTATAGTGCAGATCACTTTTCACTTTCTCGTCAGTCCAGACCTTGTCATTGGTTCTATCAGCTATGGAGTCTTCCTCTGGTTCTTCCCGTCTCTAGTACAGATCAAATCACAGGATCTCTGTAGGTATGCGCTGAGGAGTTATATCTCCGGGACGAAAGACTTCTAAACTATGATTTCCGGATTGGCAGCAATCGACTTATTTCTGTCTTATAGCTTTCTTGTAGTACTGCTCTCTTTTCAAGCGAATCTCTATTTCAACTGCATTCCCTATAGCAAAGAAATGAACCTCGGTTCTTTCTGTTGATAGGCTAGTTTGATGTAAGGTGTGAGCCTCTTCAGTTGCAGTGAAAGTTCCCGACTCTTTAGTGCTATACCCCCTTTTTCAGCCTGACATTACAAAGGTAGACTTCATCCATCGGACGCCCTGGCTTCTTTTTAGTTTTCCAATCTTTTGTCCTTCATTCTTGCAGATGTATCATTGATGACCTAGTGGCATTTATGCCAGACCAGAGCATTCTTCTCAAGAAAAGAAAGCGGAGAGGGTGACTGAATTTCACTCTTTATGATTCCTTACTACTCCTCAATTCCCATCAAGTATTGTCTTATTTCCCAAGCCACTGCTCAATCCTTCTTTTCTGATTGATTGAAAGTAGCAAGGAAAGACAAGCAAAAACTTTGTTGGATCAAGAAGCAACTGAGGAGAGAGAAATAGTAGTAAAGGAAATACAAGTAGCAGTCTCAGGTCAAAGGAATCAAGGAAGAATTTCTTCTGATTTTGCGGTTACTCTTTCAGAATCTCATCCTGAGACCTAAGTATGCCATTCTCTTCGCCAAGAAAGATCGAGCAGCATAGAAGCCTTGACTTCAAGCTTAGGTCTTTTTTTCAAAAAAGGGAACTAAGGCAACTTTTAGGTGCAGGGAAAGAAAAAGGCTAGCGAACCTCTTTCCAGGCGGTACAATACAAAGAACGAAGCTCGAGTAGGTTACTTTGAGTGACCTTCATGGCGGGTGTTCCGGTGTTAACGAGTTCGGAAAGAAGGTCAAGGATGAACAGTAGACAAAGACAAAGGAAAGGGGAGATGGAGCTGACCTCGCTGCTGACCTGAGAGCAGGCTTGCTAACCTTCGGCCATAGTGACTAGTGACGAGACAAGTTTCTTAGGGACCTACAGAGCTAGTGACCAAAGCGGAGTCAATTCATATTAAAACCAGAAGAGGGAATTCAATGTCAATCGCCATCTCCTTGACTTTATTCACATTCAGTAGCAGCTTGTTGGTGTCCTTTCAGGCCAGGAACTCCTGTAATAGGCAGCTAGCCTATTGGAAAAAGACAACTCTCATCCCTTTCCCGAGGTAGCTACTTTTTTTTCGTGCTTCTTAAGTCGATGTTGACCTGTATATAAGTTAGATGTTGGAAAGGGAAGCCCTCATAATATAAGCACTCTTTCAGTCAAGTAATGCCTTTAGAGTCTATAGTATAGCTGAGTAGCTAAGAGCTTCTGGTAATTTAAAAACGTAGGAATCGACTTCTTTTGCGTTAATGGGGATTTGAGGGACGTCTTCTCTTTCTCTTATCAAGCAAGTCCCACCTAATCGCCCTTTGATGCCATCTTGATAACTGGACTGAATGTCTCATCATAGTCTATACCCTATTGCTGGTTGTAGACTTTGGCTACCACGCGAGCCTTGTAGCGATCAATAGTCCCATCAGACTTTGACTTTCTCTTGTATAACAACTTGCGAGCCGATACACAAATTTATAAATCAAAATTTAGCACGAAAATGGGATGAATCTCGACAGAAAGCTTTTGACAAAATAAAGGACTCCATTCTAGTGCCTACAATGCCAGGAAGCCTTTAGAGCCTATAGTATAGCTGAGTAGCTAAGAGCTCCTGTTAATTTAAAAACGTAGGAATCGACTTCTTTTGCGTTAATGGGGCTTTGAGGGACGTCTTCTCTTTCCCTTATCAAGCAAGTCACACCTAATCGCCCTTGATGCCATCTTGATAACTGGACTGAATATCTCATCATTGTCTATACCCTATTGCTCGTTGTAGACTTTGGCCACCACACGAGCCTTGTAGCGATCAATAGTCCCATCAGACTTTGACTTTCTCTTGGTATAACCACTTTTGAGCCAATACACAAATTTATAAATCTAAATTTAGCAGGAAAATGGGATGAAGCCCGCCAGAAAGCATTTGACAAAATAAAGGACTCCATTCTAGTGCGTACAACGCCAGTAAGCCTTTATTACTATACCTATTAGTCACCGAAACCACTATGGGGTCTATGTTGGCTTAATGCGATGAAGACAAACGGAATTAAAGGGCCATATACTACCAACGTAAGAAAATGTCTGACTACAAGACCAGGTATACCAATTTGGAGAAAACCTGCTTGGCTTTGGTTTGGGTAAGGCGGAAATTGAGGCATTACATGTTGTCTTACCCAGAATTACATTTAATAGCTTCCATGGAACTACAAAAAAAGTATTTGTTCGAGAAACCCGCCATAACGTAACGGGAAGGACCGCAAGATGGTTACTGCTTCTGTCTGAATTCGACATCACGTATGTAACCAAAAAGGAAGGGCGATAGTAGAACAGCTTGCACCTTATCAAGGAGGAACATGAGTTTAAGGATTGCTTCCCAGACGAGGAAATAGCTGTCACAGAAGAGGAGGGCATGGAAATCTGACTTTGATGGCACGACTAATGAAAATGGGAACGGAGTAGGGGCATTGCTGATTGCACCTGATGAATCGCACACCCCCATTGCCATTAAGCGGAACGTTTAAGAAACTAAGAATACCACAGAAGATGAAGCATGTCCATGGATTAAAGACTCCCTTGACCTTGGGAATATAAGAAATCGAAGTATTTAGGGATTCAACGCTTATCATCTGCCAAACTCAAAAGAAGTTAAAAACAAAATATGAAAAACTTTTGACATACCATGCTTATCTTGAAAAGCTTACTGAGCAATTCAAGAAATCAGTTTCTCTCCACTACCTAGAGAAAAAATAAGTTCTCGGATGCATTGGCAACACTGGCCTCCATGAAAAACATTCCTGAGGGAAAGTCCGCCCAATCATGGTAGTACAAAGAAGCAGCCCTGTGTATTGCAACCTAATTGAAATTTTTGAGTTGACTCTCGGCTTGTTCAATAGTGATCTTTTGGCCATTAAAGGGCACACAACTGTAAACCATGGGTTACTAACATCGGGGAATATAGTGAACACCAAACGTATCCCAAACATGCAATGGAAAATGATAAGAAGACAATCAGAAGGTTGGCAATGCATTTCGTTGCGCGGGGATGCGATTCGCCAAGTTGGGGAAAATCTTTCCCCTATCTCTAAAGGGGTTAGACTCAATACTCTTGTGTGTATCCTTTGGCCACCAATCTAGCCTTCAACCCCTCAACAGCTCCATCAGCTTTTTGTTGTACTATATAGACCCATTTGTAGCCCACTATTTATTTCCCTAGAGGAAGAGAGACTCAATCCCAAGTAGCAAACCATTCTAGTGCTACGATCTCTTTCTGCAAAGAGCTGCCAGCAGGGTTGAGATATGGCCTCTGCAAAGGTATCAACTTAAAAAAGATGGATGAAATTGCAAAAAAGACTCGTGGGAAGTAGACAGAAACTTAGTTGATACAAACCTATGAATAGGAAAACGAAGACGGGTGGATCTACGTACTCCGAGAATAGAAGCTAAAGAACCTAAGTCTAAAGAAGAGTCTTGGTTCGAAGCATAGGAAGAGAGGGAAACCATTGAATCAGTTGGCTCAGCTCTAAAAACTGAGTGACGAGAATCTGTCTTCACAAACCTGCGAAACTTCACCTTAAGCTGATCAAGCTGCTGATCACTCTAGTCACTTGGATCTTGCTAACTCTATTAAATCGGAGAATTCTGATGTTGTCTCACATAAACTCCTCAATAGTTCCACCCCTCCCCTCTAAGGGGAGACAAGGGAAAATAATGGCCCACCATCACATTGAATCTAAAAGCCCCGAGCTCCATAGTAAGGCACATTTTCGAAAAAGGTGACATGTCGAGAAAGGTGGAATCGTCGTGTAGAGGGATCATTAACATAATTCCCCTACTAGCCACGGGAAGTTAATGCAAGTCGATAGTGTACTCGATGATTGAAGGACCTATCGACTTCCCACACTTATCATGACAACATCACCGATCATTGGCGCTTATGGGGGCCCTATCATACACATGTACCACCAGAGTCTTCATAAGAACTCTGGGGCGAGGGCCAAGGTGAACCAGGATTAACGATGAAAAGCGGTCAAATCAGTAGCAAAGGCACCAGGACGGACGGTTGGTTGAACCGAGCGATAGCTTCGCAATCGATAGCTCAGTGAGGTACGCCACCGGCCCTACTCTAATGATAGATAGAAAAGGTGGGAGAGGGGCTGAGGGACGGCAAAGGTACAAAAACAAAAACTACATGACATACGTACGTTAATGGTAGGCCCATTACGAACAATCATTAAGGCGATCTTCAATCTCGCTCGGCTCGGGGCGATCACTTGAACATGGCGGGATTGATCGATCTACATCAAAAATTCTGGCTTCCCTTCCCAGGAGCGCATCTACATAATAAAGAGAGCATGCACCACACTCCTACTATACCAGTGCCTTTAGCTTTCACTGAGAAGAAGAGATTACTTCCAGCTAGCTTTTTTCCCTAACCCTAACCAATGAATGATAGGCTTGCTTAGGATAATAGAAAACGAATTCACTTTCAGGAATCAGAGGCAGGTCAGGGGCCGGCGGGCACGCCCCCAGCTTCTTATGTTTGGGAATTGTGCCGGACCAATGCTACGAGCTTCCGGAATCCAATGGAATCTTTGTAAAGCTGATCATTACGAGTGTTACGATTCATTCGATTGGCAGGTCCAATCGATTCATAGCCTCTCGAGCACAACCCATATTGAGCAAGGATTGGTGACCGAGGATCCATACAGAGTTTTATGAAATATCTTAGAGATCAAGGAACAGATGAATTCATCAGGAAATAGGAATACTTTATTGTAGGGACAAGAAATTTTTTGGCGTTGAATCCGGTCAGGAAGAACAAGTTGTTCCAGCTCTGGGAAAAGATTCATCTTCCAATTTTTCCTTCCTTCCAATATTTTTTATTTTAGCTTCCCGCATTCCTTTTATTGAGCATAATGATGCGAATCGGGCTTGTTGTATTTAGTATACAGCGTCAAGAAGTTCCGCTTTCCCCTACCGATGATGTGCCGAGAAGTGCATTGTTGGAACTGGGTTGGAACTTAAGACCATAAGCTCTAGATTTGGGGGTTTCTGCTTTAGCCGAACACAAGGGAAAGATCATTTTTTTTACCGGAAAAGAACGTTTTATCAGGTAATGGATACACTATAAGCATTCCTTTGCTTATGTATTATGTAAGCCTTCAAACAAACAGAACGACTTGTATGCATCAGGTTCATAGGGGTAAATACATTCAAAAAGGAAAAATTTTTGCGGCTCATATTTCAAATAAAGATCGCAGTGTGGAAAACTCCTTTTTTGCGGGGGTTGTCCCCACTGGTTTGCGAAAGCAATGGGAGACT
Organism: Nicotiana benthamiana; assembly: GCA_034376525.1. Lineage (NCBI taxonomy): Eukaryota > Viridiplantae > Streptophyta > Magnoliopsida > Solanales > Solanaceae > Nicotiana > Nicotiana benthamiana. The sequence continues at coordinate 115,891,779 of CM067338.1, forward strand.
TGCTCCATAGAACCCCCCCCCCCCCTGAGACTTTTGTCCCCAGTATTCTCTATGGGCAAAGGCGCTCATGTGCTCTTAAAGTCTTATTGCCTATATCTTATCTTAAGACGAGGTTGCCACCCTGCCTGCTTTAGTCTCAAATAGGGCGCAAATTGAGGTGAACAGACTGGACCGAACCTCCCTACGTCAAGAGCTTTTGGCTCTTCACAAGAGAGCACCAGGTGGTAACACCGGAAGACTGCGCCGTTATTAGTTATTATTAAATGATATAATTTCTTTGTATGCTTAGTCACCAGTGGCACAACCTACGGTCTAAGTAGCGCCTTAATGGGAGTATTTTGTTCCTCCGTGATAGTGTAATACCAAGACCAGTAAAAGAGAATGGACTTTATCCATTCGGACAAAACCCATGCCCCCCAAACCAATCGTACTCTGACCAGGCTCCGAAAAACTTCGAGATCACCGAGTTTCTCGGGAATCGAGGGTTCAAGAGCCTAATCAAGTCCCCTCAAAATACCTTGTTGATAAGAGGTTAAGTGTTTACCAATGGTTGCGCTTAACCAGATCCAAAAAGGGAGAGGACACTCACCATTCGGTGAGTGAATGAAGATGAAATGCCGATTCCAGTGTCTCCTATGAGGCATTGTGCGTCTAGTATACACCCGCTACCCAGCTTCCCGTAAACGATACGACAGTGGAAGATCCTTAGACATAATAGCCCTCATTACAGGAACAAGGGATATGGAATTAACTAAGGATCTTAACATGTGAGAGGAGACGAGAAAAAAGTCCTTAGTCACTCTGCGTACGAAGAACCGCTTAGCAAACTCCAAAGCACCAACTGACGATACTAACGATTTCTCTAACGAAAATGGAACATTCAGTGGCAAAATTAGCTCGCGCTAACGCTCAGCCACCCGCTCATCTCCGATGAGCATATCGTCGCAGAGGATAGCGTGGCGTGTAAAAGGAACTCCTGGATATACTTGGGCTGCTACGAACTAAATCACCAAATGGTGAGTTCATGCGAAAGCAGGCCAAGCTCCATAAAAGCCCAACGGGGCTCCTATTAATAACGAACTCTACCTCGAGGAAGCCGACGACGAGAATTTTGAATCGTCAGAAAAGATTAGTAGGCATACTTTCACAATAGTCTTGCCCACAAGAAAATCAATGTTCGGCAGCGGAAAATCGTCTTAGGGAACATGCCTTATTGAGATTTCAAAAAAAGATGCATACGTGAACACGTCCATCCCTCTTGGGCATGGGGACGATGTTCGAAATCTAATCAGAATAATCTACTGCCTTAATGAAATCAGTATAATAGTAACAAGAAAGCTGAAGAGAGGATGACGTAGTCAAGAATCAACCTCTTCCCGGTGAGGTTTTGATGTATTGCAGAATCCGAAAAGCATCTTCTAAGTGAGATAATCTCGGCTTGTCCATATTAAAATCGGCTGATCACTTCCTTTGTTGTAAGTGTAAGCAATGTCTGGGCGATAATGAGTCAGGTAGAAAAGAGTCCCAACAAGTCTCCTTGCAAGTAGATGGGTCATCCAATAACTCTCCTTCATCTGAGGCTAATTTTAGATCTTATTCCGATTTGCATGCAGAAAGACCAGCTTTTGACAATAAATCCAATGAATACTTGCACTGGGTTCCAAAACTCTTTGCGACCTCATCACTTTAATCTCCAGAAGAGACTTTGAGTCTCCTAAATCTTTCATATCAAAATGGGTTCTTAATCTTCTCTTAAGCTCATTTATCGAAGCTAAGTCATTACTAGAGAAAGCAATGTCATCCACATAAAGCAGAAGAAGGACACAATACCTGATGTCGACCTCCTTATAAACAATGAATGATCCAATTTACTTATTTGAAAACTGGCTCCTTCCTCTACTCCTATTTCGGCTCTTATACATGCTGTTGTCACCTTCAAACCAAGCTCTTGGTGCCTTCTTTAGCTTGCCGGAGGCCGTAACATAAATTGCTTTTAGAGCTTGCATACCAAGTTAGGATTCCTAGGAGAAGAGAAGCATAGAGTTGGAGGCTGAATAGAAACTTATTCTTGCCCCCTTCCCTTATGTTGTTGAAAGGCATTCTATTCTTCACGTCAAATTGAAATAAGGCCACCTTTTGATTGCAGCCAACGTAGGAATTCCACGAATGGTGTTTAGCAACATGAAGCAAATGTTTTCCCTATCTCAAAAGGGGTTCGACTCAATATTCTTTAAGGAATCCTTTAGCTACTAATCTAGCCTTGGATCTATCTACCGAGCCATCTGCTTTATGCTTGATATTGTAAATCCACTTGCAGCCAATGGCTTCTTTCCCTGCAGGCAATGAGACTAAGTCATATTATTTTTTTCCTTGGCATTGATTTCTTCCTGTATAGCATCTCTCCAGCAAGAATGATTGGAGGCTTCAGCAAATGATTCAGGTTCATGAGAAGATTAAACTGAGATGAGGTAAGCTCGATCTTTTGGGGAAAACGGTTCATAAGCCTTCAACAGGATAAGAAACTCGAGAGGATCGACGAAGTTGAGAGCGGGATCCAGAATTTGAGGAAGCGACATGAAGCGCAACAACTGGTCTAGACTGTTGATCTTCTGGAGTAGCCTGACCCTGGGAAAGAGACTGTAATCGCCGCCGAGAATAAACATGCTGTGCCGGGTGACAGGAAACCACTGAGGTCAGCTGAACAGGCTGACAATCGGCAGAAAGAAAAGCCGCTGGCCTGAAGAGTGAGGCTAATCCGTAACATCAACTGTAGAAGAATGAGGTTCGAGTTGATGAATAGGAGAAGGCCGCAATACAACTCCATCATCATTCTCCTCCAAGGCTGATTAATTAGGTTAAGGAAAATATGAGGCGACCCTATTAAAGAGAGCATTAAGGATACATCGACTATCTTGGATTTCACGTCATATCATATATATACCCGGACTAAGCATATCCAAGAAAGACACAAGTGGTCGCGTTAGGGACAATTTTGCTCTTAACTGCGCAGGAATATGAACAAAAAACGTGCACCCAATCACTCGCAAATGCCTATTATTGTACTTCCCCAGTAAGAAGTTGTGAGGTGCCGCTGCAGCTTGGATTATCGTAGAATAAGAGGAGTCTTCTTAGGAAATGACTTAAAAGACAGATGCTGCCGCTGCGAGGCGAGGGAGCAACTTGTCTGGTCTTGCGGTGCACTCATTCCTGTTACGAGAATGAAATGACGCCCCAACTTGACTCGAGACCAAGACTCCTTACAACTCGTACCAATAGCGGCACTGAGTAGCCGGAGATTGATTTAAAGGGCAGGCCCAGCCGGCCCTCTCCCCCCCTAACCGCCTATCTACTCGTGTTCGTACCTCAATCGGAGGTCAAGACTGTGGTCCGGCGGAAAAACAGAAGTCGTCAGTATCAAGTGATACATGAATTGCTCAGTAGTGCTTCGCCACTACCCTAGCTGGCGGAAATAGCTTAATGGTAGAGCATAGCCTTGCCAAGGCTGAGGTTGAGGGATCAAGTCCCTCCTTCTGCTCCTGGCTTCGTCGCTTAGTAGTAATGGGTTCCGTGCATAAGCCACTTTAGAGACAGGGGCGAGCAGCAAGCAGCCCCTTGTATAGGGTGGAAAACCTATCTGACTAATAAGAGGAAAGGGGCAAGCCAAAATTGACTCCTAACAACTTGCTGGCTTTTCATCAGCCGTTGCGCGCTAGAGCGCTAGCCTTTTCCCAGCCTAGTAAAAGGGCTGCTAGTTGTAGCGCGTAGTGTACTAGTGAATAGGAAAAGCGAATTGAGATTACAAATGACGGATGGAGATTTAGGGTAGAACATGTTCGGTGCCTCGCCCTTGTCTCCTTCGCCGTAGATTGAAAATGATAGGGAATCCTATCGATAAAGAAGAGGCATAAGCATCGCCTCTCGATGCAATCCATCTTCCCTCGCCTCCCCAACACACTCTTGATACGAAAGCTCCCGCCATAGAGAAGAGATCGAAAGTATGGGTCCCCTCGATCACCCTCCCTTGAACCTGAACTGGTCGAGAGAGATGAACCCGCACCACATTTTTCGAATCGAAACCCCCAACTAGAGATGGAATTCCAGAACCTAAACAACTCAGTTGAGAGCTCTGTGACTGGTTCAAGGGAAGGTCAACCAATGATTGATAGGTCATTCCCTCCCTATCCGTCTCTTGATCCCTCATTCCACTAATCGTTGTTATTGATTCATTCAAGGCATAAACTCTCCATTTCTTTGTCTTATTAGCGCAGGTGTTCGTCAATAATGAAAGCTGCTGAACTTCAGACTCGAGTGGAGAAAGAGGGCTATGCCCCCGGAGGGCTTTCAGGGACAGGGGAAGACGGGTGGATTATAGAGCTAGGGTAGGGGCAAATCGAAGGCCCGTCTGGATTGGGCATAGACGAGCCTCGACTGGGCCAGCATTGATGAAAAAAAAAACTTCCCCCATCGCATCATTAACCTGTGTAGGATTCAAGATCAGGTCCAGGATTCGAGTCAAATCGACCTTCCCTGTCATCTCAGGGTGAGGCAAGGAATTGTTTCAAATGTTCATTGTTCAATATCTTGGCTGCTCAAGAAGTTTGACTAGTTGCTCCTCCGACCCGAAGTGGATTCTAGGGGAAGGGAAGAGCCTCACCTTTCAGTAGGAAGGGTTTCGTTGTTAGGACGGGTACAAACTGGACTGAAGGGAGGAGGAAAAAAAGAGTCCTCTCTTCCTGTTCCTATCGAACCAGACACTGAATACCTGGGGATTCATAAAAGGCTAGGGCTTTCGAATCAAAGCATGGGCATCTGCTATTAAGAGGGAGCAGTAGATCGTCGATTGAAGAGCCAGGTCAGTAAGCTTCTATTGGGACTTCTATTGATTATTAATTCGACTCTAGGGACTCCTAACAGCAAACTAGTCTAAAAAAAGGGGCCCCCACAGAGAGGCAGGAGATGCAGGAGCCGCCAACTGGATCGAGCAACAAATGATAGGCCAGAGAGATGGGCTCATTCGACTAATCAGTGATCCCTGGGCCTACCTAACACATATGTCCCTGAAATAGGGGATTGGTTGATCGGAAAGCTCAGGCAGGAGTAGGACATTCCATACAAATCTTTCTGACCCCGCTAGCTGGTGGTCCTCTCCTTAGAGTCAAGTGGCTTTCAGTTCCTCTCAAATCCTATTTTTTTATCGACATGTAGGGTGAATTCTAAGGTTCCTTATTCCGGTTGTAAAGCGGAAGAAGAGGGAGAATGGGCACAACCCCACTAGCAGTCCGCGTTTCCGACCTGAAAGGAATGGAAAATGAAATAAGAATCTGTGTGCACTATCTATGGAGTGGAGTGACTATCCTTAATCTCCTCTTCCCTATCTCCCCCTTTTTTTCCTTCGGCTATTACTGGCTGACAAGGCTTGGCCCAACATTGGATTTGTTTGAAAACTACCAAGGTGGAATTCATTCAATCAAATCTTTATGCCTATGCCAGCTCAAACAAATTTACTTTTTTTGGAAAGGAAAGAATGCAGGGAAGAATTCTTTCCTTTCCAATGGTTCTTGAAAGCTATCAATCCCCGCTTCTCCCTCTCGCATCGGTTCTGCATCAGATGATGAGCCCATGCGAAAACTTTCTCTTTTATTGGCGCCTAATAGGTAGGCTATTAGATTGAGTCGAAAGCCTACCAACGCATAAAGGTTCCGATTCGAGCGAGAGCCCAAACGGGTGAGGCGAGAAGATCTTGATCAAAAGCTCCACTGTTTTGAATAGTGAGAAAGACTTTTTGAAATTCGATCAAATAGATCGAGAATCTCATCATCTATTAGGTGGGCTAAGATCGAGTTGGGCTGGGCGTCCTGTCACAGAACCTTTCTCTAGACAAGAATCCCATTATTCATCGAATCGGGGCGGATCCAATTCATTGGCAAAAGAAAAATCTATCGTTTTACCACTCAGAAAAAAAAACCTAGAAAAAAGGAAGAGTCGCTAAGACAAGAGAGCTATAGGTAAGCAAGCAAGAGGATAGGGGCAAAAAGGTGAGGCAATGGGCTCTCCATCTGTAAGAAGATTGTGTCCAGGATCGGGTAATCTAAGCCTTGCTTCTTCTGGTCGGCTCGTATTAGCATGTGCTTTATTACAGGTAGTCATTCCCCCGTTCCGTTAGTCTTTTCAAGGGTATTCTTTTCTTAAGTCGCGGTCATGTCTTGCCCCTCCCCCCCCAGTATAGTGACCGCTTCCATGTTTTCCCCAATTTCATCAGTTGCAGGCTCAAGTGCCTGTTCATCCATCTTCATTCAAAACAAAGGCGAACATCTCTATTGAGTGACTGTAGCTGCTATGGTTTACAGTCAATAGTTCTTAACCAACCTTTTTTTATTAATTAATTCATTATTATATTATGTCTTTCTTTCTGAAGGGCTTGCGGTTTATTACACCAAAGGTTTTCAGTGAACTATTGAAGCTATCGAGAGAGTACCAAATGCTGACGGTGACGAAGGTTACCGACTTTTGGTGGACGCGGAGCCAACGAGTTCAGTCGAAGAGCGTAACGAGTCTAAGGTTACAGAAGCCTTCGCCAACTTTGGTAGGCATAGCATTGCAAGCAAATAGATCAGAGATCTTACCCTTTCTTTCTATTAGAATCGCGAGCTTGTTGTAGTCGGTCCTAAGGGGAGAACCTTGCTGCTTACTTGCTATATCCCTGCGTCCTTGCACGGCTTGTTCTTCGAGCCCTGCTTCTCCCTTCCCCCTCTTCCCGTTCCTACCGTCCAAAACAGGCCTATGGAGTATAGCCAAGTTGTAAGGCATCGGTTTTTGGTACCGGCATGCAAAGGTTCGAATCCTTTTACTCCAGATTATGAACACCCGATCGGATCTGTCAAGAACGAGCTGACAACACAAGTGAAGCAGCTGACTGTAGTCCCCGAGCCCGCAAGCCAATCAAGCACCTCCCCGGCCTGCAACTTTCACAGAGGGTTTCCGTATGCATCTCCATGGAGATCGTAAGATAGTAAGACATTATCGCCTCCGTGGCTTCTTTCTATAGTAAGAATAGTTGTGATTTCACGTACAAGTAGAAAGAAAAAGACATGGGCTTCCTCCCAAGAACCGTCAGATTTAACATCGCGGCACGACGCATGTTACCATCATGGTCACTTCAAATGAATGAGTACCCCCATGTGTATGTCATCAAACTTCCCAAGTAGTGCTTGATACGATGCCCGTTGACCCGAAAAACTTCACCATTCTTATTTTTGAGATCAATGGCACCAAATGGAGTTAGACCTACCACTTCAAATGGACCGCTCCACTTAGACTTTAGCTTACCCGGAAATAACCTCAACCGGGAGTTGAAAGAAAGAACTATGTCACCATCTTTGAATTCCTTCCCTCGAGCATACTTGTCAATCTTGTCCTTATACAAGGACAAGCTGGAGTAAGCATGAAACCTAAACTCATCAAGTTTCATTCAATTGCTCAAGTCGGAGATTTGCATCGACATCCCATTCTAAATTCAACTTTTTCATGGCCGACATACCCTTATGCTCCAATTCAACTGGAAGATGACAAGCCTTCCCAAACACCAACTGATACGGCGACATACCAATCAGAGTCTTGAAAGATGTACGATAAGCCCAAAGAGCACCATCCAATTTCTTCGACCAGTCGGTCCTATTTGCATTAACAGTTTTGGAAAAAATACTCTTGATCTCTCGGTTAAAACCTCAACTTGGCCACTCGCTTGAGGATTATAAGGAATAATCACCTTGTGATTTACCAGATACTTGGCTTGCAAAGAGTCAAAAGCCCGGTTGCAAAAATGAGAAGCACCATCACTAATGATAGCACATGGACTGCCAATCCTAGTGAAGATACTCTTTTTCAAGAATGTCACCACACTTCGAGCTTCATTATTGGGCAAAGCGATGGCCTCAACCCATTTTGACACATAATCAACCGCTACCAAGATGTAGGTGTTGCCACAAGAACTTACGAATGGTCCCATAAAGTCGATCCCCCAAACAACAAAAATGTCAACCTCAAGAATTGTGTTAAGGGGCATCTCATCTTTCTTAAAGATCCCTCCGGCTCGTTGGCATTCATCATATCTCTTGACAAAGTCACTGGCATCCTTGAACAAAGAAGGCCAATAGAATCCACAACTAAGCACTTTAGACGTCGTCCTTGCCCGCCATGACGACCACCATAAGGCGAAGAGTGACAAGCTTTCATAATACTCAACTGCTCTTCTTCAGGAACACATCGGGAAATTAAACCATCGGTGCAAATTTTGAAATACAATTTAACTACAATTTCTGGAAATATGTCTTCTTCTCTTCTTCGACGAGTTTCAATCTGAAATTCAGTCAAAACCAAGTATAATCTTCACGAAAATCCCTCAAAATTGAGATATAAACTCCTAAACATATTCCGAATTATTTACAACAACACCCAATCCAAACAAATAATGATTTTTGAAAACCCAAATTTGAATTCAAAGCTTTCAAGCTTTTTAATGGCTATCAACGGTGGAAATTATATGGAGAAGGAGAGATTTACGCAGCTACAGATTTACTTCCGTTACAAATTTTGAATTAAATGCTGATAGGATCACACGCAGATCCTCCCCCTACAATCTTGCGCGTTTTTTTGGTCGAATCTCGCTATTTATGGGCTTGGTATATATTTTGTAGGGATAATGTGGACAACACGGGTAAATACCAATTGGTGAACATTTTTGGTAATTAGGTTTGCAATATGGTATAGATAGGTAAAGATCCCTTTTTTATGTCAAGAAGGTGAAGAATGATCTTTAGGGTTAGCTATTGGGCTTTCAAAATTGGGCTTTAATTTCCTACCAACATTGGGCTAGAAAAAATACTGAAAATTCTAATTAAATACCTATAAAAACTCTGCATTAATTTGATAAACTATTAGTATTAAAATAAAACTAACAATCAAAGTTTGAACTATTTTTGGTATTTTTGAGGATTATGTTAAAATAAAAATAGGTTTAAAATAATATATCCTTCTAAAAATATCTAATACGTTAATTAAATAGAGAAATATGAACCTATTTTTGCATTTTTTAATTTTGTGATAAAAATAATGTAAAAGAGCCAAAAATTAGTTGAAATAACTATATTAGACTTAAACTAAGTATTAAAATGCTAAAATATATAAAATCTTGGGGAGGGTCAAAAATCACGTGTCTACAATGTACATAGGGGTTATTTAATAAAAATAAATTAAATTATTACATAACTAGACACTTATTTTGAACCAAAACAAAAAACAAATTGGTCACTTATTGTGAACCATAGGGGTCCAAAATAAGTGAATTTTTTAGCTATTTTTACACATATTAAGAAATCCACCTTTTAACATTAATTAGTAATGAAGTTGACCATATTAACATTTACTATCTCTTTACATAATTACTCCTACAGTAGCTTATGTAAATGGGTAAATGCAACAACCTAAGTAAATGGGTAATGCATCAACCTAAGTAAATGAGTAAATGCAGCAGCCTAATTATCTTCTTTTATCATACTCAACATAGTCAGAACATATTGCTCACAAAACTTGTCACGATCTCAGTTCGCCCTCCGTGAACCATCGTGACGGCACCTAGTCTCTACGACTAACAATGCGGAATATAAAGTCTAATCTTCACCAAAACCCCTCAAAATCGAGATATAATCTGAAGTGATTATATAACATGGTTACCTTACTTGAGTTATATTTGACAAGATTTATGGTGTACCCCTCCATAAATCTCACATGACTTGGGATGGAAGGATATTGTCGCACATTTAATTGTTGCCCACGAGGAGTGAATGGACTTCTGCAGCTTGTGAATGAGTACGGGCTCACGATGGGTTATTGATGTCATTGTGATTGTACTCCGTGTAGCGACGTTGAAAGATGTCGATAGGTAATTTCCACATGTGGGTTATTCCCTGTGAGCAGGTTAGCGGTCGCGTTGTTAGCGAAACGTCTGCGAAGGATTTTACTGGCCATCCAGTAAGAGGGTGAATAAGTGATATGTTGCTAGAGATTAAGAGTGTTCATGAAATGCTAACAAAATGATTTCGAGGATTTTGGTGGTTTGGTTGTGTAAGATCATGTCAACAATGAAGAAAGAATCTTGGCGGGTTCTAGATTGTGTAACAGTAGCTTCAAGCTAATTGGGAGAGTCCCACCGTCTACGATTGAGTTGTATGGTTATCTTCTTGTGATGTTTTAAATTATCGACGTATTAGTAACTTATTTCGGCAAAGGGAAAAAAACATAAGTGGTAATTAACAGAGGAATTGGTAAAGGTGTGCTATAGTTGGCCTGATTGTCTTATGTTTAGACTTTGGAAAGACTCAGGATTTGTGTTTCGTATGGGGTGATTTACAATGAAGTGGTTCAGCCGGGTGCTTCCTCGAGATGGGTGTTCATGTGCCAGCAGATCCTCGAAGTTGATTATATTCGGGACCAAGATAGAATGGATGAATCTCAACAATGGTCCTAGTGAATTCAAAGGTTAAAAATGCGGTGCCTGAGGATTTAAGCCCACAGTATGGTCAAGAATCGAGCTTTTGTAGCTTATTATGATAAGAGGCTTAGAATGATCTATGATATTTTCGACTTGTAGTATAGCATCGGAGGAAAAAGAGGAAAGGACTTCGAATTCATAGAGGGATTATCGGAATGGGTACATCAGTCGAAGATCTTGATGTGCGTGCAAGGAGGGTATGAGACGGTTTATTGGTTTGGAGAAAATGTGGTCTTATAGGATGAGGTCACTCAAGATGAGTGTGGATTAAATTCTGGATGTATGGAATGGAGCTAATATTATCTCTAAGGCAAGTTAAGGATAAACCAGAAGAAGATAGATTGGTTGGTCGTGGTTGAATTGGCATAGTGGTGGCGGTGCATCAGGACTCGACAGCCGCCGTAATTGATTATGTTGGGAGATATTCAAGTATTGTGGCCTATTATTTGTAGGTTAATCCTGAAAAGGGCTATGCTGGCTTGTACCGCTACTTCAAGATTTGCATATTCTACGATTATGAGAATTCACTTGTATGTTGCTATGGTTCTCCTAAAATGAGCTAAGTGAAAGGTTTCTTTATGATGAAGTATTAATCTATTATTGGTTCTGGAGTTATGATGAAACTCTTGTACTATCACATATTGGCATGTTAGGTGCAGTGAGTGGTATGAAATCTGAAAATGAGGATCAATGTTGAGGTTCAGTGTTGTCAAGGATGTCACGAGCTCAGATGAGCAGGGAAGAAACTTGAATGTTTAGAGTAAGATGGGATTGTTTCTAGCATTACCTAAGACCAATGTTTTGTAAGTGAGGTTTTATAACCTGGATATGGATTCTCGACTTGTCTTAAAACGTTAATGCGACCGGTGGTATGTGTGTAAAATTGTCACCTAATGCGGAAGGTCACGGGAGCGTATCTCACCGTAAGATTGTGTAAGTGTAACATGTAGTCACTTGATTGATTGAAGATTTAGACCAAGTATGAAGATTGTGGTAATATTTTTAATTTGTGAATTTATGCCTAGAGGGCACTCGGTTTATCGGGTTGTGCGCTGTGGAGGATTACCACGGATATGATGGTTGTTCTTATGTGTTATGGGAAAAGCAGGTTATTATGGACCCAGGAAAGATTATGGACCTAGTTCGGTACGATCAGAATCGGCTTGAGATTTGTGAATGGATTTAAGTATGAATATAGGCTCTATATCAGGCCGGAGGTATTCATTTCAGCACAGCTCTCCTTATGGAGGAGTATTCTGATGTTGGATGTTATTTATTCATCAGCTCTTTCATGTAATGCTATATTGTGCCATGTGAGTTGTGAACGACCCGCTAATTTTCTTATATGTTGAGGTTCGCGTAGCGATGGTGTTGTGTAAGCAGGATGACTCTTTAGTTTCAGAACATATATCGCACCTTAGTTGTGCTTGAGCTCGTTAGCTTATGGCGCTATATGTCTCCATAGGAATAGTATCATGCACTTAGCGTGCTTGTGACCAATATTCGGTATTTTTGTAGTAATTAGAAATTAAGCTCGTATGTATCTCCTTGTGTGAATTTTATGTGTGGATTGGTTGGCATGCCACCACAAGTATGTTATTTGGATCGGGTTGCATGCCACACACAACTTTCTATATCCTATTTGTATGTGTCTCGTTTCCCATTTTCTAAAGAAAGGTCGTATTAGTGCGTGAGTTGAGTAGTCCCTTCCAGATTTCGTTTTCCTTATATATCACGTTTGAGTTCTTAGCCTACTGGCACATTGTGGTATCATATGAGACTTTAGATCCTATCCATGGTGGCTTATTACTTTAACATCTCATGCTGGGTGAGACGAGATCATTGGATTTAGGATCAGTTGAATCTGATTATGTGAAGTATATTAAGCAGCAAAGACCATTATTTGGTTCATAATAAGGTGATGGTTCTTTTCGGTAGTATGGACCCAATGATTTGTTGATTCGGTAGTTGGTTATGAATTTCTACACATCTATTCCGTTATGGTGGTATTATAAGTGTTAGAGCAAGACCTATTTATGTCATGGAGTGCGTTGGGAGCATCAAATTCGTGGAATTTCGACTATTATGATCAGAGAATGTTATTGTGGTCCTGTGACTAAAGCGGTGCAAGGTGTGAATTTAGCAAAGGTATGCATCATGTTCTGGCACATCGTGTGGTGATTGATACGGTGTTTGTATGTTGAAAATAGGCCTAGTAGAGAATTTCGGATGTTGGAATTGGACTCTAAGGCTTATTTGCTTAAGTGAAAAAGGCTTTAGATTAATCAAGCTAAGGTGCCCAGCTAAGTTGTAGTATAACGGGTGGGTGCTCGAGGTGTTAATCTGTGACTTTGGACAACTCCAGCGCAGTTCTCAGCACGTTCGAGGATGAACGAATATTTAAGTGAGAGAGAATGTATTGACCTGATCATTCGTTTTGAGCTCTAGTGCATCTTTCAACAATTTGAGGCCATGAGAAGCTTCACTTCAGGTATTATGACTTGTACGTGTGATCACAATTGAATTTCGGGAAGTTCAGAGTCGATTTTTGAAAGAGGATTCTCATTTCGAAAGCTTTAAGTTAGAAGAACTGACTAAGGTTAGATTTTTTAGTAAATGACCTCAGAATCAGAATTTAAAGGTTCCAACAGGTTCGTACAATGATTTTGGATTTGGGCGTATGTTTGAATCGGGTTTTGGATGGTCCTGGAGCGTTTCGATGCCAATAGCGAAAGTTAACATTTTTTGAAGAATTTTATAAGTTTGGGTTGAAGTGCATTTCACTGTTATCAGTGTCCGTTTGGGATTCAGAGTCTGAGAATATCTCCATATGGTGATTCTGGTGTTGGGAGCGTGATCGGAGGTGAATTCGGAGGTTCGTGGGTCATTTTGGAGTCAATTGGCTAAAGATAGAAATTTGAATGATTTTTGAGAAATTTGATCGGAAATGGACTTTTTGATATCGAGGTCAAAATCCGATTTCAGAAGTCGGGGTAGGTATGTATTGTCAAATATGACTTGTGTGCAAAATTTGAGGTCAATCGGACGTGATTTGATAGGTTTCAGCATCGAATGTAGAAGTTTGGAATTGTAAAGTTTTAAGCTTGTATTGGAGTTCAATTCATGGTTTTGCGTTGTTTGATGTGATTTGAGACCTCGAGCAGGTCCGCATTATATTTTGGGACTAGTTGGTATGATTGTTGGAGTCCCAGAGGCCTCGGGTGGATTCCGGATGGTTAACAGATCAAAATTTGAATTTTGAAGAAGAATTAAAGCAGCTGGTATCTGGGATAACCGCACCTGCGAGGTTTTGGCCGCAAGTAAGGAGCCGCAGAAGCGGTCCTGGTGTCGCAGAAGTGAAAATTGCTGGGTTTGGCTGGGGGCGTAGGTGCGATGCAGCTTCCGTAGAAGTGAGACCGTAAAAGCAATCTTGGCCCCGCAGAAGTGGTCATGGGCGAGTTAGATGAGACCGTACCTGCGATTGAGATTTCTGCATGTGCGAAGCGGTAGAAGTGGCAGGTGGACCGCATGTGCGAAGAGTGGGCCGGGCAGTGTGTTCTTTTAAAATCGAGGGTTTTGGCTCATTTTCACCATTTTTCCTCCATGGAATCCGATTTTGGAGCAACTTGGGAGTGCCATTTTCATCACCAAGCATAAGTTTTGGAGCATTGAGGCATCGATTTGAGTCGTCAAAAGGGCTTGGAAGCCGGTTTTGAAACTTCGGAGCGAGGTAAGTCTCCTTTCTAACCTTATAAGAGGGAATGGTCCTCATAGGTGAAATAATTGGTTATATGCTTCTCTTTGTGTGGGCTACGTATGTAAGAGGTGATGAGAGTCCATATGTAGCTACTATCATATTTATGTCTGCGGGTTTCCGAGGACATGACCCTTGATAGGAAAGTCTGGAGGTCTAGTATCAGGGTTGTAGGATAGGGGCCCCTAGAGTTTTCGTACTACTCACCGGGGGTTTGTGAGGCTTGGTAGGGCTATCCATAGATGATTTGTATTTTGGATTGTGTCTCCCTTATGGTAGTTATTTATGGTAGTTACTGTATGATATTATTGCATGCTATTTTATTTATGGTTCTTATGCTTAGAAAATTATATACGCTATTTCTACTGGACTTACTAATGCTCTTTTGTTTTTGTTTTTGTTTTTCCTTTCCTTCACTGAGTCGAGGGTCGATTGGAAACAGCCTCTCTGCCCTTTCGGGTAGGGGTAAGGCTCTACATATTACTCTCCCCATACCCCACTTTGTGGGACTATACTGGGTAGTAGTAGTAGTTGTTGTTGTTGTAGTCGAGGACCAAAAAGCATGCTATACTTGGAATATTTTTAATCTTATTGACAGTTTGAATTGCGTAAATAACATCTAATTAGTAAGTGAATTTCTAAAAAGATTAAACTTCATTTTCTTAAATTGTTAAAAGAGAATTGGCTTTTCTTTGGATAATTATTTCCTAATGACTTCTTGATTGACTGTCTGTGTGTTAAATTTGGAACAGGCCGAACACCTCGACAGATTAAATAGATGCATCTATGGTTCGCGTCATTCTATCCTCTGGCAGTAACACTGTCTAAGTATTTGTTCGATCGGATCATACGACCTCGGCATGATTTGCGCATGCTTCTAATGCTTTCTTGAGATTTACAAATTGATATTGCCTCCTTGGTCTGAGATAAATTGATAAATAATGGATTATGAATTTGGAAACTTCTAAATATAAAAAGGAATGTTTACTTGTTTCTTGACTTACTTGAGTTTACTGTCGTTTTTATTAAATCCATGATTACTCGATTATTAATATATTATTATTGGACCACTAGTAAGTATCAAGTCGACCTCTCGTCTCTACTTCTTCGAGGTTAGACATGATACTTACTGGTTACACGTCTACTAAAAATTACAACTATGACAACCCTTCTAAAATCGTTACTATTGACACGATAACCATCCCTATATAGCTATTGGGACGGATTTGGACGCGTTCTAAGATCCATCATTACAACAGGTCTATTGGAACGGTTATATGTAACGGTTTCAAAACCGTCACCATATAGCTTTATTGTAACAATTATGGAACTGCTAGCCATCTATCTATGGGAACGACTTTCTGTGTTTTTGGGACGGTTATAAACCATTGTTTTTAAGTCTATTGCAACGGTTATTGCAACGAATTTTGTGATATATTGAACAATTATCAGTACCCTATTGCAATGGATATTCCAACATATCGCAACAGTTATTAGGGGCTACTGTTATTATTTTCCAGGTATATTGGAACGGTTATATTCTCTATTCCAACAATTGACAATTGTAATTTCTGATATTTATAGAAGCAAAATATTTTTTATGCTATAACTTAAATAAATCACAAAATAATATTAAAATATCCAACTAATATTATCCATATACGAAACAAAATATGAATATATTGTTTGATCAACAATTCAAAAGTCAAAATAGATGAGTTTGCATACAAAAAGTTCTAAACTAAAATATCCTTAAACATGATAATAAAAAGGTAAAAATAGCATGGGCTAGCCAGTTTTCTTCGTCAATACTTTCACCCACAACCACTGCACCTACAAAAGACAATCAGAAATAAATTAACAATGTTTTTAAGATAATTGATCACAGAGTGCTGACCAATTTGATAAAACCAAAATTATTAACTCTCTAATTCTTTAATTTTTTCGCAGAGTTTCTTTTGTAAATATGACTATCTCAAAATTTTTAACCTGCCCAAAACATCATCTGTAATAAGACTATTCCAAAATTTTCAACCTATTCACAACATGATACAATTTCCATGCAAAAACTAAGATCCATCCAGAAATCATAAGATGAGTTACTGTACTTTAAGCAACATACAACAAACCAAAATCCGCAATAGACGAACCAAATCAAACAATTCTCCAATCTGTTATATTTTAAGCAAGATAACCTGCCTTAACATCTTCGAATATTAATACATCACCTAAACAGCAAGACAATGTGTATCCTCTTACATGACTGTGTATAGCTACATTAGTAACTATAAGGACAATATTAAGGAAACTACATACACCAACCTAACATAAAGGGAACTCCATAATTCCGTACTAATGACATGATCTGAAGAATTCAAGCATGACATGCGAGATGATATAACAAATTACATGGCATAAATTAGAAACAGAATCCATTATCCTAGATCTGCTAAGATATACTCACATACATAAGTTAAGAGCATAAATAAGAACCAGAATCCATTAGATCTTCTGAGAACACCATTTGCATCAGAAGCCAAACTTCAAGGCACAGTAACTTCTACAAACAAACAAAAACCAAAACAATTACGTGGACATATCATTGTATAGAGCTCGTTTCCGATGCACAAGGGGTGCTTTAGCATTCATAGGTAAGTAAAGTATCAGTTTTGGGTAGTAGCACCACCAGTTAGACGAACATTCATACTACCAATTTTTGGGCAAAAAAAAATAGAAAAATCCTGTGGACGAGTAATAATCTCCCTTTCATTAGTGATAGAAGGGGATATGGACCATCAATTTCATATGAAGAACTAGGCAATCAGCTGGATCTCTAGGCCATCAAGAAGGAATTAAGTAATATGAAGTAGATGCTCGGACCTAAGTAACTTAATTAAGTAATTTGAAGTAGATGCTAAAACACACTGATATCCTTCAACTGACCAGAACTTACATTGCTCTTTCAGCTGTTGCCCTCATAGTCCTTTGTTGAGTGCTTGACAACAAAGATCAAAAGATTTCCATTAGATAGTGTGTCAACATAAACAATTAGTGAAACAGAAACAGCAAGATAAGCAAAGATGACTTCGGAATTATCATGTTAATTTTTCCCACCGAAGTTTCTGCAATTTGCATCTGGATGGCTGAAGAAAGAGCACTGACCATGAGGAGATTGCACTACAAATTGGCTGTGATATGGAACTCCAGGAAGTAGCAAATCAAGAGGAGATTTTCTGGAAACAGATATCCCGGGTACAGCAGTCCAGCAAGGAGATAAGAGTACCAGTTTATTTTAAAAAGATGGCCAATATCCGCAGGGGATATAATCACATCGACAGGCAGAAAACAAATGACATAATCATTGTTGAAACACAGGAAATCACAACAACTATCAAATAAGTTCCTTAAGAATTTATACAGGAAATCTGAAAGGGGGACACCAGGACAATCTCTCTCACCCGCCAGTGGAAGAGGAGGACTTTCTCCGTTCTCCGAGGAACAAGTTTGTCCTAATCGAATCATAAAGCAGAGAGTACAATTCTCCTATGCCACCCAAAACAAACTCCAAAATGCCCCCACAAGCTTCACTACCCCAAGCTCTCTCCTCTCTTTGTGGCTTCTATATAAGTAATAAAGTAAAACAAAGTAAACTAAATCAAAAAAAGGCCCAAAACATTAGTCCTAGACTTGACCAATTTTGAATTGCACTTCAACAACAACAACAACAACAACTACTACCCAGTATAGTCCCACAAAGTGGGGTCTGGGCAGAGTAATATGTAGACGGGCCTTACCCCTACCCGAAAGGGCAGAGAGGCTGTTTCCAATTGACCCTCGGCTCAGTGAAGGAAAGGAAAAACAAAAACAAAAATAAAAGAGCATTAGTAACTCCAGCAAATGAATTGCACTTCAAAAGGTCAGATTTTTTATTTTTGGACCACCAACCTTCAAATCTCTATTTACTTGTTTGGATGGTCGAATAGGCTTCAGATATTAGGACTCAACTTTTTTAAACTCAACATGATGGAATTTTAATGCACTTATATTAACCTTTAATGCAATTCTAACAGGCAGAATTGCTAAACCAAACCAATAAAATCACCCTACTAAAAGTAACTTAATTGCAGCAGTTCGGTCATGGCCATTATCTTTCAAATCATCTCGAAGTTGAACCTTGTCCAAAACTTCTCCAGTTGAATCTTTGTCTACTTTTCCTTATGCCATAGTGAGGCGCCGCAATTCTAGCATAACTTTATAAATAGCTACATATTATAAAGATAAACTGCAAACAAGTAAAATTATCAAGAAAGCATCCATATGAAGAAATTTTACCTTCAGTAGAGCAAGACATGGAAGCACAAAAAAGCAGCATGTTCTGCCCCATCTTCGGAAGCCCCTTCTCTGGGATTCCTTCATCGACATTGTAAGGAATCTCACTGTTAACATAGTTAGTATGGGAAACAAATCAAACAAATAAAGAATCCAACACTTCGGATTAGAGCATGTTTCATTTTGATATATACAGTTCGTCAGTGTAAAGAGTACAATATTTACAAGGAAAAATTCTTGCAAAGTAGGATAGTTGAGAAGTTGAATTTACATTGCAAAACAAAGGCTTGCACAGATATATCTAATTCCTATATCTGGTAGTGCGTAAAAAAAGGCCTATGAAATATATGTTATCTATTAGTGTATGAATCATGTAATAGGTAAAAGAAAGTAATATACACAATAATCATGAAATCATAAATATTGTCGCTGCTAACTTTGCTGTTGTAGCTGCAAGACAAAATATAAGGCTGATCTTTGCAGAAAAAACAGTGGGTAGGGGAGAGAATATTGATTTTTTAAGAAAGACAATTAAAAGTTACAAGTATGCTCTTACCGCGCCATACAAATCCAAAAATACCAAACAAGTTCTATCGAATTTGTATATATAAGCTACTAAACACTGCACTCAGAATAAAAAAATGAAATAAAGTAACAAAATAAAATACATCAGTAGCAGACTATAATTGTAGCTTAAATCCAACAAAGTAACCTTCATCCATTCTAAATCCCCAATTTATAACTCTTGGTCAAAATACAAAAAAAACTTCAAACATAAACAAATATGGGGAATTGTTATTCAGCAAACAAACAAGCTATAGAAATTAAGCTCAAACCTCATGAATCATAATAAATCCCATTCTAGTAGATCGAAACTCCATTTTCCATCAATAAATTTGGACCATCAACCATCAACATTTAGTTTCTTATCTCTTGATTATTAATACGACCAAATAACCATACTTAGGGAAAACACTATAGTGTTGAGAGATGTTATTTTTCCTTCAGCAAAATAATTCAGAAGCAGAACCAAAGCAACAAACTTGACGAAATATGAAAATACTCTTGAGATTTCTCATCTAGAACCCACACACAATGGAAAGAAGATAAATTTTTTTACTAGAGCTTACCTCAACAGACCTAGAAGCGCGCTCGACGAAGGTGTGGCCAGAGGAGGAGGCTCGCTGGAGATTGGGTTTGACGGAGGAATTTGGGTTGGAAAATATTAGGGCTTGTGTTGGCTTTCCATATTCTCTAAAGTGAGAGTATTCTGTAATAAGATTTTGCCACATATATTCTAAAATAAAGACAATTATTAGGAATACAAAATTAAAAATTCAAATTAAAAAAAGAATTTAAAATCGAAAAATGTAGCGCGGTTTAGTAAATCAGAGAAGGAAAATTGGGGGGAAACCTCAACCGTTCCCATAGCATTTTCTCCCAAGAAACTGTCCCAATACACATATCTATTGCGACGGTTTAACATATCGTCCCTATAGAGTAATATGTGGTAACAGCTATATGGCCATTGTAACGGTTTTCTTTTATAACGATACCAATAGGTTCGTCAAGCTATGAGGACGGTTATAACCGTGTCAGTAACTAATCTATTGTAACGGTACCATAACTGTTACAACATAACCGTTACTACATAACCGTTGCAATAGGGCCAATTTCTAGTAGTTGTAGCCAATAGAGTCTCCATTAGAGTATTGTACTGTATTTTTGTGGTACTATACTGGGTAGTTGTTGTTGTATTTCGAATATTTATTGTATTTTATTTTATTCCCTAGTAAATGCTCATGCACTTGTGACACCGGGTTATAGGATGATTTTGAGGTATTTTGTATTGACTTCTTAACATTTATATTTAATTTGAAATGCTTATCTTTTACTAGTTGAATTGAAGGAAAATTACGATTTCAAAATTATTAAAACAAGAATTAAATTAAGTAATTACGGTTGGCTTGCCTGACAGCAGTATCCGGCACCATCACGAACCTTAGTAGATTTTGGGTCGTGACACTTTCCACCACGGTAACAACCAAAAAATACCACAAAAGCTCTAACATTTAACAATAATTTCTCTCAAAAGTTCAGTTTCTCCTTCCCAATCATTCCCTTCTCTCTCGCGGGTGCAATCACTGTTTTGCTATATTAAAAATTCATCTTTGCATCGCTTTGCTTTCATTACTATTCTTCCTTAATCTTATTGCCGCTCTTCCATTAGTTTGGTTCTCTTCTTCTTTCTTTGTGCATTGTCCTTGTGGTTTATTGCTCTTTGAAGCCCCACACCAATTATTCGTTTATATATAAACTTTTCCTTCATCGGCCGCCAAAGCCCACTTCACTACTTTTTTCTGATAAAACCAAATCAAAAATCATCCCCACCCATTTGATTGATATATTTTTATCAGTGAAGAACCAACTATCAGATCTAATTATGGTGAGATTGGAAGGTTGTAGATGGGTTCTTTTTGATTTTTTGGAATTGGGGTCAAAAGGAGATTGTAGAAGTAATAGTGGTTATGTGGTGGTGTAACAATGGAGACTTATTTGAGTTTGTTTAGTGGTTTACATTGATTATGATGGTGATGAAAGTGGTGTTCTTGATGTGCATTTTGTTTTCTAGAATGGAGGTGGAAGTGGAGAAGATAGTTTGGGGCAGATGCACAGGAAGGTGGAGGAAAAATTGGAGAAGAAAGTTGTATAAGAATTAGGTTGGGTCCATATTGATTTTAGGGAGAAAAAAAAAGGATAAGTCTAATTTTAAAGAGCTTCACGTGGTCACATCTGAGTGCAATACACAAATTTTGCCATATTAGCATAAAATATAGTACTTCCTAATAGAAATATTTGTTTGGTCATATGCCAAGTTAATGAATTTTGCCTAACGAATAATCAAAAAAAAAAAAACCCTTATGTCTCAATTTACGTGGCAGAGGATTTTGAGAGTCATACTTCTTAATTTTGACCATAAATTAGAACATAAATCTTTTAAATTTATATACAAAATTTAAATATTTGAAAACTATGAAAAATTACTTCCATAAATTAATATATATATATATATATATATATATATATATATATATATATATATATATATATATATATATATATATATATCAATCATATTGTTTGAGGTACTTTTCTTTTTAGTCTATTTCAAAATAAATAATATATTTCTAAATTTAAAAATAATTTAACTTTAAATTCTTCATTTTATCCTTTTTGCCCTTAGTGAGAAGTTTTTATAGCCACACAAATAACATGACCCCATAAATCTTTAAATTCTTAATTTTTTATGATCACAAGTCTTAAAATAAAAAAAATTTCTTAAATTTTGTGTCGAGTCAAGCTACAATATAAAACTGGAAGTATTTGGAGAGGTGCGGGGAGCTCAACGAGTTAATCTGAACTCTCTGGTCAATACCTGTAACAATAAAAAAGCACCATAGAGTAGCAAGCATTTTGGAATATCTCAAAAATGGTTCTACGAACCCTAGTGAGCAGACGGACCTTAGCAACAAGGTTAGGGTTCCGCCAGCAACTCGGCGGCTTGCAGACCTTTTCGCTCCCTGATCTCCCCTACGACTATGGAGCAGTGGAGCCGGCAATTAGCGGTGACATAATGCAGCTCCACCACCAGAAGCATCATCGGACTTACGTCACAAATTACAATAAAGCCCTTGAACAGCTACATGACGCCATTTCCAAAGGAGATGCGCCTACCGTTGCCAAATTGCATAGCGCTATTAAATTCAACGGCGGAGGTCAATTTCTCTCTCTTCCATTATTTATCTACTTAATTCATTGTTTGTGGAGTTTAATTGATTTGTCATATTTTTTATTTTGTTCGAGATAAAATTAGATTTGAGGTGAACTGGAGTATGAGAGATTAATCGTCGTAGGATTTAAAAGAATTAAAAGAAATTAGGTGGTTGTTTTTGTCATATTGAATTATGCTCGGAGGAATTAGTTGTAGCAGTTTGATGAGAAGAGCTTAGAATGAATTACCTTTTGGCTTTTGGCTATTGATGTCAGTTTGAATGAAATTATGATATTATTACAAATATTAATTCTAATTATGGAGATGATGTTAAATGAATGCCGAAATGGTCTTTTTTGCTGCAGAAAATGAGAAATAGGTAAATATCTAGACATTGTTATCAAAGGCGCGCTTAAGCCTTGAAGCGAGGCTCAAAACATGTTGAGCACACCGACTTGCTTAACGGGCGCTTCACTGTTGTCATCAAAGCTCTAAGGCATACTTTTCTTTGCTAACGAGCGTAATCCGGAAGATGCGACACTAAACAGTTGATATTTCACTTTATCATAAATTTTCTTCAATTTCATTATCCATATATTTGGTATTCATGATTATAGATATTAGCCTTGGAGTACAGATACATATTTGTAGTTTTACTCTATCTGCGTCTTTCTTTATTAAAGCCCACGCTTTATTTGCGTTTAAAGCCTAACAGACCTCAAAGCTTTTATGCTTTTCGCCTTTGATAACACTGTATCTAGAAAAATTAGTGAGTTATAGATGTATGAGGGGAATTATGATGGTCAAGAAGAAAAACATTGGATTGCCTCGAGTTAATTAAGCTGTTGTTCAGCCTGGAAGTATGTTGCTGTTTTCACCATCTAATTTCTGCGCTCTCTGTGGCAACATGCATTATGATTTGCATTTGTGCTTTGTTGAAACCCATTCAACAAAGCACAAATGACAACGGCTCTTTCTCTCTCTTCTCCCCCCTCTCTCTCTCTCTTCGAATTCTCCCTCAGGCTAACACCCTCGGCACCACCACCTTCTGGCGAGTCGCCGGAACCAGCAGGTAAGTACCTCTCTCTCTCTATCTCTCTCTCTCACGGCTCGGAACACTGTTCCGGCACTGTTCCGGCAATAGCCCACAGTGGTCTCTCACGGTGGTCTCTCTGTCACCTCCCACACCATCGAGACACACAACTTCAGGTGCACACCCCCTGCAAATTCTGTCGCCGAAATCATCCCCACGCACCGCCACTGCCCTCCCACGCGCCGCCACTGCCAGCCACGCGCCGCGCGCGTGAGTGTACTTCCCGTCACTTTTTCCCCCGGCTCCTTTTAGACCGTTTTTTCCCCCCACAATTCCGACCAACTTGGTACTCCCGGAATATTCCCCTGGTCACTTTCATTCTCTACTATTCCCTTAGCCACCTCATCTCCTTCTTCTCACTGCTTATTCACAGCAGATCTTGTTGCTGTTTAGAGGTCTGGAATTCTTGCTTTTCGCCGGAAATTTTTCTGCTCTTTTTTTTCTATTCTCTCCTCTACTCTTTATGGGTGTGTTCTGTTTTCTTGGACAGGTGCCTATTTTACCGGCGAGGATTTCCGGCAAGACACAGTACTCCCAGTGACTCCCGTTCAGACTCGCGGCATGACGCAATAAAACTACACGTTCTGCTAAGCTTCAGGAAAACTTGGGCGCATCAAAGCATACTTTCAGGTTTTTCCACCAGGAGTTGGTACCTCCCGCTCTCTTGTTTACTTTGTGCTCCTTTTTACGTATTTTAGCTAGCATTTCGACTGTGGTCTATTCTGTTGCTATCTAGTTTGCACCTTTTTGCGTGTTTTGCTATAGTGCGTGTGTGTGCCACTGTACCCTATAGTCGGTTGGAGGGATAGTGGCCGCGGCGGGGATGATAGCGTAAGGTCATGTCCTCGGGGGGTGGGGGTGGTAGCGGGAGTGAGTAGGGGAGCAGGGGTAGTCCTACGGGCAGGGCGGGAGGTAAGGGTGGGAAGAGGGTAGCGGACGCCCATAGATTAAGGATTGGGTCATGGAACATAGGCACTCTGACGGGTAAGTCCATAGAGTTGGCGAAGGTTCTTCAGAAGAAGAGGGTTAACATAGCGTGTGTCCAGGAGACTAGGTGTAAAGGGTCGAAGGCGAGGAATGTAGATGGGTTTAAGCTGTGGTATTCTGGGGTCATGAGGGGTAAGAATGGAGTGGGCATCTTGGTGGATAGGGACCTAAGGGAGTCTGTGGTCGAGGTTAGGCGAGTGAATGATAGGTTAATGTCTATTAAGCTGGTTATTGGGGGTTGCGTCCTCAACATCATCAGCGCATACGCGCCGCAAGCGGGCTTAGAAGAGGAGGCTAAGAGGCACTTTTGGGAGGACTTGAATGATCTGGTGGGTAGTATTCCCCAATCTGAGAAGTTAGTTATTGGAGGGGACTTTAATGGTCATATTGGGGTTGTTGCTGGTGGCTATGATGAGGTGCACGGTGGCTTCGGCTTTGGGGTCAGGAACGGAGGAGGCACTTCGCTGCTAGATTTCGCTAGGGCTTCCGAGCTTCTGATTGCGAACTCGACATTCCGGAAGAGGGAGGAGCACCTGGTCACCTTCAAAAGTTCGGCGGCGAGGACTCAGATTGATTACATCATCATCAGAAGGAGCAATAGGGGCTTGTGCAAGGACTGCAAGGTTATTCCAGGAGAGTCTCTTTCAACTCTTCATAGACTCCTAGTGATGGATATCGGTCTCTGGGTGAAGAGGAAGAGGAGGGGCGCTCGGGGTCAACCGCGGATTAGATGTGCTTTGACTAAGGAGAAGGCACAGGAGTTGGAAAGGAGGTTAGTTGAGGGCGGAGCTTGGACAAGTTTTGGGGAAGCGGATGCTATGTGGACAGTGACGGCGAACTTGGTTAGGGGGTAGCATGGGACGTGCTCGGGGTAGCCAAGGGATATTTAGGCAGACATCAGGGTGATTGGTGGTGGAACGTTGTAGTCTAAGGAAAAGTGGAGGTGAAGAAGGCGGCGTTCGCTAGGTTGGCAGGGAGCACAAGCGAGAAGGAACGGAGAGCGAACAGGGTGATCTACAAGGAGGCGAGAAAAGAAGCAAAGATGGCAGTCACGGAAGCTAAAAACGCGGCGTTCGGTCGCATGTATGATGAACTAGGGGAGAGAGGCAGGGATAAGAAGTTATTCCGGTTAGCTAAAGCAAGGGAAAGGAAGGCACGTGATCTAGACCAAGTTAGGTGTATCAAGGGCGAGGATGGTAGAGTTCTGATGGGGGAATCTCAAATCAAACAGAGGTAGCAGGCGTACTTTCGGTACCTACTTAACGAGGAGGGGGATCATAACATTGAGCTAGGGGAGTTGGGGCATTTAGAGCAGCATAGAGACCTTGGGTACTGTAGGCGCATTAGGGTGGAGGAGGTCATGGGGGCTTTGCGTAGGATGAGTAGGGGTCGAGCGACCGGGCCTGACGAGATCCCGGTGGAGTTCAGGAAGTGCATGGGTAAGTCAGGAGGGGAGTGGCTCTCTAGGTTGTTCAATGCGATCTTCAGGACCAAAAGGATGCCGGATGAGTGGAGGTGGAGTACAGTGGTGCCCTTGTACAAGAACAAAGGGGACATCCAGTGCTGCAACAACTATGGGGGTATCAAATTAATAAGTCACACGATGAAGGATTGGGAGAGGGTGATTGAGGCGCGGGTGAGGGAGGTGACATCTATATCGGGGAAACAGTTCGGTTTCATGCCGGGCCGCTCCACCACAGAGGCTATCCACCTAGTCAGGCGGCTGGCGGAGAAATTCAGGGATAAGAAGAAGGACCTGCACATGGTGCTTATCGACTTGGAGAAGGCGTATGACAAGGTCCCAAGGGAGGTGTTTTTGAGGTTCTTGGAGGCGAAGAGCGTGCCGGAAGCCTAGCCTATATCAGAGTAATCAAGGACATGTACAATGGAGCTAAGACTAGGGTTAGGACGGTGGGTGGCGAATCAGACCATTTTCCTGTGGTAATGGGGCTCCACCAAGGATCGGCGCTGAGCCCCCTCTTGTTTGCCTTAGTGATAGATGCTCTGACACGTCATATTCAAGGGGATGTGCCTTTGTGTATGCTTTTTGCTGATGATATAGTATTGATAGACGAGACGAGGGTCGGTTTTAGTGAAAGGTTAGAGGTATGGAGACGGACTCTCGAGTCTAAAGGTTTCAAAATAAGCAGATCTAAGACAGAATACCTGGAGTGCAGGTTTGGCGCCGAGCCGAGTGAGGTAGGCAGGGACGTGATGATTGGTTCTCAGGCCATCGCCAAGAGGGACAGTGTCCGATATCTTGGATCTGTGATTCAGGGGACGGAGGGATTGACGGGGACGTCACCCATCGTATAGTAGCGGGGTGGTCAAAGTGGAGGCTTGCATCAGGGGTCCTGTGTGACAAGAAAGTTCCACACAAACTCAAGGGGAAATTCTATAGAGCCGTGGTTAGACTTGCGATGTTGTATGGGGCAGAGTGCTGGCCCGTGAAGAACTCTTATGTTCAGAGAATGAAGGTTGCGGAGATGAGGATGCTTAGGTGGATGTGCGGGCACACCAGGCTAGATAAGATCAAGAATGAAGTTATTCGAGAGAAGGTAGGGGTGGCCCCGGTGGATAAATGAGGAGATGCGAGAAACGAGGCTGAGGTGGTTCGGGCATGTTCGAAGGAGGGGTCCCGATGCCCCGGTGAGGAGCTGTGAGCGGCTGGAGATTGTTGGCGGTCGGCGAGGCAGAGGGAGGCCTAAGAAGCATTGGGGAGAGGTGATTAGGCAGGACATGATTAGAATGCAGGTTTCCGAGGACTTGACCCTTGATAAGAGAGTCTGGAGGTCTAGAATCAGGGTTGTAGGTTAGGGGCTCCTAGAGTTCTTCGTACGCCTCAACCGGGGTTGGGTGTGGGCCAGCAGGGATACCCGTAGATGATTTGTGTCTTAGCTTATGCCCCCCCAATGGTTGTTCGTTATCGTAGTTACTGTATGATATTATTGCATGCGATTGTATTATGTTTCTTATGTTTAGATAATTATTTACGCTATTTCTGCGGGAGTTACTAATGCTCTATTGTTATTGTTATTGTTTTTGTTTTTGTCTTTGTTTTCTTTTTACAGCTGTTTTTCCTTTTATCCTATGCGCCGAGGGTCGATTGGAAACAACCTCTCTGCCCTTTCGGGTAGGGGTAAGGCTCATCAACATATTACCCTCCCCAGACCCCACCTGGTGGGAGTATACTGGGTAGTTGTTGTTGTTGTTAATTGCAGGTCACATTAACCACTCGATTTTCTGGAAGAATCTTGCCCCTGTCCGCGTATGCTTGCTTCCTCAGTTAAATTATTGTTCTACTTTGAAGTGAAATGACATAACTGCTAAATCATTGCAGGAGGGTGGTGGTGAGCCTCCAAAGCGTTCTCTTGGTTGCGCTATCGACACTAACTTTGGCTCCCTGGAAGCTTTAGTTCAATAGATGAATGCAGAAGCTGCTGCTTTACAGGGCTCTGGCTGGGTGGTAGGTCTCACATCCTTTTCTTGGGACTTTGTTGGTCAGTTTAGGTCTTTGAAAATCAAGCTTTTGATTGCACCTTTATTTCTTTTTGAGCCTGCATTTATGTTTGCAATGGCTTGGTGTGGACAAAGAGCTTAAGCGCCTTGTGATTGAAACCACTGCTAATCAGGTAATTTATGCATGTTTATTTCTGCTAAATTGATGAATTGGTGAGTGTCATCTTCAACAAGTGAAGTTGATTCTTCCACTTTGTTGCCTTAACTCAGAGGTTGTTATCCAAGAAATAGTGAAAAGATAAGGCATAAGACTGCTAATTTCTTGATCCACAAGATTGTCTTCAAAACTGCAGCCTGAATAATCTGACCTTTCACTATTATCAGCTCCTCTAATCAAGAGATGGATTTTTTTTAATCTTAAAATACTGTCTTTGCATTAGCTGAGATTCCTATTAGTTTAATGAACTTCTTTGACCGATCCTTTAGGATTAGTTTGCATTCTCTCACGTCCTTGGCTTGTCAGCATTCTGCAATCCGCAACATAAACACAGGCACGTGCTGTGTAGATAGGTCTTCATTTTGTCAATCCTTTTATATGTTAGGATTGCATAAGAAAGTTGGCAAGTGTTTCTTTAATTTTGCTTGTCAGGTTGCCTATCAACCAGGTTGCTTATGATAGGGCTCATTTTTTCTTGCCAGGACCCTTTGGTTTCTAAAGGAGCAAATTTGGTTCCTCTTCTGTGAATAGACATTTGGGAACATGCATACTACTTGCAGGTATTTTTTTTATAAAGTTACAGTGCTTTAATACCCCAAACATGATATGTCCACAATGCTATGAAACTATTCATGATTCTACCAATGTTTTTATTCTGAATCATGGTTGACAATGACATTGCTAATTGTTCCAAGTAAGATTTTCTCCTTTCTCTTGGATAGCAGTTTACTAGAGGTATATATTGCATACAGCTGAAAAGAGGTAGGCTTAACAGTAAGGAGGAATGAGCTTCTCTGCATAAATGTATTGAATTTTTTATGGAAATAGATGTCTTTGAAAGCCATTTTTATGTGGTCTGGACTTTTTATTCAAATTCAAGCATTCTTGTTTTTAAATTTAACTAATACCTTGCCTTTGCCTTTTGTGATGCAGTACAAAAATGTAAGAGCTGATTATCTGAAGAACATATGGAAAGTTATGAACTGGAAATATGCAAATGAAGTTTATGAGAAAGAATGTCCTTGAACAGGGATATTTGATGTTGTTTTGAGGACATGTCTCTAAAACTTTTTGATGGGAAATAAGGCCGAGTGACATGAGCAGGTGTCCTATTTTTCTTGCGTGTCGCTGGTTGATGTACTTGATGTATTTCTGGAAAAGGTTGATATATGTACTTGATATGTAGAGCCTAAATAAAACTACTCTATCGTTTGAGCGCAACTCTTTGGATATCAGTTTATCCATCAAGAATGTTTTGAGTATATAGAGTATGTCTTCAAACTCCCACCAAGTGAATAGATAAGAAAACAAGAGCAGATAGGTGTTTATTCACAAAGACTTGGGAGCAGAACAGGATATTTGCATAAAGTCACCCGAGGGATTAGCAGAACAAGATATAGTCATAAAATCAGCCTAGGGAAGGTTTCCATGCAAACACCATTTATTTATGGGAAAAACCACCTTTGCCCCGACGTCTGAATAAAAGACATCCTGCACAGCTTATCACTCCACCTAGATGTTTATATGGCAGTTGACCCCTAGAAATTTGCTTTAAGACCATCATCCATCATTCTTATTTTACTCAATTGAAGATCAATTTCTTTCCTTTTTTTATAAAAAAAGTTGGATCCGAAATGAATCGGGGGATAATTAAAGATCAATTTTTATTAAAACGTTGAATTTAAATATAGAAGTCCACCCAGATTCTATTTAACATTTGACTTTCTTATGTTGATGATATTTGATTTTGACATTATCGTATATATAAGTGGTTTAAAGCATTATATTAAGAATACTATTAGCATATTGAGATACAACGAATAAATACCACGAATAAACTGTGATAAGTTCATATGTATAAGATGGTTTACTACCTTAAAAAAGAATACAAATAGCATACATTTGTTTAACCATTTTAAAATGGGCAACAAAAGTACCCCCAAACTATAGTTCAGTTTATTTTAAAGGGAAAAACTTTTAAAAACAAATCTTTCATGTACTTCAGATGCTTCATTACCATGATTTAAATGTCATCTGCACATCAGAAATTTTAAATGGAACATAGCTTCAGTTCAGTGTTTTCATTTTTATTTATTTGAATTAATTGAAAAGGTTAATAAATTAGTTGAAAGGATTTGTAAATTCCCAAAGCAACACGCGCAAGCATTATATATACTTTGTGGTAGATACTCAAGTAAGCAAATGACAATTTAAGTTTGTTTTTTTATTATTAAGTAATAATAGATTTCATTGATGGCATCAAGAAGATGCTTAATAATACAAAAGTTATGGAAGCAAAAAAGACATTTTTAGCTCAATTACAAAAGACTATTCTAGTACCAGGGAGCTAACGAAGTTCAAAAAGTTGTCAGGAGAATTTAAGATGAGCAAGGTTTTGTTCAGGTGGAGTACCTGAGATCTATTTGCTCCACAAAATATAAGAGTGCTATCGGCATATAATAAGTGTGAAATATTAACAGTATTCCTTGTACCAACATTAAAACCATCCAGCCAATTCAACTTCTTGGCTTTGTCCAGCATATTACTTAGACTCTCCATGGCCAAGATAAAGAGGAAGAGGGAGAGGGGGTCCCCTTATCTGAGCCCTTTCTGTGGTGAAAAAAATCCAAATGGGCTTATATTCACCAAAATTGAATACTTCACTGTGGTGATGCTAAACCTGATCCATTTGATCCATCTTTCACCAAAATCCATCTGTTTTAGAATGGAGAAGAGATAGGATCAGTTGAGTTGATCAAAAGCTTTTTCAATGTCTAGCTTGCACAAGATATCGGGCTCTTTACTTTTCATTCTCCAGTCCAGAACTTCATTGGCAATTAGAGCAGCATATGTAATCTGTCTATCATTCATAAATGCATTTTGATGATTGGAAACTAACTTACCCATTAATGCTTTGAGCCTTTCTGCTAGAACTTTGGCTACAATCTTATAAACACTTCCAATTAGGCTAATTGGCCTATAACCTTTGAGGTTAATTGCTCCTTTCTTCTTTGACACCAGAGTTATAAAGGATGCATTTGATGAACATATAGAGGCCATATTTTCTACAACAATGGAGGCTTGTTGGGCTCGCGAAGGTGCCAATAGATTTAGAGAATTGGGCCATGAATTTAAAATGCTTACACTAATTAGCCTTAGTCCAATTGAGGCCCAAGAATTTCAAGAAATTGAAGAAGTCTAAGAATCCATTCAAGATCAGGATTTAGTTTCCTTAAAGATTGAGATTTCCTATTTCTTATTTCCTAGGAATTTAGTTTTTGTTTAGTTTTTGTTTTAGTAGGGTTATATTGTAGCTCTAGTCAAACTAGGATTGTTAGTTGGTATCACATTCCTACTAGAATCCTTTTTCCTATTTTAGTTAGGATAGATTTTCTTAGCCTTATTCTTATTCTAGTCTAATTAGGATTAGTTTTCATTAACCTTACCAATTCTACTCATTGTAAGGCCTATTTAAAGAGTTTAACATGGTGAAAATAAACATTGGTGATTAGTTTTTCTATGTTGTTGCTTCAAAAACGTGATTGATCTTTTATTTCATTGTTCTTCCTTTATTCAACGCTTCTTGCAATCTTGCGGGATTGGGGAACGTGTGGGTGAATTTTCTTTCCATCTTACAATCTTCTAACATGAGTTTGAAGAACGCTTTCGCTAGTTTTGTGAAAAACTTTAGCGGGATGCTTTTGTTTTTCTCTCTTCTTTGTACTTGAGAGATGCAAAACCTTGAAAGTACATCAATTTGGTATCAGAGCTCAATTTCCAGGTCCGAATTTTTAAAATGTTATCTTGTTCATCGTGTCACTATACAATCAAATAACAAGCTCGGGATCCTCTTCACTTGAGGAACAACTTGAGAGTGAAAGATCAAGAATTACAGCCCTTGAACAAGATAACAAAGAAATCAAAGTGCAGCTAGATGACTTAAGGAAATCAATATAGAATTTGACTAGATTGGTTGAAGGTTTAGCGGTTCAAAATCAGCCACCAAATCTTCCACAACGCCTACAACCTCTACCGCCACCAAGACACAACATACCAGTGCTACCGCGACGTCTTCCACTTCGAGATCCACCAATTCAATCGCGGGGAACAGGACATTATTGAGCAAGCGGAAGAAGTTATAGCTATGAAAATACCGAGGCGCCATGCTCACTATGATAAAAACTCAGATACAGAATATTCTGGTAATCAAGGTAGTGAACAGTACGACTCTGGTGAAGTTCAATATCAATATGATAGAAGGAGATTTCAGAGAAGGCCACACAATAATAATCGAGAGAGGTATAAACATGATGATATTAAGCTTGAGATTCCAGAGTATGATGGAAAATCTCAAGGCGATGAATTTATTGATTGGCTTATAACTATTGAGCGTGTTTTTGATTATAAAGAATACTCTGATGAGAAGAAGGTCAAACTTGTTGCTATAAAACTTAGAGGTTATGCATTGCTATGGTGGGAAAACCTCAAAAAATAGCGAGAAACATGAATTCGTACTTGGGAAAGAATGAAACGAGAATTGCGCCAACAATTCTTGCAAGAGACATATGAAGAAGATTCTTACTTGAAGTTTCATTCTTTTAGACCAGGAGCTTTATCCGTGGACGAGTACACAAAAGAATTTGAATATCTTAGGTTCAAAAGCAACATTAAAGAAAAACCAGCCCGCCTAGTTGCTCGATATTTGGCTAGATTAATAAGGCTATTGCGAATGTGATACAATTGCAGCCCCTTTGGACCTTTGGAGATTTTTTCAAACTAGCCAAGGTCCTAGAGACACAACAAAAGGAAGCCAAATGTGCATCAACTACCATAATAAGGCCTAACTCTTTCAACCGTGGGAGTGCTAGTTTGAGCTCTACAAAGCCACAATTGATTACAACCAAACCAAGTGTCCAGAAAGTTGAAGGGATGCAAATGACTTCAGAATCAATTTGTAAAAAACGATGCCATAAATGTGGAAGACTTGGGCATATACAAGCTTATTGTCCAAACAAAAAGACATTCACTATCCTTGAAGGAGCAACTGATGAAGAAGATTATAATAAAGAGCAACATGATGAATCTTGGAAGAAGTAGCTGAATATGGAGATGATGGAGAATACCTTATGATCCGATGCGTTCTTCATTCAGATTCTAGCAAGGAAGAACCAGGGTTGCGACACAATATTTTTAGAGCTGTGGTTAGACCTGCCATGTTATATGGAGAGGAGTGCTGGCCGGTGAAGAAATCTCATGTTCAGAGAATGAAGGTTGCGTAGATGAGAATACTCAGGTGGATTTGCGGGCTCACTAGGTTAGGTAAGACTAGGAATGAAGTTATCGGGAAAAGGTGGGTGTGGCCCCAGTGGATGAGAAGTTGCTGGAGGCGAGGCTCAGGTGGTTCGGGCATGTGCGAAGGAGAAGGCCAGATGCCCCGGTGAGGAGTTGTGAACGGTTGGAGGTGATTGGAACGAGTCGAGGCAGAGGGAGGCCAAAAAAGCATTGGAGAGAGGTGATTAGGCATGACATGGCTAGTATGCGGATTTTCGATGACGTGACCCTTGATATGAGAGTCTGGAGGTCTAGTATCAGGGTTGTAGGATAGATGCTTTTAGGTAGTGGTCGTTGTTACTACATTCCATTTTATTTACTGAATGTGGCTAAATTAATATTTGTGGATTCCATTTTGCTTCTGTTTTTGTTTACCTTTTCCTTTTGAATGTTATGTTACTTATGTCTAGGTTTACATAATTATGTATTGTGATTTCTTCTGGAATTACTAATGCTCTTTTATTTTGTTTTTGTTTCTGTCTTTCCTTTTCTTTTCTAAGCCAAGGGTCGATTAGAAACAGCCTCTCCATCCTTTCGGGTGGGGGTAAGGCCTGCGTATATACTACATTCCCCAGATCCCACCCTGTGGGACTATACTGGGTAGTTGTTGTTGTTTTTTTGGTTGAAAGGATATTTATATAGCTAGCAAAAGACGTTATGCCGTTAAGTCATTATTGGGATACTGTAGGCCCCCTACTGAAGAAATGTTTTACAGAATTGTTTCCATATTACAAACCACAAAAATCCTAACCAAATTAGTTCCTAGGATGTCTGCCCAAAAAACATCATTGGCAGACATCAGAGGAACTGCTAGTATGCTACATCTGTTGAAAAAATGCCTTTATTATTTCTTTGGCTAAAGCATATGCCACCCTATTCTACTCCCGGCAAGTGTCAACACGACCATATCCATCATGCATTCACAAATTAAAGAATAGTAAGTGCGGTTACATGTTATTAGCATTTGTATAATTTCAGCTGAGTCAGTATTGATTTCTAGAGGAACCAAATTATTTTGTTCCGCAAATTGTAGTCCTTTTAGGAGGGCCTTCAGTTCTACTATAGTGTTTGTTGTATGAGGGATATTCTCCATAACCCAATTATCAAATCTCCATTGTTATTTCTGAATACTCCACATATTCCTCATATTCCTGGGTTCTCTTTAGCTGCTCCATCGGTATTTAGTTTGTAGGATCCTCTCCTTGGTGGCTCGCTCCCATTCCATTATGATTTGGTGTGTTGTTTTAATAGAAGCATTTTTTGTCAACACAAGGTATTCTGTGGCTTTGGAGATGGTGTTGGAAGAGTTGACAAACTCTTTTTTATCATTAAAGAGATTGTTGTTTATGGTTAGCTAGATATGCCAGAAACAGAAGAAGAAGATGTTTTCCGAGAGAATGAGCCTATTGAAAGGCTTTTCCTAATTGAACCCCAAGTTGATGGCCATTGTTGGGCTTAAAAAATCGGGGTTTACTGTCTGTTTTCATTGGATGCTTTGAAGAGTATTTTGCTCCAGAAGCGTACTGCATTTGTGCACTCAAAGAAGATGTGATTGATTGTTTCCTGACGATTATTGCAGTAAGCGCACCAGGGGTCACAGTGACCCCTATTCTGTGGAGGTAGCTCCTTGTGGGTAGCCTTTTATGCATAAGAAGCCTATTATGCATATGCTCTAAAACTGCTAATAACATTGCTTAGAAGAGAATAAGCAGAACTATTTGAGCAGTAGCCACTGGTAGTTAATTCCCAAATGAGGGTGTCCTCTTTTGTTCGATATAGGCGAATGCAAATAAAGTTTATCAAGTTGAGGACGTTGCGGGGGAGATCTATGGATAAGGTAGATAGGTCCCAAGCCCATGAATTGTAGGCTGTGTTCACTTTGAAATTTAGGTCATTCTATGAAAGAGGGCCCTCAATCAATTCCTTAATTACTAGTTGATTAGGTACCCAAGCATCATTCAGAAAGCTGACCCTATTTCCTTTATGGGCTACTCATCTGCTTACTTTTCTGCAAGTGTTCCATCCCTATAGAATGCACTGCCATGTAGAAAATTTGGGGTATCTAGAACATCTAATAGTTCCAGTTGTTCTATGAGTTTGGCTGAGGTTGCAGTGCTTATAGATGAGGGTTCTTGCCCATGAGCTATTGGTAATTTGGTAAGTCTACCAGACAAGATTTGTGAGGGCTGATTTTTTCTTTAGGTCAGCTTTTTGAAGCCCTAACCCTCCATGAGTCTTCTCTTTAGTGACCATATCCTAGTTGATTAAGTGCAATTTCTTCTTTTCTGGGGTGGTGGCCAATATGAAATTTATTTAGATTTTTTGAATTTATTTTGTAACTTTGGTGGGTAGATTAATAGATTTCAAAGCATGACTTGGGATGTTGCTTAATGAGGACTTGTCTAGGATAGTTCTTCCAGCCAAGCTTAGGCAATTGGTTTTCCATCCAGCAGTTTGGATTGCATGTTATCAATTATAAATTAAAAATTTGCACAAGTGGTTTTTTTTATGAAAGACGGAAAAACCAAAGTATTTGGCAAAGGATGTGGTGCTTGAATGAATAGTGAGTTGGTTAGGCTGTCTAGAGAATCCTGGGAAGTATTGGAGGAGAAGAGCACTCTTGAATGGGTAAGGTTGATTTTTTGGCCTGACTTCTCATTGAAGGTTTGTAGAATAAAGTGGATGGTATTGCATTTTTTGGTGCTTGCTTTGGCAAACAAGGTAAGGTCATCTACAAAAAATAGGTGAGATATCTTTGGGCCAGCTCTACTAATACTTATAGGTTGTCATAACTTGTCCAGGATAGCCTTATCAATAGACTTGGATAATCTTTCCATACACATTATGAAAAGGTAGGGTGATACTGGGTCTCCTTGCCTTATGCCTTTTGAAGGCTTGAATCATTCAGTTTTCCCACCATTAACAAGAATTGATATGGTGGAAAAGCTAATGTAGGACATAATGAGTCTGGTTAGTCCAGGTGGGAAATTGAAGGCATGAAGAGTGTCCCTGATGAATGACCAGTCCAGCCTGTCAAAAGCTTTTTCAAGATCAATTTTAAGGATCATGTTGCCATGTTTCCCTTTCATTTTCCTAAAGTGAGTGATGTATTTTTGCACAATGATGGAATTATCACATGCTCTTCTATTAGAGAGGAAACTAGCTTTGCTAGGCCCAATGATGTGGGACAACATTGGTTTGATTCTGTTGACAATGAACTTGGTGATGGACTTGTATATTGTGTTACACATTCCAATTGGTATGAAAGTTTTCAACATTGATGGTTGGGGAAATTTTGGAATGAGGCATAGCAGGGTTTGGTTCATGATTTCATCCATGGAGTTGGAAGAGAAGCATTTCTTGTAGAAATTTGTGATAGAGCTGCCCACAATGCTCCTATATTTCTGATAGAAGAAATGACGGAGTCCATCAGAGCCAGGAGATTTAAAGGGTTTATGGGAGAAGATTACCTTTTTATTTACCCCAACTCAAGTGGCATGTCCAGTATATCCCTTTGGGAATCATAAAGGGTGTGGGACATAGAAAGATGACTGGTGGTGGCCATGGGGGCTTGGGAGTGGGAGGAGGTATAGAGGTTTGTGAAGAAGCTAATTATGGATATTTGGATGTCATGTTGGTCATAGAATCAGTTTCCATTCTCTTCTATTAGAGAGATGATTCTGTTCATTCTTCTTCTGTTGAGAGTGGAAGTGTGAAAGAATCTAGTACTAGCATCACCCTTATTGAGCTAGTTAATCCTAGAGTTGAGCTTCTAAATACTCTCTTCAATTTTAAGGATTGAGTTAAACTCAGTAGCCATATTAGTTTCTAGGTTTAACAAGTAGCTACTAAATTGGTAATTAGGAGAGTTTTGGATTCCTGCAATTCTAGCTAGAACTCTTCTTTTCTTGTGGAAGATGTTACCAAAAGTATCTCTATTCCACTTAGTAACAATTCATTTGAAAGAGTAAGTGGATTAAAGGAGTTTTATTGAAGTTATTTTCTTAGGTGTGGTACACCGGGATTTAAACCAATCTATGTACAAACTTACAAGACCTCAGCTATAGTTAGGAAAGCAGGAGTTGGCATATGTATAGCTGAAGAACCGGTCGTGAAAGTGAAACTGAACAACTTACCATTGTTATTGAGAATGTCAGAATTGACGAGTCTTAAATCTGCTGTAAAATTTCCACATCTATTTATCGTAGAGCATTTCCAACGCAATTCAATATTTTTCTCCTTTAGGTAGCAACCTCGATCCTTCATCACAAGGAGCACTGAATACCATCCATAATGTCCAGTGCAAGAGAGCAACAATGTTCATGTTCTTCTGGGTCAAGAAAATCAGTGTAACAGGTCTTTGATTCAACTTCCATCAGCATTAGAGAACTCCAAAAAATCTAAGAATAATCTGGATATGATATTGCAGAATACATTAATGATATTATCATCATGACTTAAGGATGATGTCGCCTAGGTTATTAGGGTAATGGATCAGTAGGCAGGCATTGTTCTAATCAACAAGCAACAATACATTTCAATACAAACTGGCGGCTAATATGAGTCGTCCAAATTCATTTCGCTTCACTTGGATATATTTCATTCAAATACTCAAAAATTTATGCAACAACAAGCAAGAGAAACAAAAGTTGTTTAAGCTCGCAACTAGAAATTGATGCCACATATTTATCTATACACCAATCCTCTACCCCCAGCGGCAAAAGCATAAACATCCTATAAGCGAATATTTATCACCTTGTTGGGAATAGGAAATAGTGTCATGTAGTAAGTTGGAATGTTGTCTAGTACACTTTTAATCAATATTAGTCTTCCACCAACTGAAAAATATTGCATCTTCTATGATGCCAACCTTTTCTCAAACTTCTCAATCACCCCATCCCAAATAGATGTTGATCACCCAAGGGTAATCCAAGGTATGTGGTTGGGAATGATCCACTCGAACAGCCAAGAAATCCTGCCAGTTCTTCTTTACCTGAGACCTCATTGACATGGTATATCACACTTTTTAGCATGTTGATATGAAGTCCTAACAATGCTTCAAAGATAAGAAAGGTTTTGTTCAGGTGGAGTACCTGAGATCTATCTGCTCCACAAAATATAAGAGTGTCATCGATATACAATAAGTGTGAAATATTAATAGCATTCCTTGTACCAACATTAAAACCATCCAGCCGATTCAACTGCTTTGCCTTGTCCAGCATATTACTTAGATCCTCCATGGCCAAGATAAAGAGGAAGGGGGAAAGGGGGTCCCCTTGTCTGAGCCCTTTCTGTGGTGAAAAAAACCCAAATGGGCTACTATTCACCAAAATTGAATACTTCACTGTGGTGATGCTAAACCTAATCCTTTTGATCCATCTTTCACCAAAATCCATATGTCTTAGAATGGAGAAGAGGTAGGATCAGTTGAGTAGATCAAAAGCTTTTTCAATGTCTAGCTTGCACAAGATAACGGGCTCTTTGCTTTTCATTCTCCAGTCCAGAACTTCATTGGCAATTAGAACAACATCTGTAATCTGTCTATCCTTTATAAATGCATATTGATGATTGGAAACTAGTTTACCCATTACACCTTTGAGCCTTTCTTCTAGAACTTTGGCTACAATCTTATACACACTTCCAATTAGGCTAATTGGCCTATAATCTTTGAGGTTAATTGCTCCTTTCTTCTTTGGCACCAGATTTATAAAGGATGCATTGTTGGACCTGACTATGTTTCCATGTTGGTGGAAATGATTAAGGGTCCCCATCACATCATACTTGATAAATTCCCAGGATTTTTGAAAGAAAGCAATTGTAAAACTATCATGGCCAGGTGCCTTGTCTGGTGAACATGACTTGATTACAACTAACACTTCCTCTTCTTCAATAATTCTTTTAAGACTCATTTTTTCCACCTCCGTGATACAAGCTAGCCCTTCAAAGTTTGTACTTGGTCTCCAAGGTTCTTGTTCAGTATGAAGATTTTCATAGAAGTCCAAGATCTCCTTTCTTATCAGCTTTTTGTCTTCTATGATTTCAGTGCCCACTTGAAGTTTGCAAATATTGTTGTATCTTCTCTTAGAATTTGCCACCTTCTAAAAATACTTAGTATTCATGTCTCTCACTATGAGCCATAAGTACCTAGATTTTTGTCTCCAAGATGTCTCTTCTGCCTCAGCCAAATTCTGCAGCTCTGCTCTCAGGTTTTGCATTTGAGTTGATTCTAATGTTGATGACAATCGGTTCTCAGTTGTTTGTTCTATGACCATCAATTCATATAAAGGTTTGATCTTCCTAGTTTCCACTTTACCAAAAATTTTCTTGTTCCAGCTTGTAATATCCTTCTTAATGAACTTTAAGTTTTGTGTAAGGATAAAGTGACTACCATTGACTGAATAGCTCTGCCACCAACTCTTCAATTTATCCAGGAAGCCTCCAGCTTGAAACCACATATTCTCAAATTTGAAATACGACGGGCTAGTCTCCCAATCACCACGCTCCAAAACAATAGGTCTATGATGAAAGCTGACTTTAGGGAGGGCCAGCTGCTTTACAGCTTTGAATGAATTACACCATTTAAGGGAGATAAGGAATCTGTCAATTTTAGAGGCTTGTATAAAGTTAACTCCCCTTGACCAAGTGTAATAGGCACCCTGCAATTGGAGATCAATTATTTGCAGTTCTTGTATGACATTTGACAAAGTCTTCATAGCCCTGGATCTTCTTGTGATACTTTGCCTTTCACTCTCGAATCTACAAACACTGTAATCCCCTCCCACAACCCATTGGTTGCTCCATAATACCCTAATTCCTACAATCTCATCCCAAAGTTGCTCTCTCTCTCTCAGGATTATATGAGGGTCATAGACCCCGGTAAAGCACCACATAAAGTACTCATGTGAACTCTCCAGTATGCATGAAATTGTGTATCTGCCTTGATGGGAATC
This sequence comes from Nicotiana benthamiana, assembly GCA_034376525.1. Taxonomy (NCBI): domain Eukaryota; kingdom Viridiplantae; phylum Streptophyta; class Magnoliopsida; order Solanales; family Solanaceae; genus Nicotiana; species Nicotiana benthamiana. The sequence goes on from CM067338.1 coordinate 115,932,217, forward strand.
GATGCAGTTCCATTGTCGTGTGTCCCAAAGTATAACAATCGCACTCCTGGTTCCACATGATTTTAACTCTACCCAGTTTGCCCATCTGCCTTGATTACATTAAAATAATTAAACCCCAATAATAAATTGTCTCTGAGTTCTAACCATGCTTCATAAGATATTATTACTGAAAATTGCACATAAATACATAAACTATTTTTTTCTACTTTTATATTTTACATGCATTTTGACATTTAGACCCAACTTAGTTGTGGAAATGAACTTTATTTAGTCCGGACAATGACATGTGAAGCTAGGACAGTCAACTTCGGAAGAGTTTGAAGTTTAAAGCAGCCTCAAAATGAGCAGAATGATTTTTGCCCATCAAGTATAAAAGAAAATGCTTGCTAATGGAAGTATGTATACCAAGTTTACAGTTTCATGAAACTTAGCTGTTGTTTGCGTTCGGAAACAAGCTGCTTTTTTGTTTAACTTTGAGAGAATCGGTTTTGGATTTGTTTTTTTGGAAAAATTATCGATGAAAGGATAATCATTTTAAGAGGGTTTCATGTATGTAAAAGTTGACGTACTACTTTTATTTCTGCCACAGGTGTTTATCAAGTATTTAGACAAGAGGGGTTGCTCTGATAGTAAGCAACCCCACTTCCAACCAAGAGGTTGTGAGTTCGAGTCTCCCCAAGTGCAAGGTGGGAAGTTCATGGAGGGAAGGATGCTCGGGTCTATTTGGAAACAGCCTCTCTCCCCAAGGGCAGGGGAAAGGTCTGCGTACACACTACCCTCCCCAGACCCGAGTAAGTGAGATTATACTGGGTTGTTGTTGTTGTGTTTATTAAGTATGTAGCTTTTCTGGCAGTGGGCCAGCTGCTAGGCGCGAACACTATTTTGTTCAATTTGTTTGGGACTGGGAAAACAGTTCTGGTCTAGAAATCAATTATATAAGGAATCTTTTAGGTGAGGAAGACCATAGCAAGTCCTCCTGTCAAATATTTCAGTACCTACATAAATGACACTTTCTTTCTCATTTCTTTTTATATTTTTAATGGCTAACACCTATTAAAGTTTACAAGGTCAAGTGTGTCAGACTACCTTTCTATAAACCTTCAGTATCAACAAAGGAGCTAACTGTTGTGGAATAATGAAGCCGTTATATTTAGAGCTCAATATGGAAAAGCAAATTTCGATCCAAGAAAAAGAACATTAAACCCTCCATGAAAACCTAGAGTGATAACATACCTCGTGCAGGCTGTTCATTATCGCACTCTAGGGAGGCAAATCAACTTTACCACGACTTGCTATCTGCAAGTGATAAAACAAATAAATTAAAGTTCAGAATACGCTAAAACAATCAATAACTAATGTGATGCAAAAGTTGCACCTTATGATGATACCAAACATTTAGGCATATTATCCAAATCAATCAAGAAATAATATATGAAGAAAAATTGTTTTGCAAGAACCTCGTCTGCATTGAGGTATTCCACTGGCAATTTGGGATCACTCTCTTCAATCATCAGTTTCAATAGTTTTTCTAGATTTTGTCCTTCGCCATCACCAAGTCATCCCCACTGCTCAGCCAAACTCATCATTTCTGTTATATGGTGAGCATCGTGAAGAGGCCCAGTCCAGAGGGGCCCTGAAACCATAAGTGAACATGAAACCTGAAAAGAAGTGTAACTGTTAGACATGAGCCTGATGACCATCCTTTGTGACCATATGCAGAAACAAAACTCCATTTCATTCATATGGTTATTATACATTTAATGACATGACTGGAGTAAAGCCTTTTGCATGATTTTATGACAATTTCAAACAGGAATTGGCTATGGAAGTTAGTAGATTGCGTATGACGATGTCAATTGTCAAATAAACTGGAAAATGATAACTACGAGCTAAATAGTTCTAGTTGTAAATATACCAAAATTGATATACTATGAAGCAGAAACCATACATTTGTACTACAAGGGCAGCTGATCTCACCAAGTTCATTCCAGGAAAATGCTTGAGTATTTCCACATTGGTTGCAATAGCTGATAAAACTATAATACCTATCATCAGAAGAAAGGGCATCATCAGCAAGTACTAATGAAATGCCCCTGGAAAAGTTGACAACCAAGCTTAACCTGCTAGAAGGAGACTTTCCATGCTTGACTTGAAGCAACACTTGATAATAAGTGAATTTAACTATATTCAGGCCCTAAATAACCACCTTTTGATATTTGGTAATGAAAGTGATAACAAAATGCTCTTATGAGTGTTTTTCATGATTTGCAGGTTATATATGACTAGGGAAGGATAGGGAGTACTTTTGGAGTCAAAAAATGAAGAAAAAGAGGCCAACTGTGAAAAAGCCCAAGTGAACCATGCGAAAAAAGGCTGAAACTTCAGAGAAGGGATACTGCCGCGGTTCCACCGCGACCGCGGCAGAACCGCGGTGAGAGGCTGCTGCAAAATATTGAAGATTCAGAGGGGTAGTTTGGTCGCGGTTTTACCGCGATCTCGGTAGAACCGTTGTAGGCGTGCAGAGCTTCAGGGATAGAATTGTCCAAATGTGATTTTTAGACCTAAATCTATTTTAATCACTAGGTTTCGCCCTTTGGAGGCATGTATTCAGTTTTTTAGAGTTCTTTGAAAGAGAAACAACTGTGAGAGAATCCCAAAACCATATTTCTTCTTTTCTTTTGAGTTTTATTGGTAGTTATGATGGATATTAATTTAATTTGTTACCCATAACCATGACTAGCTAATTCCTTGTCTAAGGTTTTGATGGAACCTATTGAGGGATGAACTTCTCGTTTACGTGAATACAAACTGCTAGTATCATTTTTTATTTATTCAGCTATGTTCTTGTTGTAGTTCATTGACTGGATCCTCAATTAGATGTGCCTATTTAGTGTGCATAACTCGAAAGAGAGTGCATATTTAGGTTGTTGTTGAATAACACCACTCCTAAAGTATAAGAGGAATCTATAATTGCGAATTTAATGGCAGGATTAGGGATAATGAAGCCTTGGGTGCAATGTTAAGTGAATTGTGTAAATTAGTGTATCTCGGGAGAGTGCAATAGTATATTACTGTGATTACTCGAGAGAGATTTACGGTAAGACGAGCGTTTATGATTGATAGAGGTGTGTTGGTAAATTTGCATGAAGCATAAACCGAAGGGATTCCATCAATAAGGGAAATCATTACCTTAGCTTTCTCTCTTCTTGTTTACAACCTCAATTAATTAGTTTACAACTTGTTATTTTACTGCAATCTTAGCTTATAAAGTAACCTCCAACTGTGATTTGAAAGTATTGGGAAGCTGGTTCTGAAGAGTTAAGTGGATATAAAGATAATGGTTGATAGGTTAACTCTCTGTGGATTCAACCCTAGGCATAATACTCGGGTTATATTTGCAACGTACGCAGAGTGCTTTCTAGAGGGCATAGTTGGGCGTGATTAAATTTTGGTGCTGTTGTCGGGGAGTTAACGGAATTATCAATTGCCATTGCTAGAAATACAAAAATTCTTGGTGTAGCTAGTTTCTTTACACCCAATTTTTGATTGAAACTTTTGACGGTTGCTGACTTGGTTGCACATGCCTAGAAACTCTACAAGGACTGGAGAACTGCTTGAAGGAGTCTCAGACCCTGAAAAACGTATTCCTGGCATTGAACCGTGCCAACAGATTACTTTAACCACCTCAACAAACAGACAAATTCAAAACTACCATGGAAGACGTAATCGACCCCAACGGAACCGACTGACATGAGCAAGTCATCTTGAATGATAGAGAAGCGCAACCTCTTGTGCTCGAGGGTGCACTGTATGACTGGGCATAGCCCACATATGACAATCTGGCCACTGCCATAGTTGTGCCCGCCATACAAGCTGAGTCGTTCCAGATCACAAACAATATGCTACACTTATTGCAAAACAAGGGACTATTATCTGGGACACAACTTGAAGACACTCAACAGCTTCTAAAGAACTTCATGTCAATATGCAAAACTCAAAGGCATCCCAACGTCACTCCAGAGGTAATCAGGCTATTATTGTTCCCATTCTCAGTGACAGAAGCTGCACGAGTTTGACTTAACTCACTCCCCATTAACTCTATTGCAACTTGGGATGAGTTAGCCAAACAATTTCATAACAAGGTTCATCCAACCAACAAAACTGCCCAACAAATTGATGAGATCGTGAGCTTTAAGCAGAAACCGATGGAGTCACTTCATGAAACATGGGGCAGGTTCAAAGGGATGTTGGTTATGTGTCCACATCATGGTGTTCTAGAGAAGATGTTGGGACAATGATTTTATATGGGACTGTCAGACGGGTTGAAGAATATTGTGGATGCCTCAGTTGGTGGGGCATTCATGAGCAAGACATGGATGAAAGCCAGATTTTACTTAATAAAATGGCATAGAATTCGGGATGGACATCTAGAAATGCACCTATCACTCCAGTGCTGCACTCAGTGCCTCTTGATCCTTCGAACACTATCGCTGAAAATATAGCAAATCTCCTGACACAAATGAGCATCCTCACCAAAAAGGTAGAGGAATCAAGGCAGAAGCAGCAGGTACATATAGTAGATACTACCAATGGGGGCTTATGTACATGCTGCATTAGTCAGCCAATTGGTAATCCTTGGAACACAGAGCTTGATCATCATCATCAGTACCCTAGAGATATGCACTACGTGGCTAACTATGTGGGTTAGAGACAGGGAAACCAGAGCTGGGGTCAGCACACTCAGCAGCAGTATAGGCCACCTTAGCCACAGTATAACGCCGGAAACATAGGAGGTATGAGACCCCCAAAAACATGGCACCGTATCCTAGACAACATGGGTATAATAATCAGCAGCAGGGGTACAATAATCAGCAACAAGAGTACTACCCACCTCAGCAAAAACATGGTGGGAGACAAGATAATGGGTTTGCCAGACTGGAAACAATGATGAACCAGGTTATTGGGTCCACTGCAAAGATAAATGAGCGAGTAGATGCACATGACACAACTATCAAAAATATTGAAGTGGGCCAAATTTCAATGTCTCCGAACAACCGTCCTTAAGGGACACTACCTGCAGATACCCAAATTAATCCTAAAGATCAAGGCCCGAAACAGTTGATGGCGGTGAGTCCCCGTAATGGCAGGGATCTTGATGTAGAGCAAGAGAGAGCTCGTGACAATAAACAGGCCGAGACACTCATTTAGGTACCCATTGAGCTAGATGGGTCCACAAGGCTGATAGATGTGACGGTCCAACCTGTTCAGCAGGAGACAGAGAAAGTTGCTGAAGCAGTTGAAGATCCGGTAGTGGAGATAGTAGCTGAGAAAGAGAAGTCCCAAGTGATTGGGAATAACATACCTCCTGCACCATTTCCATAGAGGTTGACCAAGCATCAAAAGGAGGAGCAATACAAAAAGTTCTTTGAGATGTTCAAGCAAATTCAGGTAAATATCCCATTGATTGAATGAAAAGAGATGCCTATATATGCTAAAATGATGAAAGAATTGATGTTATGGAAAGTTGACTTCCAAGACTTGGCCACGGTGACACTTACTCAGACTTCAGTGCAGTAGTAACTAGACCTGTCCCTGAAAAGCTCTCTGATCCAGGGAGTTTTACTATCCATGCACTATTAGAAAATTTGCTTTTGCAAAATCACTCTGTGATTTAGGGACCAGCATTAATCTTATGCCCCTGGTTATTTACAAGAGAGCTAGACCCACCTATATGTTGTTGCACCTGGCTGACAGAACTATGAAGCTTCCATTTGGGATCCTTGATGATGTGCTTATTCAGGTGGGGAAATTCGTGTTCCCTGCAGATTTTGTGATCTTGGATTGCAAAGTGGATGAAGAAATTCCTACCATCTTAGGAAGACCATTCTTGGCCACAGCGAGAGCTTTGATTGACTGTGGACCGGGGAGCTTAAGATGAGGCTCAATGACGAAGAGATTATATTCAATGTGCAGAAATATATGAGGCAACCTAGTGAGTTCGCCAATTGCTCCCTTATTGATGTCGTGGATGTAATTGTACAATCTAATGATGAACTGTTGAAAGTTGAGGATCCCCTCGCTGCATGTCTAAAGAATTTGGAGGAAGTAAATGGCGAGGACTTGGCAGAATGGGTGTTGGCATTGGAAGGTAGAGGGTTCTGGGAAAGAAATCTAGAGTTTGAGCCCCTACACTTAGAAAAGAGAGAAACTCCTCCAGACTCCTCCAGCTAAGCCATCCATTGAAGAACCATCGAAGCTGGAACTAAAGCCATTGCCAGCCCACCTTGGGTATGAATTTGTAGGACCTAACTCCTCTCTACCGGTTATTATCTCATCTGGTTTGTTAGATGTACAGGTCCAACAGCTTCTACAGGTATTGAAGGAATGTGAAACTGCCATTGGGTGGACCATGGCAGATATCAAGGGGATCAGCCCCGCTTACTGCATGCATAAGATTCTGCTGGAAGAGGGGCACAAACCTTCCAGGGAACATCAGAGGAGGCTGAGCCCAAATATGAAGAAAGTGGTGAAGAAGAAGGTGATAAAGTAGTTAGATGCGGGAATTATTTTCCCAATCTCTGGCATCAGCTGGGTTAGCCCAGTTCAATGTGTGCGTAAGAAGGTCAGCATGGCAGTTGTGAAGAATGAAAATAATGAACTAACCTTAACAAGAACTGTCACAGGTTGGAGAATATGCATGGACTATATAAAGTTGAATCTAGCCACCTGGAAGGACCACTTTCCACTTCCTTTCATTGATCAAATGCTGGATAGATTGGTAGGAAGATCACACTTCTACTTCCTGGATGGTACTCGGGGTACAATCAGATTTCCATTGCACCCGAGGACCAAGAGAAGACCTCCTTCACATGACCTTATGGCATTTATGCCTTCAGGAGGATGCCTTTTGGCCTATGTATTACACCTGCCACATTCCAACGGTGCATGATGGCCATATTCACTTATATGGATATAATGGAGGTGTTTATGGATGACTTCTCAGTGGTGGGGAACTCATTTGATGAGTTCCTAGTGAATCTGACGCGTGTACTGAAACGGTGCATCGAGACTAATCTGGTGCTGAACTAGGAAAAGTGTCATTTCATGGTACAAGAAGGCATAGTCTTGGGGCACCAGGTATCAAGCAAGGGAATAGAGGTAGATCGAGCAAAGGTTGATGTAATAGCAAAGCTGCCTCCACCAACTACGGTCAAAGCAATCAGAAGTTTTCTTGGACACGACGTTTCTACTGACCGTTCATAAAAAACTTCTCCAAAATCGCCAACCCTCTCTGTAAGTTATTAGAGAAAGATCACCCATTTGTATTGTTTGATAATTGCTAGGTAGCTTTTGAGAAGTTGAAGTAGAGGCTGGTCATAGCACCCATCATTGTTGCCCCTTATTGGGAGCAACCGTTCGAATTAATGTGTGACGCTAGTGACTATGCAGTGGGGGCGGTGCTGGGCCATAGAAAGGATAAGTTGATGCATCCAATCTATTATTCTAGTAGAACGCTGAGTGGAGCCCAGTTGAACTATACAGTGACTAAAAAGGAGAGGCTAGCTGTGGTGTTCACATTCGACAAGTTGCGGTCCTATCTGATAGGATCAAAGGTAATTGTATACACTGACCATGCTTCTCTCAGGTACCTAATAAAAAAGAAAGACTCTAAGCCACGCCTGATTCGTTGGGTGTTGCTGCTGCAAGAGTTCGATCTTGAAATACGTGGCCACAAGGACACTGAGAATCAAGTCGCTGATCACCTATCACGACTTAAGGGTGCTGAAAACACAATTGAAGTTGAGGAAATTCTGGAAACCTTTCCAGACGAGCAGCTGCTCGACACCATTCATCAGGAAGCGCCATGGTATGCAGACTTTACCAATTACCTGGCCAATGGTATAGTTCCTCACGACCTTTCATCGGTCCAGAGGAAACGATTCTTTCGTGAAAGCCTCTCCTATTATTGGGATGAGCCATATCTCTCTAGAATATGCCTGGATAACATGATCCAGTGATGCGTCTCCGAGGTAACAACCTTCTATTTTGCAGGCTTGTCATGCATCGGCTTATGGCGGACACTTTGGAGGGATCAGGACAGTAGCAAAGGTGCTAGAGGCCGGATTTTTCTGTCAGACTGTGCTTAAAGATACTTACTCATGGGTGAAGGGTTGTAATGAATTTCAACGCACTGGGAACATTTCCCGGCACCATGAGATGCCCATGAACTCAATTCAGGAGGTTGAAGTGTTCAATGTCTGGGGGATTGACTTCATGTGTCCCTTCGTCAGCTCCTAGGGCAATAAGTACATTCTTGTTGCTGTAGACTATGTGTCCAAGTTGGTGGAAGATACATCGTTGCCCACCAATGATGCAAAAAGTGGTGGTGGGTTTTCTAAAGAAGAACATATTCACCCGCTTTGGGACACCACGTGCAATTATAGCGACGGAGGAACTCACTTCTGCAATAGGTCCTTTAAAAAGTTGTTGGCTAAGTATGATGTGCGCCACTAGGTGACTACTCCTTACCACCCGCAGACCAGTGGACAATTTGAAGTATCTAATAGGGAGATCAAGAGTGTGTTAACAAAAATGGTGAATGCCACAAAAACTGATTGGGCGAGGAAGCTAAATGGTGCACTCTGGTCTAATAGAACAACTTTCAAGACACCAATTGGTATGTCACCATACAGGTTGGTGTTTTGAAAGGCCTGTCACTTACCTGTCGAACTTGAGCATAAAGCGTGGTGGGCATTGAAACAAGTCAACTTAGGCATGGAAGCTGCGGGCACATCAAGAGTCACAGAATTACATGAGCTAGAAGAGTTTCGGTATCTTGCTTTTGAAATCACAAGGCTGTATAAAAAGAGAATGAAGAGGCTACACGATTAGAACCTTATGGAGTGAAATTTTAAACTGGGGGACATGGTAATTGTTGTACAACTCAAGATTGAGGTTGTTCCCGGGTAAGCTGAAGTCACGATGGTCTGGACCATTTTGAGTAGTCAAAGTTTTCCCGTCCCGAGCTGTTGAAGTTGCCACTAAGAATGACTCTCGTACTTTTAGAGTCAATGGTCAGCGGTTGAAGTTGTATGTGGGCATGAGCAACCCTACGGAAGGGTCTGAATTGTATTTGAATGAACAATAGAGGTCGAGTGAGCCTTAATTGCGCTTATGTGAGTCGTGTCATGATGTTAAAGTAGGTGCTACATGGGAGGCAACCCAAGAAATTATTGGAAGTGTAACCCTCTTTATATGATAGAAAAAAGTGGTCAGAATCAGAGAAGGGCTCCAACTGCGGTTACACCGCAACCACGGTCGAGTCCCCTCTCTAAATCCATCCTTTCGCGGTACCACCATGAACGTGGTTCGAACACGGTCCTGATCCCCCTCTGAACTTGGTCCACCGCAGTCAAACTGCGGTGATCGCGTTCAGATCCCAGATAAGTTTCCTTTTTATTTTTTTTTACCCGTTTTAAATTCCCCCTTCCCAAAATACCCCCAAACCTACCACTAAACCCCTCCCTTCAGCCCAAGAGAACCCCCACGCCCCCAATCTCTGTTTTCTCTCTATCTTCTCTTTTTTTCTCTCTTCTTCACACAATCCCTCTCCTTCTCAGTCAAAATTCCTCCATTACCATCCTCCCATCATCTTTCAACTTCACTACCCAATCCCCTCATCTCAACAAGTAATTTTCTCTTTCCTTTTCTCTCTTTCATCATCTAACTTAGTGTGATTAATATATGTTCATCTAACTAAACCCAAAGTAGATTAGGTTAATTTTTTTATCATTATTGCTTCGTGATGTTGTATACGGTTGTAGTTGATTCTTGTGGGTTTAGTTGGTGCTAAATGAGTTGGGTCTCCATTATTCTTTAGTTGTAGGGCTTGTTTGAATGTTTTGAAGGCCTAAAAATTATTTTTGGGGTGTAGTTGTTGCAAGGCCTTATGTTGGCCAAAATTCTGGAGTTATTGTGGTGTTGTGGGGCGGATTATGCCCATTTCTAATTGTGGGGTGTGATATTTGGTGATTTAGGGTGTTGTAATTGCTTGAAAAAAGGTGAAGAAGCAAGTGTGGGGTGGTGTAGGCCAACTATTGTATATAGTCATGTTGTGAGGCCTTGGTGGATTCTATGAACTTCATGACCCTGCTAGGGGGCTAGTGAGAAACGATAAAATAAAAGGGGGGTGTTGTTTTGTTGCCATCGGGTGGCGAAGTCTGAGTAACCACCCGTTTGGCACTATTTTGGATGAATTTGATGGTTTCTGTGAACTCTCTGCTGGTACTATGGCTCCCAAGAGGCAAAGAAGAAGGGATGGTTCATATCAACAGCCGACTTATGATGAGTCTAGGTTCGTCTCGGAACTTGCAGAGGATGATTTTAACGCTAAGGCTGGCAAGAACTTCATTCCTGAAATTAAAATTGACCGGGAAGCCCTCCACGCGGAAAAAGAGGAAATGTATGATGAAATTCGGAGGAGGCAGATGGAATTCCTATTTGATGAGCCCTGCCCGGTCAACAGGATGATTGTTAGGGAGTTCTATGAGAACTGCCCTGCTAACTTAGGTTGAGATGTGATTGTGCGGGGTACAATAGTCCCATCATACATTCCCTATATTCGTCAGGCCTTGCAGCTGCTGCCTAAGTTCACAAACGATATTAACTATTACCACGACCGACTGGATATCACGTGGGAAGTTATGACTGGGGTCATTTGTGCTGGGGGCGACCTACTTGGATCAAGGACCACATCACTCTGAACTCCAACTCTTTCACGCACTTGGCCAACTGTTGGTTGACGGTCATCTACAGCAGGTTCATGCCTTCCAGCAGCACCACGAAGAACTTCAACAGAGCCCTACTGACATGGTGCTTCGTCACAAAGAAGGATTTTGATACACCAGAGGTCATTGGTGATGAAATGGTGTTGCAAGGACCGCTGCTATCTAAGGGATTTTATTTCCCTTCTGTGGTGACTCAACTGTTCTTACGAAGGAATGTCCCCACTAATCCTACCGATGAAACAATGGCACTTGAAGCACTCTTTCGAGCTTCGCACATCAGAGTGGGCAGGGGTCCACGAATGACAATTCATATAAATGATGACGATGATGACCCGATTCCTCTCGCACCATCCATACGGTCTATTGACAGTGCCGGACCCTCTCGGCGACCCCATTCTGGGGCGGGCTTCTCCAGATCTCAGTCTACCCCGCCGATGTTGCGTTCAATGGAGGAAGAGGTGGTGGATCTCCTTACCTCACTGGATGGCCTTCACACACAGCTGGATTCCATGTCTCAGAGGCAGGCCAGGACCGAGGGGCAGTTCATGTATTGGTTCCGTGCTTTGGGGAGAGCCTACAATGTGGACCCCCAGCACCGTCTCCGACTCTGATTGAGTCTCAAGGAAGTCTTCTTACCCTTCTGCGCTTTATTTTATTGATATGACATGGGGACATGCCATGATTTTAAGTGTGGGGTGGGAGACTTACTCTGTTTATGTGTTGTACTGTATATAGATAGTGTGACTATTATAGCATGGAAATGTTATTGTTGTATATAACTGATGGTAGATATATTAGAAGTACTTGACTTGGCCCAATGACAAACACTTGTCGACGGGTCTATTGAGGGTCCAAGTCGGATACACATAAAAAAATAAAGGTAGAGGACTCTTCCTGAGGACGGACCACTTGGACAGTACTCTTGAGAGAAGTAGTCCAGGTAGATTTTTATTTATTTCTTTATTTATTTTTCTTTGTAGGTAGAGTATTAAGTCTCCCTTGGTTTTTTTTACCACGGTTCTTTTCCAAGGGTTTTTCTTGAATCGGGTTAGGTAGATTTCCTTTTGTAGTTGTAGGACTAAGATGGGTAAAAGGCTAGAATGCTACCCCTAATGTACACACCTGCAAACAATCAAAATGAACTTGAGAGTGTGACATCTAGGCTTAGTTATGGACTTGTAAATCTATGGCTTATTTTGCACATCTTGCTTTTCTTGAATGCTCGTAGGAGTGTGTTGATAAACTGATTTAGAGTGAGTTACTTGCTAAGTGTGTGTGAGAGTTTACTTGCATTCGGTGCTTGCATGCGATACCTAGAACTTGCCCTCTGTGTTTGCAAAGCGAAATAGAAGCTGTTTGGTCGTAGAGATGATTGATGCATTTCTTTTGTATAAGCCTTTATATGATTGTGAATCCACATTTTTATATATTACCGTAGTCAACCTCTTTGAGCCTGAAGCTTGTTCTTCGATAACCCTATAATGACCTATATTCTTGTGTTTGAATAGCTGATTGTTTGAACCTATACCTCCTAGAAGCACTTGAATCATTAAAGAACATACAAAAGTCAAAGTGTTATGTGGTAGGGAGTTAGCGAAAAAAGGGGAATCAGGAATGAATCATTTGAATGGTGCACTGGCATTAAAAAGATACAAAGAAAACAAAACAAAAAAAAGAAAAAAAAGAGAGAGAAAATAAGAAGCCAGTTGCATCTAAAGGAAAGTATAAGTCACCTGTGAAACAAAAATGTGGAGGAATGATTAGGCTGAGCAAGGAAATTGAGATAAAATGAAGTGTGTATTAAAAGTTCTTAGGGAGGTTAGTTACTACACCCAAATATATCTTAACCGTCCCTTAGCCTACATTACAACCAAATAAAGACCTCTTGATCTGTGACTTGAACAGCTCTATTAGTAGAGTACTACACTAGGGGCAAGCTTATGGTGTTCCTGTGTGACATGTGAATGTTCTTTGCTGAGTGTGAGTTAATTCTTTCTATCTTTGGTTCCTTGTGTTTGAATTTTATGTGTGTGAAACTTCTCTCAGACTGTTGATGTGAGTGCATGTGACTTAGGAAGAAAAAGTAAGTCTTCACCTCTATAGAGTAACTAGAGTGAGCACGAGTGTGTCATGGCAATAGAGTCTGCATCTTGGGTGTGACTGTTGTACTGCTTAGGTTGGTTCGTCAAAATGACGCATGTGACATAACCTTGGATAATGCAGCAAACGGTTAGGCCTAGAAGTATAATTTATCTTGCTCGAGGACGAGCAAAGATTTATGTGCGGGAAACACTCTAAACACAGGCCCATGATACGAGTAGTAAGAGAAAAGTGGAACAACTTGATAACCAAGCACTGAAGCCTCTCTAACAGCCCCGCCTATAAGTGTCCGGAGACCTATCTCATTACAGTATGGCAAAGGTTGAACATATGCTCCAAAGGCAGCTAAAGACCTATAAGTAAGAAAGAGTTCCATGATGATCCAAGAAATAACACAGGATTCAGTAAAGTTAAACAAAAAGCTATAGCACCATAGTCCACTAGTAACTATGTTTTGAGCCTAGCAGCTCTTTTCTTTCTTTTTTTTTCTTTTTAATTTGATAAGTGTGAGCCTAAATAATTTTATCAAACACAAAGTATAGTTCTATCAAAAATATCTTCCGCAAAAACGTTTTCTCATACCAAAAGTAGCATAATTGTGTATAGTTTTGAATTCATTTCCCAAACATTTATAATAATAGCTCTATCTAACACATCATCCAAGTAATTAAACCAGGGGGTATGAATATTTATCAACAAATAATAGAGGCGAACATCGATCCTTCTAAACCATCATAAGCATTTGACACGAAATTTTCAAGAAGGGACATTATTCTACATTAATTCGGAGTTTTAAAGAAGGAAACAATAAGTTGGAGAAGATGTGAAATTAGCAAAAAGTTACAGGGGCACAAAAAGCAGAAACTAAACTGTTGAGGCCTATGACCACTAGAAGAAAGCCTATCACCGGAGGTAAATAAAGAAAACTACCTCTATAGCCCCTCAAATTTTTAATAGCTCATATTTTGGTCCACTTACAAAAAATGGTCCTTTGACTTTGAGAGCCTATAGAGGATAGTTTTCGCTATTTACCTCCACTGATGGGTTTTCTTCTAGTGGTCATAGGCCTCAACAGTTTAGTTTCTGCTTACTGCTTTTTGTGCCCCTCTAACTATTTGCTAATTTCTCATCTTCCGACTTATTGTTTCCTTTCTTAAAACTCTGAATTAATGTAGAATAATGTCCCATTCTTGAAAATTTTGTGTCAAATGTTTATGACGGTTTAGAAGGAGCGATGTTCGCCTCTATTATTTGTTGATAAATCTTCACCCCCTGGTTTAATTACTTGGATGATGCGTTAGATAGAGCTATTATTATAAATGTTTGAAAAATGAATTCAAAACTATACACACCCCCAAACATATTGCATCTAGTAGGCCAAAATGTCTGTTTTGTATATATTTTGTATAGTGACCGTCTATTTTATATAATAGAAACCTATTTTGTATAATGACAGTCTATTTAGTATATATTTTGTATAATGACAATCTATTTTGTATTTATTTTATATAATAATAGTCTAGTGTATATAAATTATATAGGGTCAGTCTATTTTGTATATAATTTTATATATGACAGTCTATTTAGTATATATTTTGTATAGTGACAGTCTATTTTGTATATTTTTTTGTATAACGATAGTCTATTTTGTATAATGACAATCTATTTTGTATATGTTTTGTATAATTACAGTCTATTTAGTATATATTTTGTATAGTGACAGTCTATTTGTATATATATTTTGTACAGTAACCGTTGATATGAATTAATAAAAAATAGAATAAAATAATTTTTACAAAGAATTAATATAATAAAAGTAAGCACAATATCATGAACCATAAGGGAGTTCAGTGTAACTAGAAAAAACTGAAGGAAGGTATATGAAATTCTCCCTTTAATTAACTTGATAATTGCTTAGCGAGTTGTTTTTCCAAATGGTACAACCTTACTATGTGGAAATAGACTGAAATGAATTTTATGGTACAACTGTTGATATGAATTATGTAACATTTATTAAAACAGAAGTGATATTGACTATAAAATAATTTTCAGTTGTCTACTAAATCCTGCAAATCAAATGAAGTTAAATAAGATAATTGATTTATTTTTAAAAATTTAACAATTTACAGCGGCACATATGGGTCAGTGCACAAATGAGTCAGCGTTTTTTTGTGTGTAGAGCCAATGTTAATAAGTTTTTGGCTATAACTTGCAATTAAGTATAGTAAGCTTGCAGTTTTCAAAAGTTAGTGCCGAACGGCCATAAATGATCTAATGTATAACAATCCACCCAATTTCACATCATCCAAAGCAACTCGCAAGTAACTGGAACCGCTCCCAAAAGAATCCACATCAATAAGGTGAAAATAGTCCTTTCGCACGTAACACTCAGCCAGTAACCTAGTCGCAGACAAATGATTAACTTCCCATCTAGAACTACTTGAAACAGAGGAGAGATTTCCCAAAATAACCTCCCTGTAATCGACATTAGCATCGTTTGCCACTACGAAATCGTCCTCGGCTTCTGCTAAGTACCGAATAGAACGAATTCCACAGCCGCACATGGCGTCAAGAACACGAAGGTTGCCGGTTGTATTACGGTGGAGGGCGCTGGAGAGAACATCGAAGTTGCGGGCGGTGGCGCTCTCGCGGCGGAAGAAGGTGTCGCCGACATCAAATTGGTGGCCCCGTTCCCTTTGGTAGTGTTATTTACAGTGTGGTGGAAGGTTCCGTTTTGGGTTAAGGGAGGTGAAGGTAGAAACAGATAGCGGTTTAAGAGAAAGAGATGACATGGCGGGAAGTGGCCGAGTGCGATTTTGTCCAGGAACATTTCTTTACTCTTCTTTAGAAGAGAATGAGTTTCGACACATGTGCTTACGATCAATTCATCAAACCTTGAGGGCATTTAGGTCATTTCATGACTTACATACGTGCCCTCTATGTGTTGCTCAGACACTATGTGTCATTTTTCTTATATCAGATCCCAGACCTTTCTTTTCTTATCTCCACGTCTATCTGATTTTAAACTTTGTAATCTTATGGTAAGTATGTGTTAAATGGAGTGATAAAATTGTGTTTTTAAAGCAATTTCACGGCTGAGGTATGCTAAATTGAAGGCTGCGTTTCCTGTAGGTGCTTAATGGGATGCTGATACTCAGCAAGTCTTAATTTAGGATTTTTTTATTTATGAAATTATTTGCAGTTCAAATTTTATTTTGGCAAAAAAGAATTGAAATCAAGAAAACAATTCAGTGTCTTTGGACAAAAATTGATTTTGTGTTACACTGCGTAGGAACATAGAATATCAGGTGCAAATATTTTTTTTTGCCTAAGAACAACTGTGAGAAATTAAAGGTAAAGAAGCTATCAAGTGCGTCTTAACCTATGATGTTCAAGATCTTCAAAATTCTGCTGGGTCCTTCAATAGTAGTACATTTTTGAAAGATATGTACGAGCCTGATAACATTTTTGAAAATTTTAAATAACCAAAAGCAGTACCAATAGATAATTTGTTTTGTTGTTCTTGAAATTTACTTTTTGTCATATTTGCTACCATGTATAATTAAATAGCTGAAAGAATCCTCTTATTAGTTAGAAAATTTCAACTTCTTTAGCGATACTTTGTTATAGGAATCAAGAAAAAAGCATAGGATCCTTGTTCACGAACTCATTAGTTACTACTCTTCCAACCTCTCTTGGCATGCCTAATTACTTATGTAGTAATAAATGAACAGCTCATTTTGGGGTACTGAAGTCTAGTGTCCTGTGTTGTTCTAGATTCCTTTAGGTAATTTTTTGACCACTTATTTCTTTGTTTTTATACCTAAAGTGAAGAGAAGTTAAAGGGGTTTTCTTGAAAATTTGTTTTTGGGTTGACAGCTTTGTCTCTAAACTCTTTGTGTTTACATTTGACTGTTTGAGTTTACTAACTTTTATAGGATCTTGGTTTGTAGATTTTCTTTGTTTGCTTCAGCGGAGCAGAAGTTCAATTAGGGTACTTAATTTCTTGTTTTTCTTCTTCTGCTTCTTCATGAAAATGAAAAAGGTTGTTTGTTAAAGTTTTGCTCAAATAATTTGGAGTTTCTATAAATGCTATAATTTGATTAATAAAATAGATCTTTTGAAGCTATTATATTATGATCTTGTCACGATCCAAAATTCCAAATTTAGTCGTGATGGCGTCTCTCGTGAGGACAAGGCCAGCCAACAGTACAACAATACATATTTTTATAGTAACTTTGCAGGAATAAGTCCAAATCAGAGAATACAATCATAAGTGCGGAAGAAAAATGACGAAACAGAAAACCAGCTCAACTCAGCCTGAAATCGAGGTGTCACAAATCACGAGCATCTAAAGAATCTAATTACTATTATAAGACCGGTAATATATATAATGGAAAAATTAGAATCAAAGGAAGAGATACGGTGCCGCGAACGGAGGCAGTCACCTTGCTCAGCTACAATAGAAATACCTTCAATAAGTTAATATCCCACTACCGGGTGATCAATACTTGTATCTGCACACATGGTGAAGGGAGTAAAGTGAGTACTTCCAATTTAGTGGTAATAAAAATAAATAACGAGTGGAAGCATGAAATCACATAAAGGCACAATATAACGCTATCTCAAGCAGTAAAACCAGTTATATATTATAACAGTGGTATCAGATAATTCTCTTTTTAAAACAATAAGATCATTTATTTCATCAGTAAGGAACGATCAAAAGCTTGCCCCTCGGGCTCAATATCAAACAGTACAAAATCGACCCCACATGCTCACTCCCAACTCACCAACACACAACATGAGCCCCTCAGGCTCACTCCCAACTCACCACACACAAACAACGGCCTCTCAGGCCCACTCCCCACTCACCTGGGTACCCTACGCTCACTGGGGGTGTGTACAGACTCCGGTGGGGCTCCTACAGCCCAAGCAGAATATCAATAGGCCTGAAAGCCTCCACATATCACACACTAGGCCTGAAAGCCTCCTCACATAACACTCGAGGCCTGAAAGCCTCCTCACATAACACTTGAGGCCTGAAAGCCTCCTCACATAACACTCAAGGCCTGAAAGCCTCCTCACATAACACTCAAGGCCTGAAAACCTCCTCACATCACTCAACATATCCTCACGTATGACCCTCGGCCTCAATCAGTTGAAAAAATAATCATAAGCCTCTTGGGCTTCAGTAAAACGATAGTGCTCAGCTCAACAACACTATAAATATCATTAAATCTCAAATTGAGTTATAAATGTAGCTGAGTTCATGAATAATATAATTCAATTGGACTGAGTTCAAATAATATTTCAATTGGTGAGGAAAATAGTGATGTGATTCACAAATATTTCAAATAATCGGCACGAAGCCCAAATATGGCAATAAGCCCAAATCATGGTGAAAAATAATAATTATTTATTAAATACACTGTAAAACATCAACTAGAATGGACCAAGTCACAATCCCCACTAGTAAATGACCCCGCGCTCATCATACAACGTGTGTCTCATCTCAACATATCAGTATGTTGTGCAATCCGGGTTTCAAACCCTCAGTGTATCATTTAAAATTATTACTCACTTCGAACCGACCAAGGCTCTAGCTCGCTATGCCATTGCCTCTCAAATTGGCCTCTTAGTGCATCGAATCTATCCAAAATCAGAACGAATATGTCACATTATGCTGTAGGAACAATACCCAATCGAAAACAACTAAAAAGCATCAAAATCCCGAAATTTGGCAAAATCCGAGCCCCAGACCCACTTCTCAAAATTCAAAAATTTTTACATCAAAATGTTTCTTATCTCGCCACGAGTCTATACATATCAAATTTTACAATTTCCCATATCGTTTCGACCTTCAAATCCTCAATTATATCTGAGAGGGGTTCTAAGTTTTTCTCCCTTAAATTTATGGATTAACAATAAAACTTGCAATTGATTCGAGTAATATAATCAAAATTGAGTTAAGAACAATTATCCCATTGTTCTCTCCAAAAACCCCTCGAAAAATCGCCTTATCTAAGCTCCAACTCATCAAAAATGGAAAATGGGTTCAGAACTTAACATTCTGTCCGTCACTATTCACAAACACTATTCACGCACTATTCACGGGCACTGTTCTCTGGTCACTGTTCACCCGTCACTGTTCATTGGTCAATGTTCACCCGCGCGGTTACTGGTCACTGCTGCAAAAAATACAGCAGATTTTAAGAAATTTGCAGGACAACCATATTTCACTAAAATGGCTCTACCTCCATCATACAAACTCGGAATCAGACGATTCTTATTCCTATGAGTCACAAATAATAATACGAACACAAACCTTCAATAGAAACTCAATTCGTAGCTCATTTGCCTAGTTCAATACCCATTTCGCTCGTTAAGCAATTAACTCACATTTTGCGTCAAAAACCTAATCGCGACTTAATGAAATTAAACCAAAATTTCTAGATCATTCCTGTAATTCATGATTTAAATTCCAGAAGTCTGGAAATCAAATTTGGATCTCTAATACTAAAAATGAACCTTTAGATCATTACATTTATGCTCAAAACGTCAAAAATTTTCCAAAAATGACCCTTTGGGCATCCGAAACACACCCGAGGCTAGTGGGACCTCAACCAATCATGCCCTAATTCATAGCATCATTAAAACCTGATCCAATAATCAAAACACCTCAAACTATATAAAATTATCCAAAACTCATCGAATTCAAGCCTACGTTTTCAAAAACTTCCGAAAATACACTTTCAATGAAAAACCCGACCAAATGATGTCTGAATAACCTGAAATTTTGCACACACATCACAAATGGCATAACAAAGCTACAAAAACTATCTGAATTCCATTCCAACTCCCGGATCGGAATATCACCTATCAACCGGAATTCGCCAAATGACTAACTTTGCCAATTCAAGCTTAATTCTACCCCGGTCATTACAAAAATATTTCGGACCCACTCCTAAGTCCCAAATCACCTAATGAAGCTATCCAAACCATAAAATTTGCATTTCGAGTCCTATAACATATAAGTCAATATCCGATTAACGTTTCCAACTTAAGCTTCCTTAAAAGAGACTAAGTGTCTCAAACCTTACCAAAACTAGTTCGAATGACTTCAAATTTTGCACACAAATAACATTCGACATTACGGACTTGCACCAACTTTCAGAATCGCATCCCGACCCTGATATTAAAATTTTCACTTTTAGACGAATTTTCTCAAAAACCTTCAAATTCCTATATTTATCCAAATGACTTCAAAATGACCTCTGGACATCCAAATTCACTTCCGATCGCGCTTCCAACTCCAGAATCACCATAGGAGCTATTCCAAGACTCGGAATCCCAAGCGAACATCTATAACTCTGAAATGCCTTCCAACCCAATTTTATGAAATTCTTCTGAAATACTAACTTCCACAGTATACGCCGAAATGCTCACGGGTTGTTAAAAACCAAATCTTGACATACTCCCAAGTCCGAAATCATCATACTAACATGCTGGAACTTTCAGATCCCAATTCCGAGGTCGTTTGCTCAAAATTCCAATCTTAGCCATTTTCTTCAACTTAAGGTTGCCGCAATGAAAAGCTTCTTTCCTAGTACGAGCTGCTCGGACAATCTATCACCACAAACAATGACCAACGGTCTCACAAGATGCAAAAATGCGCCAATAGGCCATAATGCAAACAAGATACATAAGAAAATGATTCAGGAATGGATTGCTCAGCTCACACAACTAATATGGCCTTTTCCCAGAGAATAGGAATTTATCAAACTGTTTCACAACACACATGGAACAATCATAATATTATATGAATGGACGAACACGGAACAACATATGATATTCCAATACCCCTCCTTGAGGAGCGCTATACTGAAATGAACATATCTAACTCACATGAAGCCCATAATCCTATTTAAATCCATTCACCCACTTCAGGTCGATTCTGCTCGCATTGAACTAGGCTGATAGCCTTTCCTGGACCCGTAATAAGTCATTTCTTCTCACAACACGCAAGAACTACCACCATAGCAGGGACAACACCCCACAATCCACAACCAAGTGAACCGAACGACTTCATATAGATCTAAGATATTTTTCCAACATTTTAACTTTTTTAAGTCCCCAAAATTTGACTAACTCCTAGATTTTTCAAATATTTCGGCAGAGTCTCCCTTTTAGTTGAGCCTATCCACCTGTTAGAATAACACCAAACAACTCCTAACAGCATGTCCATGTCACGACCCCAACCCGGTCGTGATGGTGCCCAGCACATTGCTAGGCAAGCCCGACCAAACACTCTCACGTTTGGAGATATAAACTCACATTCTTTATTCACAAATCATTAATAGCGAAGAGAAAATGTGCTCGACAATGGTGGAATATGATATTAGCTCGCAGATGATATGTTATAAAACCCTTCCGTCTGCCCAGGCAATTCTTCTATGGGATCACATCACCTCACCTGCTATCGCATTTAACAATTATTCCAAATCTCCAAAATGGCCTATGCGATTGCAACACCCACTACGCGATCGCACTACTTCTGAGTCCAACACCACGCGATCGCATACCTTACCTCGCGATCACACTGCACAAATACACCTCAGGAAACCCATGCCCATTACACTATGCGATCACATAAGACCTATTGCGACCGCAAGGAATAACTTCCCCAACCTATGCGATCACATACCTCTGACCGCGATCACATTGAACAAATCTCCAAGCCTCCCAAAAATGATCCGCTTAAACCTCCAAAATCACCCCGAGGCCCCCAAGACCCCAACCAAAAATACCAACATACTCCAAAGCATCACACAAACTCGTTCCAATCATAAAAATACGACCCTAAACACAAAAATCATCAAATCACGGAGGATTCAAGCCTAAGTTCCAACTATAACTTCCAAAACTAACATCCGATCAAAAACCCGACCAAATGACGTCTGATTGACCTGGAAATTTGCTGACATATCCAACATTACCTAATGAAGCTACAAAAACTCTCGAAATTCCATTCCGAGCCCCGGATCAATATCTCACCTATCAACCGTAATTTACCGAAATTCATACTTAGCCAATTCAAGCCTAATTCTACATCGGACCTCCAAATTCAGTTCCGTTTTCACTCCCAAGTCATAAATCACCACCCAAAACTAGTAGAATCACCGGAAATCTATTTTTTTCTACGCTTATTTAGGCTCCATTGTTGAAAAATTAGGGTCCATATCTTTAAAATTTCTGTCCCATCATGAAGTTCCGCAATGTAGCTGAAACTGGTGTTAAATTTTGTGACAACATATAAATTGAGTTGGTACAGTCATTTCGAAAGTTCAATATATAGCTGAAGGAAACTCTTGCTAAGGAGTAGATGTAAAGATCAAAAACTCTATAGTGGATAGTCCTTCTGCTTTTGTGAGTTAAATCGTGAATTGAACATGTCTTTCGGGAAGCTTCTGCAGTTACGGGCTTTACAGAAAATGCAATCAAGCTAAGAATGCATACTTGCTTGGTGAAAGGGTGATTTACTTCAATCCTATGCACCCAAGTCCCAACCATTGAGGAGCTTCAACATAGCGTACTAATGTGACGATCTAACCCGTCGTCTTATGTATTTCCGTTCCATTTTCCCTGTTTAATGCTTATACATTTTCACTTTATGTGTTTGGTGGATTTGAAGTAATTCAGATAGAGTTTGATTTGGAGTGAGACAATTAGTCTCTTTAAGGAAGGGTTGGTTTGAAAAAGTCCACTGGAAGTTGACTATTTAGTTAGAGGGCTCGGATGTGAATTCGGATGATTCGGTTAACTTCGGGGATGATTTGTGACTCAGGAGTGCAATCGAAATTGAATTTGGAGGTCCGGTGTAGAATCAAACTTGAATTGACTTAAGTTTGAATTTTGGCGAATTCTGATTGATAGGTAAGATTTTGATCCGAGGGTCGGAATGGAATTCAGAGAATTGCAGTAGCTTCGTTTGATGTTTGGACTTATGTACAAAATTTCAGTTGATTCGGAGGTGTTTAAATCGGGTTTTTGATTGAATGAGAATTTAGAAAGTTTTAGTTTAACTTAAGCCGTGATTTGATGAAGCCTTGGCGAATTTGATGTTAACGATAGTGTTTTATTGCCCGAGCAAGTTTAAATGAGGTATTATAACATGTTTGTGCTTTTGTTTGAGGTCCCGAGTACCTCTGGGTGGTTTCGGATGGTCGAACGGGGAGTTCGGACTTTGGAATTTTTGCAGAAGTTGCAGCAACTGTGCATGCCACTTTTTGGCCTTCGCGTTCGCAGGGGATCCTCGCGTTCGTGTAGGCTTGGGGTCCAGGAGCCTTCGCGTTCGCGTGGAAGTCCCGCATTCGCGTAGCGGTCGTTTTGGGAGGGCCTGGTCGGCTACTTCGCGTTCGCATGCATGGGCCGCGTTCGTGCAAGAGGAGGAGCCCAAACCTTCGCGTTCGCGAAGGGTAACTTGGCAGCTGGAAATTTTTTGCCATCGCGAACGCGGAAGGGCCTCGCGTTCGCGAAGAAGGAATTTCGCATGGGAAGAATGCTATTAAGTGTTATTTCATTCGCGACCCATATCATATTTCCTCCATTTTTACTCCGCCTCAAGAGCTTTTTGGTATATTTGAAGAGGGTTTTCGACGGGTATCGATTGGAGGTAAGTCCTATGACCTAGAAACGTCATCTAAATATGATTTCAACACCTAAATTCATGAAATTTGTGTAAAAAGGGAAGAACTAAGGCTTGTGTTTTCTTACTGAGTAATTGGATTTTAGGGAGCATTTGGACTCCGATTTTGATAAATTTTAGATGTATAGACTCGTGGCAAGATAATGAACATTTTGGTATAAAAATTTCTGACTTTCGAGAAGTGGGCCCGGGGCTCGGATTTTACAAATTTCATGATTTTCGATATATTTCGAGTCTTGTCGATTGGGTTATATTCCCTTAGCCTATTGTAATATATTCGTTGTGGTTTTGGCCAGTTTCGACGCGCGAGGAGGTCGACTCAAGAGGCAAGGATATTGCTAGCTAGTTTCCGGCCTTCTAGAGGTTAGTAATTGATGTATCTGCTGCTCTGAGGGTTTGAAACCCCAGACTTTCACATTGTAGCACTATATTGAGACGTGACACGCATTCCACGATGAGTGCGGGGTCGTATGCTATTGAGGATTGAGACTTAGTCCATCCGGAGTGTTAATCTCTACTGTATTGGCGGCTGAAACGCGTACATTGTTATTATGAATTGGGCTTATTGTATGTTTGAGGCCTTGTGCCGACCTGTAGTATCCATAGAGGATTTTATATGTTTCCTCACTTGTGTGCATAACATAATTTCTCAGTCATGTTTTCAAATATTAAAAATAATATATTAACTGTGTTTTATGCATAAACCTTAAATGAGAAGGATATGAGGGCTGAGATCCCTATAGTATGTCACGCCTGATTGGGTGTGGACTTGTTTGACTGAGACGGGTCGGGGCCCTGTAGTGAGGATGATTTCTTGATATTGATCGGGCTACACGCAGTAACGACTATTATATATTGATATTGAGGCCGAGAGCTTGTTTTATGCCAATACCTGGCTGATATTGTACTTGGGCTGTAGGAGCCCCTCCGGAGTCTGTACATACCCCTAGTGAGCGCCGTCGACATTAAATAAGTGAAGCGGGCTGCACGCCGCAACGGGTACTTGAGTGTACCGTTATACGTGTTGCATTTTATCATGAATTATTTGTTAATTGTATTAATTGTTGTATATTGTTTCCACTGTTTCAGATATGAACTGCTAGATATAGAGTACTTTGTGCATTTCCTGTGTTTTCTTACCTTCAGACTTTAGTTATGTCTATTACCACTGAGTTGGAAGTAAAAACTTTACTCCTTGCATATTGTGTGTAGATTCAGGGCAGTCTCAGGCTGAGTGATTTCAGCTGATCCAGAGTTCTTTCCGAGAGTATTTGAGGTAGCTGCAGGGCGTTCACAGCCGATGATTCTCCCCTCTATCTTTATCCTTTATTTTCGCATTATCAGTGTTAGACAGACTTTGTAGTAGGATATTATTCTTAAATTAGAGACTCATGGTCGTGACACCGGGTCCTAATTGGGCTGTTTCGGTATTTTGTCAGATTTTTTGTATTTTTATCAGTATTTCAGACTTTGACTTATATAGTTTTATCTTTACTTGTTTAAAAAATTGGAGTAATTGTTATAAATGGTCGAGCTTACCTAGTAGTGTGCACGGCGCCATCACGAACGAATTGGGATCGTGACAACTAAAGAACCAAAAGAATGAGAATTTGAAGAGGATTGCACAAAATTATACGAAATAGCTAGCCTTAACAAAGAGAGGACTGGAATTTATTAACCAAAAATATTCTGCCTCCCACATGCGGCTTAGTTCAAAGCACTCTTTTCAGCATCATTACGAAAGAAAAGGCTACTAAAGTCGAGTAAGAAAAAAACTCGTAATAACTAAACGTTGAATTTGCAAAAGTTTTCTGGGCTTATTTTGATAGTTTTTGGTAGAAAGATGTGATCGTCAATGGAAATAAAAATTCGGGGTGACTGGATCATTCTTAATAGTGTGTAATTACTTATGATCATATATTGTTGCTCTCGTACGATATATTCGTTGCATGTATTGAGAGCAGTGGCGGAGCCACATGTACCCAAGGGATGTCAACCGACAATTGTTCATCGAAAAATTATATTGTTTAGCTAGGTAATTTTAAAAAAAGAATATATATATATATATAATGACGGCCCTTAAATTCTTTAACTCCTCTTAATTGACAGATACTTAGTTTTGCAGTCATCACCAGAATGCTACTTAATTTTGTGGTCATCACAAGCGTATTTTAGTTTTGTCTTCGATACTGCAAAAGTGCACTTGCTTTGTATGCAAATAATAGCATTAATATCCGTCTTACTACTCGATAGTTTAATGAAACATATTATACATTTTTAATAATTACGATCGTAGTAATTTTTAAAAAAAAAGAATATATATATATATATTTACTATATAATGACGTCCCTTGAATTGTTTAACTCCTCTTAATAAAAATTATAACTACGCCACTGATTCACAGATACTTAGTTTTGTTGTCATCACCAAAATGCTACTTAATTTTGTGGTCATCACAAGCGTATTTTAGTTTTGTCTTCGATACTGCAAAAGTGCAATTGTTTTGTATGCAAATAATAGCACTAATATCCGTCTTACTACTCGATAGTTTAATGAAACATATTATACATTTTTATAATTACAATCGTAGTAATTTTTTTTAAAAAAAATTTTGGGAGCCTAAGACAGAAATTTTAGAGGCCTTGACCTTGAGCCGACCATGTACATAGAAAGTAAACACAGTAAGAACTTTTTAATTATAAAATTACTTTAGATTTGAATTGCGACTGACATAAGCAAAATAAATTAAATTAAAATTTTTATAATACTTCTTTTTCTTTCATTATTCAATGTCATCAACTTATATGTTTGATTCCCAATTTTTTTTAACTTTGGAAATAAGATCTGATGTGTTCTATAAGTGAATAACATAAAGTTAAAAAACAATCATGATATTAAAGAAAGTAAAAAAGAAATAAAGGTTGTAAATTAAAGGGTCAAAATACACATTAAAAAGGTTAGATTGAGATAAGAAGTAAGACTATTTATTGTTCTAAGTTGGAGGGAAATTTTAACATTTTTTTTTTTTGCAAAATTAAAGAGAGAATAGTTTTCAACTATTTTGAAATGTTGATAATTCCCGTATAAACTCTAATGTTAATATTTTGCTAACAAGTTCATTTTTTATGCACAATATACCTAATATTACATCATATATCGTATGTCAAATTAACAACCCTTAAATAATGTTTTTTTAGTTGAAAGGATATTTATATAGCTAGCAAAAGACGTTATATTGTTAAGTCATTATTGGGGTACTGTAGGCCCCCTACTGAAGCAATGTTTTAGAGAATTGTTTCCATATTATAATCCATAAAATTCCTAACAAAATTAGTTCCTAGGATGTCTGTAAAAAAATATTGTTGGCAAACATCGAAGGAACTACTAGTATGCTAAATCTGTTCAAGAAATGACTTTGTTATTTCCTTGGCTAAAGCATCTGCACCCTATTCTACTCCTAGCAAGTGTGCTTCAACACGACCCGCATTCACAAATTAAAGGATAATAAGTGAGGTTACATGTTATTAGCATTTGTATAATTTCAGTTGAGTCAGTATTGATTTCTAGAGGAACCAAATTATTTTGTTCGGCAAGTTGTAGTCACTACAAGAAAATGAGCCGTTAACGAGGGGAAATTTGGTCGCTAAAAGTTTAAATACTGTTGTTATTAGTCAATTACGATCGGAAAAAATTCGGTCGTCGCCGATCGTTAAAAGCTTCGTTAAAAGTACACGACCGGATCCTACTCTGATCGTTAAAAACCCTTTAACGACAGCAAGATATCCAGTCGGTATATCTCCTTCCAGTGACCGGCATTTCCCTTCGCTATATGTCATTCAACCCTTTAACGACAGCAAGAAATCCAGTCTGTATTTCTCCTTCTAGTGACCGGCATTTCCCTTCGCTATATGTCATTTGTGTCGTAAAAAATTTCAACAACGACAACTACTTCGGTCGCTTTTAGAGAATAAAATTCATTCTGTTAATTATAGTTAAGCTTTCACATATATACCAAGTTGCAAAAATATACAAAATAGTCAATGCTCATATTAAGCATCACTGTTTAATATTAAAGAACGAATGAGTCATATTACAGAAAATATATTATCAAAATTGTATGATATTATTATTTTTTCATTAAGAGAAAATAAAAATGCAATTGTCGCATGTACAATTGGTAACATCTGCAAACAACCACTAGAAAAATAAAGTAGGATCTTCTTGTGCTTCAACTTCAACTCGCATTACACTATCTCAAAGATGATTCTTCATGAATTCAAATTCTTGATATGTTCAAAGAACAAACTCATGTTAGTTTGGCAAGCAAACTACTACTAGCTACTTTTGTGTTGGACGTAAATGAGTATTTAAGATTGTTAGGTTGCTAACACTATAGGAGGTAAAAATATATTTTATAGTATTATGAATTGTTAGAGCTTCTTACACTAATATCATTAAATCAAACAGTAAAAGTATCACTAAATTTATAACATATAATGGGCTATAAGCGCACAATCAAAAAGAAAGAGCAGCAACAACATGAAAAGCAATACTACCTAACATCATAATATCAGACCAAACAAGAGCAAACCAATCTACGATTGAAGAGGCTTCTATTGAAAAAAAACCAAGCAAAATAATAACAGACCAAAGAGCATCAAGTATGTCACATGACTCATCCAAATATTTTCAATAAACGCACTCAAATTGCAGAACTCGAATGGAAAACTAATGCAAAGCCAAAAATACACACAAGCATTGAGAACTGATAACTAATAATATATTTAATTAGAAACAAAATAACAAAAAATGAGAGAAATCTCAGGTACTTACGTGAACTCTATAGAACCAGGACCAAAGTAAATTATTGTTGTTACTTCATAAAAGTACAACCCTTTTAAAACAGCGGCAATAACCAACTGGAAACTATACTTCAGTATGTTCTATATAAAAATCTCCAGAGTAAATACAGTGGGAGTTCTAAATGTAACATGACATATTTACTGAAATTAAATTACATATTCAAGCTCAATTCAGCTCCAGGTACATTGCAGATGCTCTAGCTTTTCTTGGGATCGTCTTATGAACCTAGTTTGTTTTATTTTACATTATAAGTAGCTAAGTACATTGGTATTCCCATGGAGATTTGATTTTGTGTTCCCTTCCATTGTAATCCTTCTTTTATCGTGCTTACATACGAGGTATGGATTCATTCCAAACCCTCCAACAGTCGTTTCAGCACACTTAATCTCAGAGAGTTTGATTTTCATAGTCAATAATTAGCCACATGTTTATGGAGATAAATAACAAAATCAGACACTAGCGGCTAACCAATAATAACGACACAATAGATGAATTTTCCTTCAAATGAAACCAAACAAAGCACTAGAAATCTAAAAGCACAATAAAGTTGTTAGTTGAATACTAACATAAACAGTAGATAATAACACCAAATATTATTTCTTGCAACACTTCTAAAGTTATCAATAATCAGGTTGGAGATCATACCAGAATATTGCTGAGGGAACACCAACACTAAATGGTCTCATGTTGGTGTCACCATTGTTCGATAAATACTAAGCCAGCAAATATTTTATTAATAATATCAGTGATCAGATACAAAATTAACTACCATAGTTATATGTTCTCCCTAATATTAACTAAGATTCAGAGCTAGAGTTGTTGCACATATGAGATTAGAATAGACGCTCAATATTAGGAAAATTTTTATAGACTTCATTACCTCAAAGGAAAATACTTTTCCAAAACCTGTGCCAAAAAAACCAAACATCTAAAGTCCAACGAGATATAATTCAATAGCAATTGAGGCATGACTATAGTTTTCGATATGCCATCTTAAACCTGACATTGCCTTCGGATAGAAATCCATTCTCTTGCTCCAGCAACATACAACTAATTAGATGAACCAATGAAAAAAAATGTAGACATAGATAGGTGCTCTGTCACACTACATATATGTTTTTTACCTGTGGATAACAAACTATTCGTCCATAATGTAATTGAGTCATATTTCAGGATGGAGTAACATACTTTCAAGGATCTATTTTCAACTAGAAAGAATATGTCTAGTTAGGAATAAGAGTACTTTCTCCCAAAAATGAAGCACATCAAGAGCCAATATCCGTCATCCATGGATCATTGGAAACAAACTATAATCCCCATTAACGAAAAATGTAGTCCAAAAAAAGAGGATTGGCAAAATGATATCTCCAAACACTATTAATTTTCAGCGAGACAAGAACTAATAGGTATTTAACAACAATATACATACATGAAGCGATTAGACATAAATAATGATCATCTTGATAAATTCGAATTTAGGCTCATTCAATTAGATATTCTTTCTCTAGCAACAAACTCAATCTGTAATTTTGATGTGTTAGGAAAACCACCACTGCTGAAAAAATTAATATCATATTGCCTTTTCAAGATGTTGATAGAAGAATTTTATAACTCAGAATCAAGAGATCTAAAAAAGCAGCTTTTAGAAGACTAAATAAATCAAGTGCAGTGTCTTCCATAATGCAAAATTCACATACACATTAACATACTACAAATATATGTCACCAAATAACACACAAACATAAATACTTCTAACATTCAAAAGGATGTTATGTATCATCTCAATGCCAAATTCATCTGCCTATCATATTCTCACTATAATAATTGGAAAGAATAGAAAGTGAAGAATATTAATCCAGTTACACATACCCCACTAATCACTTCATACACCAGCTGCTTTGCAGCCTCAATCTGATTACTTGATCCATAAATTTTGTACGATCCTATATTGTGATGTATCACCAGGAGGTAAGTGCAAAGGATTAATCTGAATCTCACCATCTCTCTTTTCTTAAAATACCACAAGTACAGGGGTGAACTGTTCATCTCAATATCTAAAGAGCGTAATTCTACTCTATTTAGGGTATTATGGTACAATTCTTCAATACTAGTTAAAACTCCTTAAAATCAGCTTTATGTCTGCAGAAATTGAAATATGTTGAAGAAGACAGAAAATCTCCAAATGGGGGAACATTGAAAAAGATAACATACCAGTTAATACTCCTAAAAATTGTCTGCTGCAAGAATATATTGATTCGGCTAAAACATACTTTGACGAGAAGGAGATCACAAAAAATGAACAGATACAATATCAACTAATAATCCAAAAATTCCTCTACTATCATATAAATACAAATTCAGAAAATCAAACATACCTTGCTATGAAGGACAACAGAACCCTAAGAATAATTCACTGAGAGGCAAACATAGAAAGCATAATCGAGGTGACGAAGAGAGTCCCGGCCATTCTTTTATTGTGGCCTGATAGTTTCCATTCTGCATTTTTATCTTGAGGGTCTATTCGTTTTTTTTACCTGAGCGCGGGGAGGTAGGGTTAGGAAAAATTAAGGGGGAAAATGAGAGCTCTTTTTTTCTATTTGCTTTAACGACCGGAGTTTATATATTTAAATATTGAATTTTCCCTCCCACCAATTTTAACCTAAAATTGATATTAACGACCGGAAAAAAGTGGGTCGCTATAAATACACTTATACCGACCGGATTCATATCCCTTCGTTAGACACTGGTCGTTAAAAGTCACATTTCTTGTAGTGAGTCCTTTTAGGAGGGCCTTCAGTTCTTCCATAGTGTTGGTTGTATGAGGGATATTCTCCATAAACCCATTTATCAAATCTCCATTGTGATTTCTGAATACTCCACCTATTCCTCATATTCCTGGATTCTCTTTAGCTGATCCATCGATATTTAGTTTGTAGGATCCTCTCCTTGGTGGCTCGCTCCCATTTCATTATGATTTGGTGTGTTGTTTTAGTGGAAGCATTTTTTGTCACCACAAAGTATTCTGTGGATTTGGAGATGGTGCAGGAAGAGTTGACAAACTCTTTTTTATCATTAAAGAGATTGTTATTTCTAGTTAGCCAATTATGCCAGAAACAGAAGAGGATCATGTTTTCTTGGAAAATGAGTTTATTGAAAGGCTTTTTCCTAATTGAACTCCAAGTTGATGGCCATTGCTGGGCTCAAACAATTGGGTTTTACAGCTGTTTTCACTGGATTCTTTGGAGAGTATTTCGCTCCTGAAGCGCACTGCATTGGTGTACTCAAAGAAGATGCGATTGATTGTTTCTTGACCATTATTGCAGTAACTGCACCAAGGGTCACAATGACCCCTATTCTATGGAAGTAGCTCCTTGTGGGTAGCCCTTTATGCGTAAGAAGCTATATGAAATTCTTTATTTTATTGGGTGCCTGGAGTTTCCATACCCAATTGAAGGTTCCTTCCTCATCTGCTCAAAAACTGATATTAACCTTGCTTAGAAGAGAGAAAGCAGAACTATTTGAGCAGTAGCCACTGTTAATTAATCCCCAAATGAGAGTGTTCTCTTTTTTGGATTTGGGGGAATGAAAATAAAGTTTATCAAGTTGAGTATGTTATGGGGCTGATCCATGGATAAGGTAGATAGGTCCCAAGCACCTGAATTGTAGACTGTGTTCACCTTGAAAATTAGGATATGTGTGCAAATTTTCAGATTTTTCGGAAGTGTTTAGGTCGGGTTTTGGATCGAATGCGAATTTGGAAAGTTCTAGTTTGACTTAGGCATGAATTTAAGGAATTTGATGACTTTTGGTGTTTATGTTAGTGTTTTATGGCCCGAGCAAGTTTGAACGAGGTATTAAGCCGTGTTGGTACTTTTGGTTGAGGTCTCGGGGGCCTCGGGGCGATTTCGGATGGTTGTCGGAAGGATTTGAAGTTGGGAAATGTTGTAGATTTTGAGGGTTCAACACTTGCAGACATTTGTTCTATGCGATCGCAGGTTCGGCTCTGCGATCACGTAGAAGGCCTGGCGTGGGTCCTGAGGTTGTTCAATGCGATCGCGTGTTCGTGGGTGCGATCGCGTAGGTTGAGGGAGTACGCTCTGCGTTCGCAGAGGCTTGTTTGCAATCACGTACGTTTAGCAGGTGAAGTAGTGCGATCGCAGGGTAAGGTCGCGTTCGCATAGGCCATTGGGGGAGGCCTGATATGTTGCTCTATGCGATCGCATGAGGAAGTTCGCGATCGCATATAGGAAAAGTCACCTGGGCAGTTATGTTTTATGGGTTATTTCATCCGCGAGCTTCATATTATTTCCTCCATTTTTACAATACCTTGAGAGCTTATTGACGGATTTTGAAGGGGATTTCCACAGCAAGTGATTGGAGATAAGTCTCGTGGTCTTAATACGTCATTTTATTGAAGAATCAACCATTAATTCTCTGAAATTGGGTGTAAAAGTTGACGAACTAGGGCTTGAAATTTCAAATGAAAATTGGGGATTTGGAAGAGCAATTGGACTCCGATTTTGATGAAGTTTATATGTACGGACTCGTGGCAAGACGAGGATTCCGAAAATGTAAGTTTTGTAATTTTTCGAGAAGCAGGCCAAGGGCTCGAGTTTTTGCTAGTTTCGAGATTCTTGCTATTTCTCAATTTTTTTCGATTGGGTATTATCCCATTGGCATGTTGTGATGTATTCGCTCTGTTTTTGGCTAGATTCGACGCGCGTGGAGGCCGATTTGAGGGGCAAAGGCATCGCAAGCTTGAGATTTCGCCGATTCGAGGTGAGTAATACTTGGGAATGATATCCTGGGGGTTTGAAACCCCGGATTTGCACGTCTTAGTGATGTATTGTGGTGACTTTCACAATGGACCTGGGCATGGGGTAGAGCGCCGTTGGGGTTTTTGACTTGGTATGTCCCGGTTATTGGTTTTTTTTTTTACTGCTAAATTGTAAATCTTCTGTTGTTATTATTATGACTTGGGCTCATTGCCATACTTGGGTCTGATTGTCGATTGTTTGAACTCCTTGTGAGCTATCATCATTGTTTTCCTCACTATTTGAAATATTATTTGAAGTTTGAACTTAGTCCATGTGGTTTACACTGTTTCATGAACTCAATTATATTTTTACTCAAACTTGGAGTTTTATCTGATATTTGAACTATCGTTTGAACTGAGTATAATTGTTATACTGATGACCAATGGGATTTTGACTATTTTGGACTGGCTGAGGTTGAGGCCATATGTGAGGACATGAGGATGATGTAAGGAGGCTTCAGGCCTCGAGTGTTATGTTTACATGTGCATATACATCGCATGGATCGGGCTGCACGCCGCAGCGGTGCGATATTGATATTGCTTGGGCTGTAGGAGACCCTCCGGAGTCTGAAACCCCCACAGTGAGTGCGATACCCAAATGGATCGGGCTGCACGACCCGCAACAGTCATATGCATTGCATTCATGCATTTACTATTGTTTGTACTACATGAAATGACATTTAGCACTCATATATCATTGGCATACATACTGTTGCTTTCCTTGTTGACCAGATACTCTGGTGTCATATGTTAAGGAGTGTTGAGTCCGAGAGGGTGATGTTGAATAATGTGAGATATTGAGCCCGAGGGGCATGTTTCAGATTATTTCCTACTTGTTGAAATCATCTTTGCAATTGTTGAAAAAGCATATTTTCAAAAGAGATTTTGGACTGATCTTGAGATTTTTTAAAGGGATTTTTCACAGTATTTCGATTTTCTCAAAAAGGGTTGTTCTGTCTTTTATAGCAGTTTTGTGTGCTCATACGTGTTTTCTTATCGCTCAGATATTATTTGCTCTTATTACCACTGAGTTGGAAGTACTCACTTTATTCCCTGCACCTCGTGTGCAGTTGCAGGTACTGATCACCCGGTAGCGGGTTAGTAGTGGATTGAAGGTTTTGCTATCGTAGCTAAGTTAGGTGACCGCCGGTGTTCGCGGCACCGAGATTCTCCTTCTCCTTGATTCCCAGATTTTACTCTGTGTATTATAGACATTTAAATTTTAATAAATGCACTCCTAGATGCTCGTGACTTGTGACACCCCGGTTGGGCTGTATTGGTATTCACATTAAATTACTGTCATAAATCTAGATTCGATATGTTATATAGCTTTTTAACTGCTTACAGAGGATTCGGGGTTGTTGGCTGGCCTTGTCTTCACGAGAGGCGCCATCACGACCGGGTATAGAATTTGGGTCGTGACAGGCTCAAGACATGAGTCAGATTGAATAACGGTTTGATAGGTCCATGTGTCTGAAGGGACACTAGGCTCAGACCACACTTGATCATTGATATGGGGCATAGAATCACTAGCACCTCGCTGGTGTTGAAACTAAACTCGATCACCCTGATAGAGTCCAGTAAGAGCGAGTCTGTTCGTAGGGGGCCGTAGATTGTTCCCTCCTCCTCTGGCGATCTTTTCTTTTTGAGAATTTATAGGGACTTGCTGATTCCCTTTTTGATGTTACTGAGAGGCGGAGAAGTGCTCTTCTTTAGCAGTGCAGAAGATGATATCATTTGATGGGTTTGAGGGTTAATTATTACAAAGACCAGGTCCACCGTTGGGTCCTCCCTTGGCAGATCGGGGAAGAAGGGTAAGGACTGCAATGTTTGGAACATTTGGCTGTTGCATATCTGGGGTTCGACGTTGGGTGACACACTGTCCTTGTTCACTATTGTCTGCCATAGGCATGGACCAAAAAGCAGCTTGGGCTTTGTTCAAGGACTCCACAGTAACCCTTGCTAGGTGAGCTTGGTTTTGGACAATCAATGTCACTTTTTAGTTTCCTAGGATGAAATTGTAGGTTAGGCCCTACCCTTGTAATGCCGCTTCCACCCAAGAAACATGCAGGTGGTCAAGTGGTAGTGGTAATGTCAATGAGGTGGTGAAGATAGTCATTTGCTCTTTTTCCATTTTTGTACTTTTTTGTTTTACTACTTTGGGTAATGGGGGGGGGGGGGGTTAACTTAAGGTCCTGATCCATTATCATGCCTTTTGGTGTCAAATCTCAGTCAGTGGAGGAGTTGTTGTTAATTGTGCCTGGGAGGGAGGGGGATTGTGCATTAATTAGAGATCTTTTGTAGTAGACGGTGGGTGTCTTTTCACCTGAAAATGAGAGAGGTTCCAGATAGAGCACTTGATTGTTCGTGGTGACTGTTGAGATTTTCCTATTAGAGGTTATCTCAGAGGAAGTGGTAGGGGAATCATAGATGGGAGGGTATGGGTAATTTGTTGGGCTAACATCCTCCAATTGGGTAGGGGCCCATATTGGATAGGCGTGACTGGCCCCATAATCTTTGGCTGCATAGTTAGGGTTTGTGGCCTCAATAGAGGCCAGAAGTGGTGGACTGGTTTGGGGGGCGTGATTGGGGTCAAGGGAGTGGGTTGCATCAGGTTCATCTAGCCCCGTCCAACTTTTTGTTTTGTACTTGTATTGGGCTGGAACCGCGTTGGGGTGGCGTCCTGGTAATGAGGGATGGGGGTTAGTTTACTATTTAGGCCATAAGGCATATTTTGTGGTTTTGAATTGTGATTGGCATTTTTTGAATTATACCGTACGATTTGGGTTTTGAAGAAACTTACTTGAATTTGCATCAAACATATTTACCTAGATATATTGAGCATGTGTAGCTTGATGTTGGCTATTTGAAACAAATGCATTTTTTGTCATTTGATTTTGGTTGGCCTTGTTTTTTCCTTCGTGGGAAGGTGACTGTTTTCCACTCATTTTTTTCCCTTTGTTCCACATTTTTTCTAGAGGTTTTTGGTGCTTCTGGTGGGTTGTGGGTTGTGTTTTTCGGTAGTTGCATACCTTTGGTATGTGACCAATTCTGCCACATGACGTGCAAAACGTACCTTCCCCCTCAGATCATTGCTTGTTTGTGATCTCCAATTTTGACTGAGGTTTGAACCGGGGTTTCAAGGGGAACTTGAATGCATATGCGAGCGTATCTTCCCCTGAGGGGGGAGGAGGTGCACTAGACAATTTCAACAATTTCCTTAGCTTTCTTTATACTTTTTCTAGAATTTCTTTATTATAGAACTCTATTGGCAGTTGTGGAAGGCGAATCCAAATGGCAGTGGACGAGAGAGTGGCCTCTTGTGGGACAAACATATGTTCCCATTTTTCATACTGATAGGAAGCTCCTTGAGATGAACCATGGTCCTAGGTGTAGTGCCTTTACCATATATTCCTCTAAGCTGAATTTGGCTATAAAGAAGTCCCATCCTAGTTCAATCAAGATAAACTGTTCGTATGGTTTCCATAGTTCAATTAATTTAGAGAGAAGATAGTGGTGTGGCATTTTACGTCTAAAGACCTTTGTGATTACATAGTAGCACCATGGGAGGTAGAGACGTTGTTTATCATCATGAAAGAGTGGGATTGACCCTTCAACATTTTGTCGTCCAAGAAATAACGTTAGCTCACCCATCATACTCATTTCGAATTCTCTTTGCATGAGATTTGAAAATTTTTTGCACATAAGAGGGTTAGAACTACCAAATATAATATCATCAATATAAATTTGAATGATGAGATTACCTTCTGATGATCTTTTGATAAACAAGGTAGTATCAATTTTACCTCTTGTGAAGCCATGATCAACAAGAAAGGAACTCAATCTGTCATACCAAGCATGTGCCATACAATGCCTTAGTGAGTTTGTATACATGGTATGGAAATTCTGAATTTATAAATCCTGGAGATTGTTTTACATAAACTTCTTCCTCGATGAATCCGTTCAAGAAGGCACTTTTAACATCCATTTGAAATAGTCTAAATCCTTTGAACGATGCGTAGGACAGAAGGATTCTTATGGATTCCAAACCAGCTATTGGGGAAAACGTTTCATCGTAATTGACTTCTTGTTGTTAGTATCCCTGAGCAATTAGTCTAAATTTATTTCTTATGCCTTTTCCATCCTCATTCAATTTGTTTCTGAAGACCCACTTTGTTCCTATTACGGAGACATTTTTAGGTTTAGGTATCAGACTCCATACTTGATTCTTACTGAATTGATCTAATTCTTCTTGCATCGCTTGAACCTAGCTTGAATCTGTTAGTGCTTCTTTTATCTTCTTTGGTTCAATATGATGGATTAATGCAGTATTTGCTTTCTTTTTGGGAGCTCCTCTTGTTTTCGTTCTTTCATGTGGATCCCCAATAATGAACTTTTGAGGATATTCAGGCTCGCTTCTCCATCCGTTTGGACGAACTACATTAGAGTCGAATTGATTGGTTGTTCTTGTATAATATTGTTGTCTTCGCCAGTTGACTCTGTTGCACCAGTCGACTCTTGAGGATTGTTTATCTCCTGAAGTTCTTGAGTTTGATCTTCATTACCTGCAGTAACTCCTTTCTCGACCAAGGGATTAGCTTTATCAAAAATAACATGTACTGATTCTTCCATACATAGCGTGTGTTTGTTATATACTCTAAGTGATATACTATTTAAAGAGTAGCCTAACAAAATACCTTCATCACTTCTTGGACCAAAATTTTAAAGATTATCCTTACCATTATTGTAAACAAACCACTTGCTTCAGAAAGGATGAAAGTAGCTGATATTGGGACATTTACTTTTCCACAATTCATAGGGAGTCTTTTTCAGAATGGGCCTTATGAGACATCGATTTAGGATGTGACATGTTGTGCTTATGCTTTCTGCCTAGAAGTGATTTGGAAGAGAGTGTTCTAGCAACATGGTTTGTTCCATATCTTGGAAGGTTCTATTTTTTCGTTCCACAACTCCATTTTATTGTGGTGATTGTGATGCAGAGAAATTGTGTGTGTATCCTTGATCATTGCAGAATTCTTCAAATGCTCTACTTTTAAATTATCTCTTTCAACTTTCTTACAGAGCACTTCAAAATTCCTTAATGCTTTATCCTTATGATACAAAAAAATTACCCAAGTGAAATGTGAAAAATCATGTATAATAATAAAAGCATATCTTTTTCCTCCTATACTAGCAGTTCGAATGGATCCAAATAAATCCATGGAAGTAGTTGCAAAGGTTTTGAGGTGGATACAATATCTTTGTTTTTGAAGGAGTTTCTGGTTTGCATAACCATTTGACATCATCACATATATGAGTTCTAGAGAATTTTAGTTTAGGACCAACAACGAACTCATATTTAAAAAAATTTTCTATCAAATGTATGTTGGCATGTCCTAGTTTTCTATGCCACAACCACGGATCTTCTGACATGGAGGATAAGCAAATGTGACCACTTAATTTTTTAAAACTATCAAGAATATAAACGTTTTCATACCTTTTTCCGGGAAGAACTATTTTACCTTATTCGTCTTCAATAGCACATCCTGTTTTCTTAAGATTTACCTCATATCCTGAGTCACAAAGTTGACTTATGCTCAAGAGATTATAGTTGAGGCCATCGACCAGATAAACTTCAGTGATGTCACAATTGTTATTAAAAGGCTTTATTCCAGTGCTGACTATTTTTCCTTTTGAGTCATCCCCGAATTTAACACTTCCTCCATAAATTTGTGTGACTTCTTTGAATAAGTTTTTGTCACCTGTCATGTGACTGGAACACGCACTACCCAGATACCATTTTCCTTTGCGGCTTATTCTATGGTGTTCCTGCAAAACAAGATGATTACTTTTTTTAGGTGCCCAAGCTTGCCTGGGTCCTGGAGGGTTATTGTTGCTAGATTCATATATGGTTTTTGGTTTCCAAACCCATCTTAACATGTTTTCCTTATGAAAATGACAAAAGGAATACTTATGATCACTCTTATTACAGTAATGACACATAACCTCTGACCTACTTTTAGGTCTTTCATTAGTGGTATTACTAGTTGACTTGGTTCTGGCTGGTCCTTTTCCAGTTGACTTGTAAGTCGTCAGGTTTGACCTGACAGAACTAAGACTGGTGGGCTTGCGCATGCAATTGAGTTGCATTTGCAATTCCTCAAACTTTTCTTGAAGTACTTCCTTTTCGATTTCACATACTTCATGATTGGGTTCTTTGACTTCTTTAGTAAGTATCTTAAGTTCATTCATCATTTTTTGAGACTCTTTAAAGTTAAATCAAGAATATCCTACAATTTATTGCACCTTTCACAGTTATAAGATCTTACCTTACTAATTTCACCCCGTGCCATAAAACAATTTTTGTTTTCTTCATCTGAAGTGTCCTCGTCTGTCCAGCATCCTGAGGATTTGTTCATTTTATTTTCCATAATTGTCATGAAGCAGAGATTTGCTACTTCTTCATGATCCGAGGTGTCTTCATCACTCCAGCTTTCCGAAGGATTTGTTCTAATTAAAGCCTCTGGAGATATTTCTCTTTAGTTTTAGGCACTCTGCTTGAATGTGCCCAAATCTACTACATTCATAGCATTTTTCATCGTTCTTCTCCTGTTCATTGTATTGCCTGGATCATCTTGGCGGAATTCTTCCTTTCTTTGTGTTCCAGAATCTTCTCATTAGTCCATCCATGTTTCTTGACATCATAGCGATTTTTTCTTGTAAAGCTTCATGGTCATCGTCCACTTTATTTTCAACTATTTCAGTTGAGGCCTTAAATACAACTATTCTTTTTTCTCTTCTTGATTGGTCTTCTTTAGATGTGTCCTTTCAAAGGCTATGAGTTCTCCTCTTAGTTCATCATAGGATATTTTGTTTAGATTTTGAGATTCTAGTGTGACTACTTTGGTCTACTAGGTAGTTGGCAAACTTCTTAGAATTTTTCTAACTTGATCATAGTTGGTATAGGGTTTGCCAAAAGCCGTTAGATCGCTAATTATTTTGCTGAATCTGGCAAATATTTCTTTAATAGATTCTCCTTCTTTCATTGAGAAGAGTTCGTAGTCATGAACTAGCATGTTGATATGTGTTTCTTTGACCTTATTAGTTCCCTCATATGTGACCTCAAGGTTGTCCCACATTTCTTTGGTTGTGTCACAACTTGAGATTTTCTCATACTTTTCACCACTTTTGGCATTTGAAGAAGATTTCTCGCTTTGTTGTTGAGCTGTACCACTTCCAGTTGCTCTTTTGTTGATGAATCAATATCTTCAGGATCAGCAAGTGGTGGAGCGGCATCAGGTAGGGGATAATTTCCCTTTTTGATAACTCTCCAAACTTAACATCATAAGCCTTGGTAAAGACTCCATTCTCACTTTCCAATGAGAGAAATGTTATCCATTTAAGTATGGCGGTGTAACTGCGAAGTACCTTCCTGGAAGAGAGCTCCTACAATAACTTGATTTGCTAGTTGACTATAGAGTAATCAGTCGACTAGATCTGATAATTCAGCAGATATAATAACAGATTTAGATTGTAGATTAATAAATTCAGGAATTAAAGATACCAGAATTTTATACTGGTGCGGATTCAATGTGAATCCTAGTCCAGTCCCGTTGGGTTGCAAGGGAGTTCTCTTCAGTAAATGTTTGTTCGAGTACAGTGGATAAGATTTGAAATTACAGATCCTCTAACACTCGTTTTCTTTTTGATACAATGCCTCACCAGTGTTACACTCTCCTTTCTTTCTCTAACTTGTTGTACAGCAGATCTTAGAAAACTACAATGTTTGTTTGCAGTAGAATAAAGAGAGGGTTTTTTGGTGTGATCAATGTATATTTGATTAGGGTGTAAGGCTAGGTACAAATGCTTTGAGGTTGATCGATGCTGTGACAACCCAAGGGATTTAATCCTTGGAAGGAAATTCATTCTTTCCAAGAATAATGTAGCTGCCCGTTGCTTCTGCTTGATTTACTTTCTTCAGCGAGTTTATGCAGTAAAAATATGCGCCTTGAATGTTGGCTCTTTCCAAAATTGGTCGTATACTATCTCTTCAAGATCTTCGACTTTCCGAAATGCTGCCCTTGATTCGTGCCTTACATTAGGAGGACCTTCGACTTTCCAAAGATAGTCACGAACTTGATTCTGTATTGTAGCTGATTGATTTGCGTGATAGGATTCTTTCCAGATTCACGAATCCTTTCCTTAGTAAATCAAAATTTCTTATCTTGTTGTTGAACCTTGATTTATTTCTTCCCATATATGTCAAGACTTGCTCCAGCAGTCTTGTAATATCTTCTTGCCTTCTAGTAATTGATTTCCTGCATATGTATATTATTTTCATCTTTAAAACTATATCTAGCAATAAGGACCACCCTTAAATATTGTTGTAATATTACTGTCATGATCATACGAATTTAATATCGTAAAATTTGCACGGGGCGCCTTATTTGGGCACCCCTTTTTAACCTGTAGCCGCTTTGTCTTTTCGTTTGCATCCGTACCTACTTTTTAAAATCCTTTAGCTTCCCTTTCTCCTCCCCTTCTCCCTCCAAAAACTTCAGCTCTAGAGCTGAAGTTTTCCAGTTACAACATAAAAACTTAAGCTCTAACTGGAAAACTTAAGCTCTAGAGCTTAAGTTTTTATTTTATAACTGGAGCTTATGTTTTTATTTTATAACTAGAAAACTTAAGTTGAAAAATTGCTTAAGTTTTTATTTTATAATTGAAAAACTTAAGCTAAAAAACTACTTAAGTTTTAATTTTATAACTAAAAACTTAAGCTGGAAAACTGTTTAAGTTTTTATTTTCCGGTTACAAAGACAAAACCAGTACAAAAAAAAAATTCAACCATGTGGGCTGAAGTTATGTGAAAAAACGGCTACGTTTGCAATTTTTTTTGTAAAGTAAGCACAAGTTATAATGTAGCACAAAAAACATATGTAAATACAAATGCCCCGATTTTAATAATCAAAACCAACAACATGTCATGGAAGAGCCCATATTTATACATAGTTTTCATGATTATTTAGGAGACTTATTCTTTTTAGGATCGTTCAATTAATTAAAAGTGGTTACAAACGGAAATGTTTAATATTTACAAAGATCGGACAATCTTGGTGCCATTGATTCCGGTAGTGGCGGCGCGTGGATTTATATTTAATAACTCAGCGGCAGCGCGTGGGAAAGTAGTGTTTTTTTCTCTTCTTTGTCGCAAGCGCAGACTAACATGGCGCGTTTACGGTTCGAAGTGTCCATTAATACTACTAAGCAACAATCAAAGAAAGAGGACAAAGCTCGTCCGAATATAGAAAAATTCGGAGGAATTCGACTTGGTAAAATTTCATAAATCTCAGATATTTGTAATCTTATTCTCGATTACAACTGCTGCATGGTTTTAGTAATGATTGATAATAATATTTACATATACTTTCAGTGAATAATCTGTTTTATTATTAAATGCCAAAATTTATGAGTTTTCCTTGTCACAAAGCAAGTGGTTACCTAAATAAATAAATGGTCTGTGGAAAAATAGGGAAAAAAAGAAAGAATTTAAGTGAGAGAATTTTTATTCGATTTAGGCTATAGAACTTCAATTACTCTCCCAAAAAGTTGTTCAGACGGATTTTCATTTATATTATAATGAACTGGACCTAAATAGAGCAGAGTGGAACTATAGATTTGTATAGTTGATGATTGATAATAGGAAGCATGAGATGCATTTTTTTGATTGTTAAGAAGAATGAGATATTTACCCACGCCATGATGCTTTTATTTACGCCGATTTGATATCATAATTTGAAATTTAGAATTGAATTTTCTTTGGTTTGTAGTATTGGAGTGAATCTAAACATTCATTCTAGCACAAATAAGGCTAGGTGTTTGCTCCGGAAGAGAGTTCATGCATTTTGCTAGCTTAACCATTAAAAGAAACTAGACTTAACTAAAGCTGCAAGTCTGAAGTAAAATGTTTTTGCATTTTAAAATTGCTATGATGGTTTCTAGTCCTGTGGAAATTGTTATTTGGTTTGTCCCTTGACACTGATATGTCTGTTATCGCCATTTTTTGTTTTCCTTATGGACTTACATGCCAGAAACTAACCCTCTCGGGGGCGGATTTACATAGTGGCAAGCGGTGTCACGGGACATCGCTTCGTCGAAATTTTTTACTATTTATATATATAAAAATAATAAGTAAAATAGAAATACAAGGTAAAACTATCAAAAGTGACACCACTCGCAACAGAATATCTAAGTAGTCTAGTGGTTATTAGCTTCAAGTATTATGTAACAGGTCTTGGGTTTGAACTCCCTTGGTTTCACAAAATCCCACTGAATTAGACGTGATAAGCAGGTGCTTTTTAAAGTCTTTTTGGTAATAATTAGCACTTTTTGGCATATGAACTTAGTTTTGGTAGGAAGTACTGCTATATT
Organism: Nicotiana benthamiana; assembly: GCA_034376525.1. Taxonomy (NCBI): domain Eukaryota; kingdom Viridiplantae; phylum Streptophyta; class Magnoliopsida; order Solanales; family Solanaceae; genus Nicotiana; species Nicotiana benthamiana. The sequence goes on from CM067338.1 coordinate 115,975,920, forward strand.
GGAAACAAATGCATTGAAGCATTTCTCTCATGTCAGTTAGCACTTTCTGGAGCATTTTGGCAAAATTTAAAGTATTTTTAACCAAAAGCTCCATACTTAACCCCAACCTCTCATACTTAACAAATGAGGAAAATGGCATATATCCCGCCAGCACTCTCTTCTATGCTACCTCTTTTAACCCTAACCAAATTTGGCATAAATAATTTGTCTGCATATGATAACATTTTATTTTACTAATAATAGGTCAATAAACATGACAGAATGCCATAGGTGAAACACTCAGGGAAGCAGGCAAGCAGAGATTGTTAAATGCAATAAAGCAATACCAGCAGCTCGTCAATGGTTCAAGGTATGTGAGTTCTATTTCTATTTTGATTCAAGCAAAACGAAAAATGTTAATTTTGCACTCTCTATGAAGTTTCTACTCAAATAGAACTTTGGTAATATGTTGATTTAATCTACAATATCTTTTATTCTTCCCATCTCTCTGCACTAGTGCCGGAAGACTTGTTTTAAATAAAAAAAATATCTGTTCTGATATGGTATCTTGTAGTCAATACCGCTCTACAGGTAATAACCTAATTGTGAAAAGCATGCTTTTGTCAGGACATATTTTGTTAGTTTGCTATTTCTAAGGATAGTACGAATAGTATGTATGTGTCCACTTCTACCTTGTTTTAAGAAAGGGGGGAGAGAGGAAAGGAGGGGGGGGGGGGGGGGGCCTTACCTGTGGCTCGCCGGAAAAGGAGCACCGGAGAGGGTCGCTGGCAAACAAAGTGAAAAAGTGAACGTTACTTTACGTTAGCGCCAAACTATGATCTTTTGAAAAAATAAATTTAGCGGCAAATTAGATTTTTCGCTAAAAATTAGCTATAAATTTGGCTAGGAAAATATGTAGCTATCATTTAGCAAAGGAATAGTCCATTGCTAATTCCTAGCTATTTTGTGACCAAAATTTTAATCGAAAAAATTTGCAAGGAAATTGGACTTCTCTAGCCACATCCCTAGATAAAGGCGTATATTAGCTAGGGAATTGAATTCCCACACAAAATTACTTCTCTTGTAGCAATCAACAGAGATGTATGTTAGGAGAACTTATAATTTCAGAAAAATATTATAAGAAAAATGTTTTCTTTGCCATTATTTCCTACTTAGTTCCCCATGAATCCAAAGAATAATCCACATAGCAGCTACTTTTTACTTAAATATTTTTTATTCTTTTAAATTCCATGGAACTATAACTCATCACTCCAATACAACATACTCCACATTTATTTATTTTCTTTCTTTATATATCTACTCTAAGTGGAGTATCCACCTGCTCCCTTGCATGCACCTTTCAATGGTTTCCAATTTTTTACTTTTATGGCTGGAGTTTATTTAGTACTGTTGTGAAATATAGACGGAAAAAAGTATTCATCATATCTTTAGAGGTCCAAGAGTTTGAGACATGATTGCTGAATACACATTTTTGTTACTGAATGAGATGGCGGGGAATTACCATTCTGTCCTAGATCAAGTGATGTCAAATAGCATTTTAATACACAATGGCTCTTATCATATTGATAAGAGTTGACAGATAAAGTGCATCCAGCAAGGGCATTTTATCTTTTTTCTTTCACCTTACATGAGCAGAGAATTCAAATAGAGATACAACCAAAAAGTTAAAGATCATAAGAAAGACAATATAGGAGTTGTTATTATAGTATATCAAACAAGATGTTTAGCCAATAAGATCAATGATATAGTTGGCTACTATTCAAGTAGCGAACACTTTTGCTCTATGCTTATTTGGTAGTAGCGATTAAAATGTTGCTTTTTTGATTACTTTAGCTGTTTTTCCTTTTATCCTATGAGCAGATGGTCGATTGGAAACAGCCTCTTTGCCCTTTCGGGTAGGGGTAAGGCTCGTCTACATATTACCCTCCCTAGACCCTACCTGGTGGGAGTATACTGGGTAGTTGTTGTTGTTGTTGTTGTTTTTTGATTACTTTACGTTTCACTTTGGGTGTTTTGATTATTATGTGAAGGTTTGTTGGAGTCGTAGAAGGGAATCGATTAGCTGATTGTATATTTTGTATCAAATTTTGTATGGAGATAGTCATACTCATATATTTAGTCCCATTTTTTGGCGGCATGTAGATTTTCACTTTATCTTCTTTATTATTGCAGTTCTTGCTATCTGTTGTTGTTGTTTTCTACTTCTGCTATCCAGTGGTACTCGAATCGGAACGTAAATTTTCTAATATTTCAGATATCTACATGCTAGTGAGAAAGCTCCATTTATTTTATACAGAGATGATATTTTTATTATATTACTTCTGTTTTATTCCTTTTACAAACTTAATGATTATGTAAATATAACATGCTTGCTTGGTTAGCTTTTGATTGTCACATGAATTTCATTTATGTTGGGGGGCTAAATTCTATTTCTAACATATTTTAAATTTTTGGTAATTTACTGCTTTGAAAGGGATGGCTAAGAAGGATCCATTGAAGCCTGGTGAAATTTCCGATTGAAGACATATAGCTTGATTGTGTTGGTTGTTGAATTGATTACGTAGCACTAAGTTTAAACGAGAAGTCTAGATGATTGCAAGATAACGATTATTATGTGAATATTTTTTTGAGTCCTTTTTTTGAGTCCTTTTTTTGAGTCCTAGAAAGTAATTCGTCAATTGATTGTCTATCTTGTATCAAGTTTTGTATGGAGATAATCATACTCATGTTCTTAATTCCATTTTGTGGCAGCATGCAGTTTTTCAATTTATCTTTTTTACTGTTACAATTCTTGCGATCCATTACGGTTGTTTTCTACCTCTGTTATTCAGTGGCACTCGAACCGGAAGGTAAATTTTCCAATCTATCATCATTTATTTTTAAATATTGTACGTTTTCGTTTGACCTCTTTTAAAAAATTATAATACACATATATAAGTATTAGACAATGTTGAAAATATATTCAGTAATGCCAATAAATGAGTGAAATGTTGAATAAAAATCATAAAAATGAAAGCTCCAGAAAATTACATGCTTATAAGAAGGCGGCGCGACGTGAATTATACAGGATTATGCAAGTTGATAAAAAGGAGTTTCTCCTAGTGCGCGCACAAGTAATGGTGAGACAAGTTCCGGCAACTTTCTGCCTGCTTGCTAATTAATAGCTCTGCTACAGCATCATCCTTTATGTGTGCTAATATTTCAAGCGAACATTATCCTCCTTTTGTGGGATATTCAATATATGAAATAGGTTAGAGAGTTAAAATGTCCTTCCTTGATGGTATACACAATTATAAATATGTATATGCATTTATAACTATCAAAATTATATATTTACACTTGTTATTGTTGTATCCCAGGATCTATATCTAACACAAATCATGAACAATATACTGAAGAGTCAATAATAATTCAACCATCAATTGATTATGTTATGTTAAAGTCTGTTCCCAAATGCAAATTTTGTGGGGCCACAAAATTTGAATACGAACCACCCGCATTATGTTGTCACAAAGGCACTGTTAAGCTGATTTCACATCAAGTACCGCAACAATTAAGAAATCTGTATCAAGTAACTGAAGAATCAAAGCATTTTCGAACCTAAGGGAGTAAGGAACTTGAATAATACAAACTGCAGGATATCAATGAACTCAAATAACAGAGCAAAATCACACATATGAATTTAGAAGAGATTCTGCGAAATAAAATGCAGGATTTTCAGAAGGAATGAGATTCTTTAGTTTTTCAGTGTATGGAAAATGCAACCATGCCTCTGTTCAGGAAAAGTGTCACCGTTTTTTTAGATTTAATAAATTAAATAAATTTTGTCCAAAAAATAATTTTATCGATCATTTGACAAATCCGAAGCTGAAGCCAAAGCCGGGTGACGACGACGGCTCTAGGGTTCATTCTCTTCAATTCCTTTTAAGATCTCTAAGAAGTGATCTTATTTATATACACACAAATGTATTAAGAAAGTTATTATAAAATATATTTGAATGGCAAGCTAGGAACATCAATGACTTGTCAAAGGCATCTACCATGTGTATCCCCTCTTTATGGTGTAATAAAACTCGTTAGTTAACCACCTAGGTGACACATTTTAAAGTGCAGGGTGACCTCCATGGTAGGGTTAATCGCTTCCTTTTATTTATATAAATAGTTAAAATAATTTTAAAAATAAATTAAAAGCACTGCACTAATTAATAATATATAATTATTAATATAAAAATATTGAAACTAATTTTATGATTATAAATATTATTAATCGTAATATATGCTATAATTGCAATTATATGCATTTTAGCTTTTAAAAATACCAAATAAATTTGTAAGACTAACAATCTTAAAGAGTTATTCTGCGATGGAGAAATTGATATCTATTGTTGAGAATCCGAAGGAGTTCATCAAGCTTGATCGCTTTGGCGGAACGAATTTTACCCGCTGGAGAGACAAGATGATATTCTTGCTGTCTGCTCTCAATATCTCCTATGTTCTTGATTCTGCCTTGCCTCCGATACTTGAGCCTACGACAGAAGATTCTGTGCAGTCAAAGAAGAAAGGAAGAAAGGAGAACATGATGAACTGTTGTGTCGTGGCCATATTCTGAATACTTTGACAGATCGACTATATGATCTTTACTGCAATCTGAAGACGCCAAGAGAGATTTGGACTGCTCTACCAACTGCAAACCAGAATGAAAAATAGTTGATACTAGGCCTATAATTGATCAGATTCATGAATTGCAAATCTTAGTATCAAAACTAAGTGATCTTGAAGTTAAAATTCCTGATGCACTTCAAATGGGTGCTATCCTTTCGAAATTGCCTTCCTCCTGGAATGACTATAGAAAGAAAATCCTACATTTAATGGATAAAATGACTGTAGAACAATTTTGTACTCACATTTAAATTGAAAGCGAGACTCATGCTTGTGATGCTATTAATCAGCCCTGAAGTTCCGCAATCAATTTTGTTAGTCAAAATGGTTCTAGAAATGGGAACAAACATCTAAAAGTTTCCGAAATTCTTCTTTTAAAAAGAGAAAGAAATTTAGTTGTCATCACTGTGGAAAGAAAGGCCATATGATTCGAGATTGTAGATATAGAAAGGCAGGAATAAATTTCAATGCACGCAATACCAAAAAGTCTAGAAAGACTGAAAAATCTAGAAATTCTGAAAAGGCAAACATAGTGGAAAATTCTTCCCAAGGACTAGTTGCCATGGTTTCCGCAATGCAAATTGGTATGATCACCAAATTAAATATGGCTACCGCTGCTACAAATAATCAAGACCGGTGGCTAGATTCGGGTGCTACTATTCATGTTTGTTATGACACGAAGTTGTTCAAGACATATGCGGAAGTACAGGATTTTGAAACAAGTCTTGATGGGAAATCATGTTGCGGCAGATGTTGCTGGAAAGGAAATATAGAGATTAACTTCACATCTTGCCAGAAGTTGACATTACTGAATGTGTATTATGTTCCTGGTATGAAGAAAAACTTAATGTCCGCTGCTTTGCTGTCAAAGAAAGGCTTTAAAATAGTTATTGAGTCTGATCATGTAATAGTGTCTAAGGATGGTGTTTTGTTGGAAAATGCTATAACTGTAATGGAATGTTCAAATATAGTATTAATGAAATAAATTATGTTTCTGCTTATATCGTTGAGCATGATTCTTGTTTATGCATGCTAGACTAGGACATTTAAATTTTGGCTCCTTGAATTATATATCCAAAAATAGTTATATCTCATGTAAAACTCAACATATAAAACGTGAAATTTGCATAAAAGCAAAGATGACAAAGAACCCATTTCATAAGGTTTAAAGATCCATAGAACTATTAGATTTAATACATTCAGACTTGTGTGAATTAAATGGAGAATTTACTAGAGGAGGCAAAAGATATTTTATTACTTTTATAGATGACTTCTCTAGACTTACATATGTTAAGCTACTTAGAACTAAAGATGAAGCTTTTCAAAAGTTTAAAGAATACAAGTCTATTGTGGAAAATCAAAGGAGTAGGAAAATTAAAATTATTCGAAGTGATAGAGGCGGAGAATATTTTCCTAATGAATTTAATAAGTTCTATGAAGAGCATGGCCTAATACATCAAATGAGTGGCCCTTATAATCCTCAAAAAAGTGGTTTGGCGGAAAGAAAAAATAGAACGTTGGTGGACATGGTTAATGCTATGTTACTTAATGCACATTTATCACATAATTTATCGGATGAAGCACTACTAACTACATGTATATTTTAAATAGAGTGCCTTCAAAAAGTATGCATATTTCGTCTTATGAACTTTGGAATGGTAGAAAACTAAATTTAAATTATTTTAAAATGAGGGGGTGTATATCTTATTATAGGGTACCTGACCATCAAAGAATAAAATTAGGTCCTAGAGGAATTAAAAGTGTTTTTGTAGGATATGCAAAAAACTCCAAAGCATATAGACTGACTGCTCGATCTAGAATCTAATGTCATTATAGAATCTATACATGTTGAATTTATTGAAAATATATTTATAAATGACAATGTTAATGAAATGACTTAAGTAAATGGAAAACGTATAGATGCTAATAGATTGTCACCTTCTGAAATTATTACAAATAAAGAAAGAAGTGATGATATGCAAATAGAACCAATGAAAAGCCAAAGAATAAGAAAAGAAAAATATCTTGATTCTGATTTTATTTCTTCACAATCAATAGTATTTCTTGTTGAAGGAAATAAGACAAACGTTTGTAATCAAATTCCTATTGTATTAAATGTTGAAGAAGACCCAAAGACGTTTCAAGAAGCAATGTCTTCTAGAGACGCTGCCTTTTGAAAGAGGCCATTAATGATGAAATGGACCAATTATATCCAACAACACTTGGATTTTAGTTGACCTCCTCTTTGATCAAAACGTATAGGTGGTATGTGGGTCTTTATAAAAAAGTACAATACAGATGGTTCTGTCCAAACCCTTCAAAGCAAGATTAGTTGCAAAAGGTTTCACTCAAAAGGAAGACATAAGCTATTTTGATACATATGCTCCGGTTACAAGAATAACACCCATTAGAGTCCTTTTATCCTTGGCCTCTATCTATGATCTTTATGTACATAAAATAGATGTTGAGGCAGCCTTATTAAATGGGAACCGTAGTGATGAAATATATATGCAACAACCTGAAGGAGTCGTTCTTCTAGAAAATGAAAAGAAAGTTTGTAAATTGGTAAAGTCTCTTTACGATCTCAAACAAGCACCTAAACAGTGGAATGAAAGGTTTGATAGTGTAATATTATCAAATGGGTTCGTACATAATAATGCAGATAAGTGCATTTACTCTAAATTTATAAAAGAATACAGATTAATGATTTGTTTATATGTCAATGACATGCTATTTTTTGGTAGGAATCTACGAGGAATTACCGAGACCAAGAAGTATCTAACATCAATTTTTAAAATGAAAGTTGAAGGAAGTTGATACTATTTTGAGAATCAAAGTCAAAAAAGATAATAAGTGAGTGACTTTGTCACAAGCACATTATATAGATAAAATCCTTACTAAATTCAGTCATTTAGGAATAAAGGAGTATAATACTCCTTATGATTCTAGTATTAAGCTTACTACAAATACTGGAAGAGAAGTAGCACAGTTCGGATATGAAAGTGCAATAGGTAGTATGATGTATGAAATGCACTGCACTAGATCCGACATAGCATTTATTGTTTGTAAACTTTCAAGATTTACCAGTAATCCAGATAATGATCATTGGAAAGCAATAAGTAGAGTACTTGAATATATAAAATATACAAAGCACTTGGGCATTTGCTATAATGGTTTTCCTAATGTATTAGAGGGATATTCTAATGCAAGTTGGATTACAAGTGTTAATAATAATAAATCCACATCAGGATGGATATTTACTCTAGGCGGTGGAGTCATTAGTTGGGCATCCAAGAAACAAACATGTATTTTCCATTCTACTATGGAATCTGAATTTATTGCATTAGCATCTGCTAGAAAAGAAGCAGAATGACTGAGGAATATGTTACTTGATATAAAGTTGTGGCCACAACCTATGCCAGCCATTTCCATATTCTGTCATAATGAGACTACAACGTGTGTTGCTCACAATAAAATATATAATGGTAAATCGAGACATATAAGCTTGAGACATGCTTATATAAGAGAATTAGTTATAAATGGATCTATAGCTATAATATATGTGAGATCAAATAAGAATTTGGCTGGTCCACTTACAAAGCCATTAGGTAGAGATGTAGTACAACAAACTTGTGAAGGGATGAGGCTGAGACACTTAAATTAAATTCAAGGAATGAGAACCCCACTTTGAGTTAGTATACACTCTAACAATATAAGTTCAATAGGTAATAACAAGTTACTTGTATTATTTAAGCACCGATCTCCTCTTTAGGAGCCTTAATTCTATTGTACTACTTACTGTTATATGAGGAGTTAAGGAGTTGTTAAATGCTTTTTATAACAGGGGCATAAAGACAAACTCCAAAGTACATACTATTACATGAAGAGGTTGACTAATATTAATAGAATTATTAATGTCTAGAGTAACATGGACATAGTAACTAATTCCACATATATGAATATTGAAGTGGTGCCGCTTCTAGCAAGTTTTAAAGGGATGATCTTGTAAATATTCATGAATTCAGGATGAGCACACGGCCGTAAATGTGCTAAATGTGCAAAAGCGAATACTGAATTTTCTAAGCTACTAGTTTAGCACAAGGAGTTGTGGTTCAAATCTTAAGATACCAATAACTTCGTCAAAACTTTAAAGTACTTACACTAAAGGAAAGTCCAAATCTATAAAAGATACTTTCTATTATTCACAAGTGTTATGAAGTGAAATAACAAACTAGTGGGGGATTGTAAGATAATTTGTTATTGACAAGTTGGAAGTGGAATTCTTCCCCCATTGGAAGTTCCTTTTGGAGCTTTTTAAGCACATCTTCATTTTATGTCTTTGATTTAGGACACATACTTTTAAGTGTGTGCAATTAAGTAAACTATATTTATATATTATAAAATTAAAGACTTGGACTTGGGCCGGGTCAGATTCTAAAGTTAATTATTTTTATTTTGCAACAGAAAAATCAAATTTATTTGAATTTTATATTCAAAATTCGAATAAATAGGTATGTCTGTTTGTGAAACAAGATATTTTTTCTGAAAGGGTCTGTTGGTTGCCTATTAATACACAAGAATTCCAACAAAGTGGTATAGAAAATCACAAGTGTTATTGCATGCTTTGTTGTATCCTGAAGAGAATTATTTTGTATTTTCCCTAAATTAGTATACAAGCAATAACTCTTTAAGAAAAGTTGATTTTCATGCCTCAAAGTCATTATTGTGTATTATGTTTTCTAACAAGAAACACAAATATTCACTTGAAACCATAAAATCACTCAAAACATAATTAAAACCGTTTTAAATGCTATACTTCTTGGCCAGGGGAACTGTCGTAGAGAGCTAAAGCAATGTTGTTTTGGTCCGAGGCTTGCTTCCCGAAAGGTTCTGTACCTTGGAGGAAATATAAGGCTAGAGCTTATGAGGCTGCGATGTTTTTAGTTGATTGGACTTGGGAGTTTGTCGAACTTGGGTTTAAGCATTGGGCCTCAGTAATTTTTCCATTGTTTCCAATGTCTGTGGGCGCTTCTAGTTTTCCTGCTTGTGATATACACTGAATTACAAATTCTTTTTATTTTAATCATTGAAGGACCTTGAGGGCCAGACAGCACTACACTAATAATAATTATTATAAATGTAATTGTCATGACCCAAACCCCCGCTTCGACCGCGATAGCGCCTCTCGTGAAGACAAGGCCAGCCAGACAATTCCAGAACACCACTTTATCGCAATTAATCAGTTATACAACAGTTCCAGTATGAATTAATTATATTAATTAGTGTAATTACAACCCAATACAGCCCCGGGGTGTCACAAGTCACGAGCATCTAGAGAAGTCTAAATACAACTACATGGCCAGCAATATACAAAATAAAATCTAGAACCGAAGGAGCAAATCTGGTGCCGCGAACGTTGGTGGTCACTCTGCTCAGCTGCAATAGTAATACCTTCAATCAGCTCAACACCCGCTACCGGGTGAACAATACCTATATCTGCACGCGAGGTGTAGGGAGTAAAATGAGTACTCCAACTCAGCGAGTAATAAAAGTAAATAATAACTGAGCAGCAAAAAATCACGTAAAACAGCCATCTTGCTATATGTGACAATGTAACCCTTTGAGAAAATAGTGAAACCGTTAAATCTTTAGAAATATCTGGGCTCAGTTTAAAACTTCTTTAGAAAATATCTTTTTCCAACAATTAAGCAAATAAATGTGAAAGAAGCAGTGCAAGCCATCACAAAAGTCAGCCCCTCGGCACAACACTCCATTAACAAATAACAACAGTATATCAGGTAGTTAGTGCAAGAAGTAGCATGGAAGCCAATAAAATGAGAGTGCTGAAATGTCATGAGAAATAATTCAAATAGGGACAAATGAATGAGTGCAATTCAATGCATATGAAGGTATACTCTTGTACCCGCTGTGGCATGCAGCCCGAGCCATCCATATAATTAATATCGACGGCGCTCACTGGGGGTGTGTACAGACTCCGGAGGGGCTCCTACAGCCCAAGCGCAATATCTAGCCATCTCGTGGCATCAATTAATTCCTGGTTAGCCATTGTTACCTGACCGCTCAGTCATTGTTACCTGACCAATTTACATCATATAGTGTCACTGTTACCACTACTTCAAGTCACATCATACAGTGTCATTGTTAGCATTGTTTCAAGTCACATCATACAGTGTCATTATTACCACTATTTCAGATCACATCATACAGTGTCGTTGTTACCATGGTCCCAAAATCATTGCTGAAGCGCGCAGCCCGATCCATGTTCATTCCAATAATCATCATAAGCTCCTTGGGCATGACAGTAGTTCTCAGCCCGAAATATCAATTAGATATATCATTGAAGTGTTCAAATCTTAGAAATATGTCTAAGTTTACAAAACAATATTTAAAACCTTGGACTGAGACCAAATGATATGCAAAATATGCGAACACAGTGATATCAATCCCTGAATGATTCAAATAATAGGCAAGAAGCCCCAAATATAGCAATCAAATCAAAATAAGGATGTTTATCAACTTAGTTCAAGTAGAAAACACAGTAAAAATATCTCTCGGGACGGATCAAGTCACAACACCCAATGGTGCTCTATCCCACGCCCGTCATCCGGCGTGCAAGTCACCTCAATAAAGCATTGTGGCGTGCAAATCCGGGGTTTCAAGCCCTCAGGATATCATTTACAAGCATTACTCACCTCGAACCGGCGGAATCTCTAGATCGCGATGCCTTTGCCCCTCAAATCGGCCTCCACGTGCATCAAATCTAACCAAAATCAGAGCGAATACATCACAATATGCGTAGGGAACAATACTCAATCGAAAATAATCGAAAATAGCAGAAATCTCGAAACTAGCAAATCCCGAGCCCCAGACCCACTTCTTGAAAAATTATGATATTCACATCACCGGATTCCTCGTCTCTCCACGAGTCCATACATATCAAAATTTTCAAAATTTGAGTCCATTTGACCCTTCAATTCTATTTTTAAATTACAAATTTTCATGCCCTAGATTTACCGCCTTTTGATGAATTTCAACCAATTTCCAGGTTAGATTTATCATTATCTCATGTATTTAGGCCAAGGGACTTACCTCCAATTGATTCCCAGTCAAAACTCTCTTTTATTCTTGCCAAAAGCTCTCAAGGTCGCCCAACAATGAGAGAAATATCCCAAGCTCGCGGATGAAATATTCAATAAAATGCACTTCTGCCCATGCCGATTTTCGCTTCTACGGTCCCGCTTCCAGTTATGCGGGACCGCTTCTGTGGCCAAATCCTCGCTTCCGCGGATACTCATTAAAAGTCCAAAACCGCTTCTACGGCTCAGTTTCTGCTTCTGTGTAACTCCCTCTCAAGATCAAATATCACTTCTGCAATCACCAGTCCGCTTCTCCCCCTGATGCCAAGAATATTCCGCTTCTGCGGTAAAATATTCCGCTTAAGCGCCTCCATTTCTGTGGTCCAAGACCCGCAGAACCAAAATATACCAGTCGCAGCAACTCTTCAACCATATGAAATCTCCAAAATAACAAAGCATCCTACCACGTCATTCAAACTTGTTCCAATCATAAAAATACATCCAACAACACAAAATCGTCAATCCTCATCGAGCTCAAGCCTAAGTTCTTCTAAAATTTCCGTAGCACGCAAAAACCAATCAAACTCAACTCTAACACACTAAACGCCGATAATGAAAAATGAAGAAGCATAACATGGGGGAACGGGGTGGCAACACATGAGACGACGGGTCGGGTCATCACATCCTCCCCAACTTACACAAACGCTTGTCCTCGAGCGTACCTAGAGTTGTCCTAGAAGCCAATCAATAGCTGAATAACCTTACCAAGAATATACCCGGAATGCTCCCACGTCGCCCTAATTCACCTAGGTTCGATAACACAATATAACTGAAATTCTCAATCCATCCTAGTCCATAAGTCGTAGAACCACATTTTCACTGCCGAAATCATCCACAAGGTCAAATCTCACATCTATACTCTGAATAAGCCCGAAGCAGCTGCAATAACCCATACCTGCAACCTTGGTGCCATTAGATGATAAACCACATAACTTGAATGCTCGTAGCAATAACTTCTATTCACATCATCTGCACACCAATGCACAAACACCGACGGAAGACCCTTATCAACAAATTCTCATTCCAACACCTTTGTTATACTGCAACCGATCAATGACACACGCAATAAACTGTAACCATTTCTCAGATCATCCATTCATGACGCCACTTTTCCTCTCACAATTACCATAGCAAATTTTCGAGTCGAACCTCACTATTTACCTTCCAACATGCTGAAATTGAATCCGTTCATATTCATTAAAGCTCCCAACAATCTCGTCTAATCCAACATAACCACTCGGTGACATGATACATCAACAGGGGCCTAATCCACATCTATCATAATCCGCGCTCCAATAAGCAATGGTCTGAACATACTCAAATCATGAAAAAAGACTCAAATGAAAGAGCTGTACCTCAAGCTCACCAGTACCACTACAACGGAAGGCTAAGAACCCCTCTCATATCATAGAATAGAAAACACACGAATCTAACCCGCAAGGTCATACCTCAACATATCCAAACACTAGTCTAAATGAAACACCTCAAGGCCCCATGCTCGAAATTAACAACCACCCAATTGATATTTGAAACCCAAGCAAATCATCATATCCACGCTGAAGCAAGTAACATACACCACTCACCCTGAAAGGACACAACTGATGGGCCATTCACCGAGCAACACACAGTTACTCTTCCCGCTCGACTTTTCACTATAAACCCCGATAGAACCACACCATATGTGCCCATAACCATAAAATCATAACGTCTCGTAATATAAAAACAACTCTTGGATCACTCCAGATCATTGATAAACTCAATAACGGTCGAATCAACCTATCCCTCAACAATACAATTCGGGCCAAACATACCGACTCAAACTAGAACACATATCCACATTGGCCTGCCAATGAGCTACATGCCAAGGAAACCTGAACCTGTTCCTTTCCACCACAATAACTCCTTCCGCTGCCATCCGATACGGTGCCTAACACCAGATCAATACCAAAATGATAACTCTGCTCGGCGCCATGCCCGGCCACAGGACACGCATCCAAAAAAGTCTCCCAATGCCGGGTCTAGATCCATGATAGCAACCTCTGCACTGCCAATCATCACGGAGGCCCAATTAAGAAAGACAATCTTTCCCAGCCACCCGCTAGTCTTTGAAATATAATCTACTATGCTAGAACATAATCCAATGCACCTCGTCACTCAACCATTGACATTTTCGGCATAACCCATAGCGCAATAGTTCAGAATCACCTAACACTCAGACAACCAGTCTGGATTTCAACATCACATCTAAAATCTAACATACCGGCAAACAAAGATCCAGTCGAGCCTCCAAATCCCCATAGCCGCTAAACGGTGTCGATACCCACGATCCACAACCACAACATGGACTGAATATGAGAACTTCCGTCTCCAAATCCACATAGCACATGAATCATAGTACCAAATACCCATTTCACCGTCTGAAAGCATACCACACCTTAATACCCAATAATTCCGTGATAGATACTTTAAAATCTCCCTGTGCCACCAAGCCAACCTAAATATCACCCGTCGATCTAACCAGAAAGTGTCTCAATACCACCGAAGTGACATTCATTTAAATCATATCGCCCTTTAGAAACAAAATCTCTTCTCAAATCACTACCATTTAGCAATACCATTTCCTTAATCATTTGAGTTGATTCGCTGCATCAGAGTTTCATGAACTTCCTTTTAGAACTGAACTGTAACTTTACACTTGCAAGTCTCGGCCCTTCAGAACATACCTTATATAACATGTCGTCCGAAGATACATGAAAACCTTACCTCCCTTCTGAGCCACATACATCTATGCACTCAACTAGTCAAGAGCTTTCCATTGATCCCGTCTAGAACAAAGGCCATAGAAGATATACATCTCAAAACCACGGTAAAGCCCAACAAGAACTCTTCCCGTTCCGTTGCACCAACTAAGCTGCCAGAACTGAATCCTTCTAACTAGACTAAGCCAAGCAAGCCGTCGAAGCCCAAGAGCATTGTTGCAAAAATACTTGTACGAACTCATTACCTCGAACACACACAAAAATTAATCATATCCTTTCCATGCCGTTCCGGTATACTATAAAGCTACTCCATTTGCCAAAATTTCCTTTCGGTTAATCTTCAACTTGATATTTCTCCTTGCTGTAGCACCACAATTTCTCAACCTAAGATTCCACATGAGAACCAAGTATAAACCACACTGACTGAACCCATTAGCCGCTAAATACTTTCACATTTATTCTCAAAAGCACCACGATCAAAATACTTTACTTTGAAGGGACTTCCAACGAATCTAAATCCCTTACCTTTACCTTCTTTAATTATTACATAAAATCCTATGATTTATATAGAAAAGTACCACAAGTCTTGACATCTTCCAACAAAACTCAGTTTCTAATCACATGTACACCCTTAGAATACCTAATTGTTATATGCAGGCATTCACTCCATTCAAACTGCAATTAGCCTGCCCAAACGAACAGAATCACCCGTGCCTCATTGGCACTCAGATACCGCAGACTGAAACCTTTATGCCGTAACAACCAGGCAACTTCCTGCTCGAAGCATCCAACATTCCTTGCCAACAATAACTCTAGATATTCCGCAATCCTCATACCCTATGAAGCATAATGTAACTCTGTTCAAAATTTTCTTTTACTCTAACCACAACTAATTTGCTCGCAAGCCTCAAGCTAGAACCAACATAATACATAACCGTACAATTAGCTAATCAATAGCAAACTCCCCAACTTAGCTCGAAGCCATAAATCAAGATACACTCACTAACTCATGACACTTTACTCTATTATTTCCCCAATACTATAGTGAGATTAAACTCAAATCATTTATAGGGTTGTGAAAACACAAATCATCTAATACGGTATGTCTTCCTCAAATCTCACATTCATTCCCGCAACAGCTAAGCCCACTCTCTTAAGAGGCCCAAAATTTCAAATTCAGCGCGTACTTTTCCATTACGCATGAGATCTTTAATATACACATAAGGATTCGCGCCACTTCAGAACACCCTGCAGGAGATAACCCACCTTCTTTACCTAAATATAACATTTTTGCACACCTTCCACTGACATTCACATTACACAGTTACTTAGTCTTCCTGAGTCTGAACTTATACCGCAAAATAAACGTTTTACTTCACTCTCAATTGGAAACATGAAAAGATTCTTCAGGCTCATTACTCGGAGCTACACTTCCACTCATAATAAAATCATACACTTAGCAGCCCACCTATCATCCAGCAGATCTTCCTCGACACTTCCATGTTATATAGAAACATCACACAATACTAACATGCTCTTCACGAAGCTATCCAGCCGTCGTTCCCACTATTTGGTACAATACCAAACACATAAGTTCATAACACTTGCTCACACAATCAGCACCTCAGTGCTCAAGCCATAGATCCGGCCTCAAGTCCTTCAGACTGGCCTAATATCAACTCACAGAGATCACGTCTCGCCCCTCAATCAGGAAATCAAAAGCCATCAAGGCACATCTGATACCGAGCGCTTATGCACACATACGAACGTTTGGAAGGAATTTCAAGAGTTACTATTTCAAGCTGAATCAAGGACGCACGATAAGATTTCAAGAATATAAAGTATTCCTTAAATGTTCTGTAGTCTCTCGAGGATAAATATAGACATCTCCGTACCGATCAGCGAGACTCTACTAAACCTGCTCATGGCTTGTGAGACCTAGTAACCTAGGCTTCGATACTAACTTGTCACGACGCAAACCTCCGATCCGGTCCCGATGACGCCTCTCGTGAAGACAAGGATAGCCAGACCATTCCATAACACCACTTTAAAGCAGCTAATAAGTTATACAACAGTTTGGGTATGCATTAATGATATTAATTAGTGTAATTACAATCCAATACAGCCCTGCCGGGGTTTCACAAGTCACGAGCATCTAGAGAAGTCTAAATACAACTACAAGGACAACAATATACAGAATAAAATCTAGAACCAAAGGAGGAAATCTGGTGACGCAAACATTGGCGGTCACTCGCTCAGCTGCAATAGTAATGCCTTCAATTAGCTCAACACCCGCTACTGGATGAACAATACCTGCATCTGCACGTGAGGTGCAGGGAGTAAAGTGAGTGCTCCAACTTAGTGAATAATAAAAAGAAAATAATAGTTGAGCAGCAAGAAATCACGGAAAGCAAGCCATCTTGCTATATGAGAGAATGTAACCCTTTGAGAAAATAGTAAAACCGTTAAATCTTTAGAAATATCTGGGCCCAGTTTAAAACCGCTTTAGAAAATATCTTTTTCCAACAGTTAAGCAAATAAATGCGAAACAAACAGTGCAAGTCAGCACAAAAGTCAGCCCCTCGGGCACAACGCTCCTTTAACAAATAATAGCATGATATCAGGTAATTAGTGCAAGAAGTAGCATGTAAGCCAATGAAATGAGAGTGCTGAAATGTCATGAAAAATAATTAAAATAGGGACAAATGCATGAGTGCAATGCAATCCATATGACGGTACACTCTGGTACCCGCTTCCGAATACATCACAACATGCTAAGGGAACAATACCCAATCGAAAAATAGTAGAAATCTCGAAACTAGCAAATCCCTATCCCTTGGCCAACTTCTCTAAAAATTATGATATTCACATCGCCCGATTCACCGTCTCGCCACAAGTCCATACATATTAAATTTACCAAAATATGAGTCCATTTGACCCTTCAAATTCTATTTTTAAATTATATATTTTCAAGACCTAGTTTTACCCCCTTTGTTGAATTTCAACCAATTTGCACGTTTCTTTTACCATAATCTCATGTATTTACGCCAAGTGACTTACCTCCAGTCGATTCCCAGTCAAAACTCTCTTTTATTCTCGCCAAAAGCTCTCAAGGTCACCCATCAACGGTGGAAATATCCCAAGCTCGTGGATGTAATATTCAATAAAAACCCTTCTGCCCCCAGGCCCATTTTTGCTTCTGCGGTCCCGCTTTCGCTTATGCGGGACCGCTTCTGCGGCCAAATCCCTGCTTCTAGGGATATTCTTTAAAAGTCCATAACTGCTTCTGCGGCTCAATTTCCGCTTCTGCGGAACTCCCTCTCAAGATCAAAAATCACTTCTGCGATTACCTGTCTGCTTCTACTAACCCCCTGATGCGAAGAATGTTATACTTCTGCGGAACTACCTTACCAACCATGGACCACTTATGCGGTACTTAAGCGCCTCCGCTTCTGCGGTCCAAGACCCGCAGGAGCGAAAAATACCAGTTGCAGCAACTTTTCAGCCATATGAAATCTCCAAAACCTCAACCATCCGAGTTCATCCAAGGCCCCCGGAACCTCAACCAAAAATACCAATGCATCCTACCACGTTATTAAAGTTATTCCAATCATAAAAGTACATCCAACTACACAAAATCCCTCAATCTTCGGAACACCATTCGATCAGGAACCCAACCAAATCACTTCCGAATCATTTGATATTTTGCACACACATCCCAAATCACCGAACGAAGCTACTGTAACTCTCGAAATCTCATTCCGACCCTCGGAACAAAACCTCACCTAACAATCGGATATCGCAAGAATATTAATTTCTCCAATTCAAGCCTAATTCTACACCGGACGTCCAAGTTCACTTCCGATAACAATCCTAAGTCACAAATCACACCTGAAGCTAAACGAATCACCAGAAATGACATCCGATCCTTCTAACTCATAAGTCAACATCCGGTTGACTTTTTCAAGCCAAACCTTCCTTAAAGAGACTAAGTGTCTTATTTCCTTCCAAAACAAATCCAACTCAACTCTAACACACCTTTAAATGGCGATAATGAAACATGAAGAGGTATAACATAGGGAAACGGGGCGGCAAGACATGAGACGACGGATCGGGTTGTCACACTAATTAAGATCCAATTTTTTTAAATATTGATATAATTGAAATATGAGCGTATAACAAACTAACAATATCACATATTACAGAAGCAGCCTTAAAAAAGAGGCAATTTAGAATATCTTCATTTTATTTAAATAATTTATTGTTTCTATGTTACTCATTATAAATTAAAATATTTATAATATTTATTCTTTGTGTTTTCTGGTGGGTAATTTTTTATTTTATTTGTTAGCACTTAAATTTTTATTTTTTGCATGGATTACGTGAATCAATTACAAAGAAATAAAAGAAAGCAAAATCTATACTACTAGTAGTAGGGGTGTTCAAAACCGATCCGAAACCGAAAACCAATCCAAACCGAAGCTTAACAGCTTACTGGTAACGGCTTAACGGCTTAACGGACTGGGAACGGATTGAATTTTTTTTATTAACGGCTTATCGGTTTGGGGATGGATTATTCAATTTTCTTAACGGCTAATCGTTAACCCGTTAAGAATATAAATATATATTATGTATATATATATATAATTTATTTTTATTTATATATATTAAATATAAAAAAACTAAAACCCTTAAAAATGATTAACAAAAGTTTATTTCTACTTCTAAGCATTTTTAATCTCGGGATCTAGATGATTTGCAGGTACTCGCCCAACATAAAGGAGATGAAGGTGATGGACAAGAAAAAAGTGAGGAGGGCAAAGCTATACTACCTGAGGGATAAAATGAATGCCCTGAAAAGACATTAACAAGCTAGCTCATATGAAGGTATACTGGAATAGGTGTTTGATCTATAATTTCCTGAAGAGATCTATCAAATTCTAGTAAACATGTATGTTAGGCCGATAAGCCGCCCAATAACCGCCCTACAAGAGCTAACCCGATACCAATCCGCCCGATCTTATCGGGTGGCTAACGGATTAATACATTTAAAAGCCGATAACCGTTAAGCCAAACCGTTAAGAGTAAAAGCCGCCCAATCCGCCCGATGAACACCCCTAACTAGTAGTAATATATAACACTAGACGGTGATGGCTTGTACCAGCACAAGCCCAATAATATAAACTATGGAACTTTTAAATCTCTTTTAACATAAAATTGCATATAATAAGAACTGATGCAAGTAAATAACTATCAAATTGGATAAAGAGGACATTGCATATTACTATTGAACGTTATTTTTCTACATAAATAGAGGAACAAAAATATCCCTTCTTGAATGTGGCCTTGCAAGGTGACATATTCTTTAAATCCATGGATAATATTTACATATTGACTAAAAGCGATATATTTACAATGTTGTAATTAGTCTTCTTCTTAGCAGTCTTATTATATATAATGGCACCTATAGAAGCAGAAAGCGATGATCAAATGTCAATCTATGTATCTATATAATACAGGGGCTTAACATAGGTGACGTGGCATTCTATATTATTAGGAAAGCTATTTATCTTTTTTCACATTTTTTTGCTATTTACTCTTTCAAAAAATAACAAATTGACTGTTCTTTAGCCTCCTTTTCATTTATTTACCGCCGTTTCATTTTCTCTACTAACCAAGGAAAAATGACTGTTTATTTTGTTACCTTTCTATTTACAAAAAGAACGTAGGCGTCTTTTCATTGGCGACAAAGTCTTCTACTCACCTTTTCATTTCTCTCTGGAAGACTAATTAAAAGAATGTGATGCCTTTTCTATTAGCCGGCGCAACATATTCCATGTCAATTATGCACTTCAATTGTTGAGTATTCAACGAAAAGGTCAACTTAAACGAATGTTAGATGTGCTTTTCAAAGACCAATTCTCCTACTTCATTACAATAAAAAATCGTTGTAGAACTTACCATTCTGCATGTAGTAGTACCAATAAAAGTAATTCATATCACAAACAATTTTTGGTCACATATATTATTTTTGTATTTGTTTGGCATGCTTCATGTCTACTCATCCATATGAATAGGAGAGCATTGATCAATGATTTAAAAGGAAATCTCGATTACATTCTCAACTCATTGTAAAATTTAACGTCTAAAGCTGTGAACAATAAATTAAACCAAAGTTAGATATTACTAGAATATTCTAGACTATTCTAAAATAGTCTAGAATGAGCTAGAATGTTCTAGAAGGTTCGAGAACATTATGGAGTTCTCTGGAACATTCTAGAAGATGATAGAAACTCTTTTATGTATAGTAGAGAATGTGAGAATATTCTAGAGTAGTGGAATATTCTAGAACATATGAGAATATGTATATATGAATATTGTTTAGGATACATATATGGAATAATCTAGAATGTCGTAGAACATGGAGGTTGATGCCTATAAATAGGGGAAGACCTCCTCATTTGTATGATGTACAAAAGGAGTGAAGCAAAGTGTGAGCCCAAGTGTGTACCAAAGTGATCCCTTGTGTAATAAAAGTTGAAGAATTACAAAAGTCTCTCTCCATATAGGTACATATATTAAACATTCCAAACTACCTCAATTTCTTCATTTATCAACTAAACAAATTCTCTTTCCTTCTTACATTTAAAGGTCTTCTACCTTTAAATTGTTCTCCTACAAAAGTGATTGAACTAGAAGTATTTTATTACTTTCTGTAAATTCGCTCAGTATTATGTTATTCATGATAAGCAATTCAACTGTAATTTTCTGATTTAAATACTTATAGTATCATAGAAATAAGTGTTATTGTTCTATTCTATTGTATTGTTGTTGTTTCTCTTCATTTAAACAAAATGGTTTCCTTTTCTCTTTTGTTAATAGGATTAACATAATCTTAACAACTATTCTGAAGCGAGATATTTGAGATTATACCATATATCATAGTGCATCAAAGGCCACAGGTAGAAGCAGATAAATCGAATTTTATATGCACCCTTTTAATTTATGTTTAACTTTTCAAGAACTCTTGTGATAATTCTTTTTGTTTTTTGTACCATTTGTTAGTGGGAAAAAAGAGTCCTGGCTCTAACCAAAGATCGCCATTTCTTAGAATTAAATCTAAACTTTGTTACACTACTATCTTTAAAACTAAACTGTGTAAGTTAATTGTGGAAAAGATTTAAAATTCGTTTACCCTTTCGTTTCTTCCATATTCAAGAGTTAACCATTATGGAAAGAGGTTTGATTACTGGTTCTGTTTAGAATAATCATCTTACCTAAAACCTTAGCTAAATGTTAAATATATAACATGGTTCAGTGAAAAGAATAATATCAAAATAGGATCTAACATATATTTATTGATAGGAGTGACATTCAATCCAAAAGGAAAAAACACTTTTCTTTTTCTTTTGATCGATTTCTATGGTATCAGCTTAATTAGTGGATAGTTCTATTTCTTTTTGTGCTTTGTGTAAGTAGAGGAAAAAAGTTTTGGCTCCAAGCATAGAAATATTTTATCTCTTTTTATCTAAATTTATGTGATTAAAAGGTTATTTCTAAATCTACTTACTTACCGCGCGAAGTGCAGATAAATGTACAAAGTGTCCAATATGAGGAGACTTAACTTATTTTCCAGGTAAATGAAGAAAGAAAGCAGAAGAAAAGGAAAAAGGGACTATCATCGTTCTAGAAAATCATTCAAAAGAGGTTGAGGTCTGTGCAATGTAGTCCACTGACTCAGAAGAAGAAGAATGAATAAACATATAAATAACAAAGGGTGCAAGGATACAAAAGTGCCATCTAACAAAAAATTCTTTTTTGAAGTGCCCTCTAACATTAACAAAAGAAAAATAAACGTGATGGATCTTGAAGGAGGAGGGTACACTCTTCAATTTTTTCTTCTGTTTTTTAGTTACCTATACTAGCGACTGAGGGTGGATCACTTTAGTACAACTACATAAAGGCTGGGATATTTCGGATTTCGTCCGATGTTCGGGCTTGTCGTGTCCCGATCGAGCCCTTTTTTTCTGCTTTTTAACATAACATAATCAGAATGTAGTATGTAATTCCCAAAATAGTTATCTTGCAACTGTTTAATGCATCAGCAGCACTTCCTTTTAGCATGGATTTCACTGTAGGAGGTTTAAGCTTCTCTTCAACCATAAGGATGCAGATCCCACGTTCATCAATCCCCCGACGACCCCTCATCTGAATATACACACCACTAGATATCCACCTAAACTTGTCTCCATCAAATTGCAAACATTTGTGAAGACAACAGTTTTTGCAGGCATGTTCAGACCAATACAGAATGTCACTGTGGCAAACAATTGAATAAACACAGCAAGAAATCATATAAAGCTACATGATCAGAATTGAGCTTAGAAGAGTCTCTTACAGAGGATAAAAGTACGCCGAAGCTTTTACGCATATATCAGTGCAACTGCACAAATATCTGTTGGGTCTATGACTTCAGTGGTACTTTAAGATGAGGTAAACAACAACAACCCAGTATAATCCCACTAAATGGGATCTGGGGAGGGTAGTGTGTACGCATACCTTACCCCTACCTTGGGTAGAGAAGCTGTTTCCAAATAGACCCCCGGCATCTTCCCTCCAAGAACTTCTCACCTTGCTCTTGGGGAGACTCGAACTCACAATCTCTCGATTGGAAGTGAAGGTCTCTTACCATCAGAGCAACCCCTTGTCTGATAACAAGATGGTATATGTAATCCTCTAGCACCTTCATAGAATGATGACAGATGTATCTCGATGGAGAGGCTTAGCAGGCATCGAACGCTTATACAGGAGTGTCGATCCCAACTAAAACAGGAGAGTGGTCAACTATGAACAAGAACTTTCTAGCCAATATAGAAGGCAACATTAATGACCAAAGCACCATTCTTTCACTTAGTTGATTTATTAATATATCTGCGTAGAACATTGTATTCTACTCTATAACTGCATAAATATTTCATGACATAAGATAAAGTATATCTTTAAATGCAAACATAAAATTAATCAACGATTGCATAAAGGAGATGATAGTTTTATCATAGAAGAACTGCTCTCACTTTCACGTGGTCCTACCCAATATACGACATATTTGAATGGTTACATTGTTAATGGATATAGATTTCATGTAGAAGGCTACGATAAAAATTAGGGGGCATCTTTTGTAGAGAATCATGTTTTGATTTAAATTCTCTACTTTTTGGTATACTTCTTGTATAGGGATTTTCTCCTTTTTGATTAATATAATTTAACTTTTATAAAAAATAGAGAAGAAATTAGGAAACTCGTACGTTTTTTTGCCAACCTCACACAGAATAGCCATCTAAGAATTATTTGCTTCAGCAAAAGACATAAAACATACCTGCATTGCTAGAAATTCACATTCTCTTTTGCTGAAGCTGAAACATATTACAGGATCATATTGCCGCTGAATAATCATTTTAACCATCTTGAATATGTCACTATCTTCAAAAACTGTATAGATACAACCATTGATGGCAACGCCATAATATTGTTGCCCTACAACCCCTACCACAATAATGAAAATGCGATTTTTTGTTTTATCAAATCTTCAGCTATACCCTACATCAGTTAAGTAATATAGGAATAACATTCGGATTGTCTTAAATCAAATAAATAACTTTGTGTGTTGCTAGTCAGATCCGATAAATGATTCTAAAAGATTAACTCGCCTAGAAGTTGGGACTCTATAGAATGCTTAGAACCCAATTGACTTGAATATGAACTACTTTAGGGGTAGAATTTGTATAAATGGTAGCCTTTAATCGATAGTGCCAAATAATTTTTTTATTATGCACTGAATATAGCTAAGTGCGTCATGTATATTTTTTATTTCTAGACAGTTTTTCCATTTAGCACCCAGTTTTGTTCTGTTTCTATAAGCCTATTTTTTATAGTCAAGTTTAAGCCTCTATGAAAAGTACATTAGTATCCACGAGAGGCACTAGTCAGTCGTTTTTGACAGTTGTAACCATCCTGACCACCAAAGGAACGTCTTTCTCTTCTTCTACCGAGAGGCATGAGAGTGGGTACAATTATGTAACGGTTATAATATAAATCCAAAATATGTCAATCTATTCTTAATAGTATTTTACCCGATAGTTAACAATCTAGGCGACGCCACGATCCTAGTGCTTTTCTCCCTATAGTTACAGCCTAGCAATATTTTTTTAGCATAATTTAGTCTTAGTCTTTAGTTCATAATGAAAACATTGAAGAACGAAGATGAAGGAAAGAATAGGCAATCTCCATTTTCGCTGTTGAAGAAGCTCTTTAGAGAGCAAAATGGAAAATATCTATTTTCTCTGTACATGGAAGCTCCTAGAACCCAAAATATATCCCCCTATAATACATTGAGTCGGATCAGCTAAAGCAGTTGGGCTCAAACGAAATGGGCCAATCTACCAGTCTAATACAGAGGCCCAAAATAAAGGTATACAACATATACATGATATACAATAAAAATACAATAAAATATAGCCCAAATCAATATATGTGTATAGGATTAGATGATAAATAATCCTTTAGCTCAACATCCCCCCTCAAGTTGGAGGGGGAGACCACCTTCAACTTGACCAGCAAAGAATGGTGAATAGTGCCAGGCAAAGGCTTGGTGAGAAGATCAGCCAATTGGTGAGAAGTGGGACATGAGAGAGAGAAATCATCCCATCAGCCAGCTGGACACGAACAAAATGACAATCGACCTCAATATGATTGGTCCGCTCATGAAAAATAGGATTCTTGGCAATATGTATAGTAGCCTGGTTGTCACAAAAAACAGAAATACCAAGGTCAGTGAGCAGTCAAGATAGCCAAGGTAATTTAGCAACCACCTTACTAAGGGCCATGTATTCTGCTTCAGCAGAGGACAAAGAGACCACTGGCTGTTTTTTGGACTTCCAACTGATCAAGCTACCCCCCAAAAGCACACAGAAACCAGTAACAGCCCTGCGGGTATCAGGACAGGCTCCCCAATCACTGTCTGAAAAGGCATGGACTGAAAAATCATAAGAGTCAGAATAGAAAAGACCCAAATTCATAGTTCCCTTAAGATATCTGAGGACATGCAAGGCAGCAGTCATGTGAGGAACTCTAGGAGATTTCAAAAATTGACTCAGATGTTGAACACCAAAGCAAATGTCAGGTCTGGTGTGAGTCAAAAATAAAAGCTTACCAATCAAGCTTCTGTACTGGTCAGGGGAAGAGAATAGGGCACCACAGTCAGCATGGAGCTTGGTATTAAGATCCAAAGGAAAAACAACAGAAGAAACATTCACACAATCAAATTGATGCAGCAGGTCAGAGACAAATTTGTGCTGATTAAGAAGCATACCACCAGCAACAATAGACACCTCAATGCCCAGAAAGTAATTCAGAGACCCCAGGTCTTTGATCCTGAAATGATCATCCAGGAAGTGTTTCAGGGAAAAAATCTCAACAGAGTCATCCCCAGTGTTAATAATATCATCCACATAGACAGCCAAAACCACAAGACATCCAGGCTGACCCTTAAGAAACAAGGAATATTCATTCAAAGAATGAGTGTAACCTCTGGAGTATAGAGCATGAGACAATTTAGCATACCACTGTCTGGATGCCTGTCTCAAACCATAAAGGGATTTCTTCAGCATACACACAATTGGAGGGGAGACACAAGAACCAGAATCAACAGAAGGGACAGAAACAGTTAAGCCTGGAGGAAGCTTCATATAAACCTCCTCATTGAGATCACCATGCAAGAAAGCATTATTAACATCAAGTTGAAAAGATCCCAATGATTCTTAACAGCTACAGCAATTAAGCATTTAAAAGTGGACATCTTAACCACATGGGAGAAGGTTTCAGTGAAATCAATACCTTCAATTTGAGTATCACCTCTAATAACAAGTCTGGCCTTCTACCTTTCAACACTACCATCAGCCCTATATTTGATCTTATAAACTCACTTGCAACCTATGGGTTTCTTACCAGGAGGAAGGGGAACAACATCCCAGGTATGATTGGCATCCAAAGAATCAAACTCCTTTCTCATGGCATCCTGCCAGACTGAAATAGATGCTGCTTGAGAGTAATAGAGAGGGTCAGAGTCCAGAGAAGAATAAGAAGAATAGGAAGAGCCAGAGAAAGAAGGAAGGTGACGCACATAATCCTTGAGATAAGAAGGAGGGTTGTGCTGCCTTCCAGATTTTTTGGAAACAGCAGGTGCAGCAGGTGCTGTAGGAGGAGAAATAGTAGGAGGAGGAATATCAGGATGGAAAGGTGGACTGGAAACAAGAAGATTGGAAGAGGGAACAGAATTGGATGAGGGAGAAGAAGGGACAGAAGGAGAAGGAAGAGAGGAATCAATTGGAAAAGACAAATCTGACTCAGAAAGTGGATGCTCAGAAGAAGAACAGAAGGGAAAGAAGCAGCAGGTGTAACAGGAGAAGCAGTACTAAAAGGAAAGCAACTCTCATGAAATATAACATCCCTTGACACAAAGCACTTTTTGGAAGTTAGATCATACAATTTGTAACCCTTTTTGGCAAAAGGATATCCCAGGAAAACACAGGAGATAGCACTAGGCTTTAGTTTATCCCTCTGTGGGATTGGGACAGAAGCATAAGCAAGACATCCAAAAGCTCTTAGATGAGAATAATTAGGTGCCTTGCCATGTAAAATTTCATAAGGAGATTTGTTCAGAATGAGCCTGGATGGGATCCTATTAAGCAAGTAAGTGGCAGTCAACAAACATTCCCCCCAAAAAGAGATGGGCAATTTGGATTGAAAAAGTAAGGCCCTACAAGCTTCAAGGAGTGTTCTATGTTTCCTTTCAACAACACCATTTTGTTGGGGAGTATGTGGACAAGTAGTTTGATGAATTATGCCCTGTTGGTTGAAGAAAGAAACACCATCAAGACTAGACCCCAATTCCAATGCATTATCACTTTTTATGGTTTGGAAAGTGGCATTAAATTGGGGTTTAACCATACACAGAAAAGATTTAATCAAGCAGAAAGCATTGCTATTGGATCCCAGTAAATGTGTCCAGGTTTCCCTAGAAAAATCATCAACTATTGTAAGAAAGTATTTAGAGCCAGGAGAAGTGGTAGTTAAGGACCCCAAGTATCAACATGAATCAATTGAAAAGGCCTACATGTATTGATAGAGCTATCAGGGAAGGGAAGTCTTGTTTGTCTAGCCATAGGACAAATAGAACAAGGAAATGGCTGTTTAGAAGCAAAGGGAAAGGATAAAGCAGAAATGTGTCTCATGTGTGCAAAAGGAATATGAGCCAGTCTTAAATGCCAAATGTAATTCATGTCAGATGTAACAACATTATTACAGATGGAACTATTTACATTTGAAGGCAAAGTAACAGTCTGATTGCTAGAAGAACAGACATGATTACAAGAATCAGAAAGAGAACACATAGAAGAAGATGAACAACAGTTAAAAGAAGAAGGTGAAAGTGGCACCCAAGCAAACTTTTACAAGCTAGCCTCCTCTTTACCAAGATCCAGAGGCATCTTCAGAGAAGGGGCCTGTTGCATACTAGCATGTGAAGGAAACAAGAAGTTGAAGTAAACAAAACTATACAATGCAACTTTGTACAAGCTTGTGGACAGAAATTAAGTTGTGTTTGAAAGAAGGAACAAACAACAAATTATGAAGAATGATGGATGGAGTTAATGCAAAAGAACCTGTGGAGGTCACTTTTACTTTGTATCCATTAGGGAGAGTTACAAGATAGGGTACTGTTAATGGTGTGATATTAAAAAGTAAGCTATTGTTAGTTGTCATATGATTAGATGCTCCTGATTCTATTATCCAGGTGGCAGAATCAATTTGAGTGAGCATACAAAGTTTGGAATTAGAAACAGGACTCTCAGTTAGCATAGTACCAGCAAAATTGGCAGTACACATGGGAGGAAGAGCTTGAGCAGTGGAGTCCCCCAATTGAGTATGTTGTAGTAAGGTCATCAATTGATCATATTGTTGTCTGCTCAACCCTGGTATTGTAGATCCTTGTTCATTCACAGTTTGGACAGGTTGTTGATTGTCAGTAGAATTCCCATGAGAGTTAGGGAAATCTGCACCAGTGGTTATATGAGCAGCAGCAGGTCTTCTTCCTTTGTTAATGTTGGTACTATGTGGATACCCATGAAGCTTGTAACACTTATCAATTAGGTGCCCATAATTCTTACAATATCTACAGAACAAAGGTTCTCTGGTGTGGTCAAAATTAACTTTTGGTCTGAAGGAAGAGGGATTTGGTCTGAAGAAAGAGGGATTTGGGCATTGTAACTGGGATTAGTCTAAAGGAAGATGGGGAGCCCTTGTGTGTGTTGACATTGAAAGACATAGAATCAGGATTAAACTGGGAGATGGATTGGACTTGTCTTTGTTTTTCATCATTGAGCAGTATATTATAGAAATTATCAAGAGTAGGGGGAGGTTGCATCATCAATAAGTTGCTCCTTACCCCCATATATGTCTCATTAAGGCCCATGAGGAATTGGAACACCTTATTCTCCTCATCCTCTTGGATAATTCCATTTTTGGCAGCACAAATGCACCTCTGCCCATGGTTTGTGCACACTGCTCCTAACTCATCCCACAGCCCTTTAAGCTTGTTAAAATATGATGCTATATCCAGAGGTCCTTGAGAAGTATGGGAGAGTTCCCTATTAAGTTCAAAAATTTTGGTTCTGTTAGCTGTGCCATATCTAGCTTCGAGTTGTGCCCATATACTCTGTGCAGTCTCAGAGTATTGCACACTCTCAACTATCTGAGGAAACAAAGAGGCAGTTAGCCATGAGATTACCATATTGTTGCACCTGTCCCATAACCTCTGTTCACCCACATTAATGGTTGGTCGAGGACATGTACCATCAACAAAACCAATTTTATTCTTAGCAGATAAGGCGACTATCATTTTCCTCTTCCAACCCTCATAACCACTACCCGAAAATGGAGTAGGAACGAGTGATACTCCAGTAACATCAGAAGAATAAACAAAAAGAGGGCTCGTAGAATCGATAGAAGGGGTATTATTAACATTCATGTTTAATATCATGAATATCAGTGAAATTTAGGTTTAGGTGAAAAACAGTCTCTACGAACAATTTTGAATATTAAGGTTGTATCAAAAAAATCCACATGCAAAGTCCTTTCAACTAAGAGTAAGAACAAATTTACCCCACTTCTTCGCGACCGGAGAAGAACGGCCTTCGATTTCACAGAAAACCCTTCGCTCCGAATGAAAGAAACCCTAGACTCTGAAATCTCGCCGGAATCAGGCCCAAGACGTCGGAAAAATTACCCAAAACGTCAATTCTATGAAGATGTGACCCGCTGATATCATCATAACCTTCGATTTACCAGTCGATTCACTTCGAGCTTACTAACCACCAACAACACAGAAACATTCAAAACAAAAACGAGCTGAACTGAGTTGACAAAAGACGACGAAGAATCGTTCGATAATCCCCGCTCTGATACCATGAAAACATTGAAGAACGAAGATGAAGGAAAGAATAGGCAATCTCCATTTTCGCTGTTGAAGAAGCTCTCTATAGAGCAAAATGGAAAGTATCTATTTTGTCTGTACAGTGGAAGCTCCTAGAACCCAAAATATATCCGCCTATAATACATTGGGTCGGATCAGCTAAAGCAGTTGGGCTCAAACGAAATGGGCCAATCTACCAGTCTAATACAGAGGCCCAAAATAAAGGTATACAACATATACATGATATACAATAACAATACAATAAAATACAGCACAAATTAATGTATGTGTATAGGATTAGATGC
Organism: Nicotiana benthamiana; assembly: GCA_034376525.1. Lineage (NCBI taxonomy): Eukaryota > Viridiplantae > Streptophyta > Magnoliopsida > Solanales > Solanaceae > Nicotiana > Nicotiana benthamiana. The sequence continues at coordinate 116,006,326 of CM067338.1, forward strand.
TAAATAATCCTTTATCTCAACACATAATAGTAATTGTTAATACAAAGAAAACACAAAAATGTTAGGAGTGCAATTAGAAGTACAAATACAATTCTAGGTTAAACAGACAATACAACTCCACACCAAGCTCCCTGCGGAAATTCGATCCCGAACCACTATTCGGGTAAAAGCTGTAGCGACCCGCTTTCCCTACATTCGTGTAGTGTTGAGTAGGAAGCGATCACTTTTGACGCCGTTGCCGGGGAGCTGACGGTGTTGACTATCCGTGTAGCTAGTTTTGTGTTTTGCTTCTCTTTCCTTCTGTTAACTAACTTTATTTGTGTCAATCACTCAAGTACACATGGCTTTAAATGCAAATGAGTGTGGATCAAGAGAGTACGTTCCAGTTGTTTTGGAGCATGACTTTTCAAAAATTACACATAAAGAGATCTCCTTCCATGTGATGGTTTATTGTGTACTACCTCTATCACCCAAATACTTCAGATATTGAGGGTTATTCAATCTGAGTATCTTCACTCTCTTTCTTGTAGAGTTTTTGGGCTCTCGCTTGATGTTGCATTTTTTCTTACTTTTTCCATCTCTCTCTCTACCTGTCTGTGTGTAACAGTATGTAGAAGAAAATGAGAGACTGAGAGCTATTCTGGGAGAATGGAGCAGCCGAGCAGCTAAGGTAGTACTTCATCATTTGTCGTACATTGCTATAATATTGTTGTTTCCATTTCCTCTTCTCTAAAGTAATACACGAAATGTTTTTCGTGGCTTGATAAAAGCTTGAACGTGCTTTGGAGATGGAAAATATGTCAAACTTGGAACTGCAAAAAAAACTAACCACCCTGAAAACTCAAATGCGTGAATAGTGCAAGCAAGTGGTTACTTTTCTACCAGTTAAGAGAAGGGTACTACAGAAGATGACTATGATACCCTCCTTCTTGGATGACCTCATGGTCCAATCTGCTCATGTACAGACTAAGCCATCTTAGCCGATGCACTCAACAATAGTTTGCTTAATGTAGCAACTTTCAAAATTCCAGCTTGTATAGTTTATCCACTATTATTTCTCCCGTTTCTTTGTTCCTATATTAGTTGCATTCGGAAGAAGTGTCTGCTCCAAAAAAATTGCTTTCGCTGAGTAGAGGGCTATTAGGAAACGTCCTCTGAAATCCTCTGGGTTAAGAGTAAGGTCTGCGTACATTGTACCCTCCCCAGACCCCACTTGTGAGATTTTACTTGGTTGTTGGTTGTTGCTGTTGGTGTTGTACATTACTGGTATAGCGTAATCTTTGAAGGCTCTGTTTGGCTAAAAAGTTATGTATATACTTATTAGGCTCAAGAACAATCGAACATAATAAGGGTTAATTGGAATCAAGCGTAATATGTACTAGAGAATATCGTATAGCTAAGATCTCTGATAATAGTGTAGATATCTTGAGATGTAAGAACAATAAGGCAAGTAATAATTTTTCACAAGAGAGAGAAGGAGAGAGAGAGAGAGAGAGAGTTGTATATTCTGAATAGCAAAATACACCCGAGCCTTTACAAAGGGAAGGTCCCCTTTATATATTAAGGGACCTTCTTTGAAATAATCAAAGAAAAGTACAAAGGTTGGTGGTCTCAGTGTACGGTGGAGTCAGAGCTTCAAACAACGTCGTCTTGAGTCATGTCACTCGGTCCGTCCACTAGCTGGGGTCGACCTTACTCGAGTCGGCCTCAGTTAGGCTGGTCTCTATATCAAGGTCGTGCGTAGATAGCATCAGAACATAGGAAACCAAAATTTCCCAATACAGATAGTCCCTCCATTTGTTGGGGACGTAGTCGAGAGACGTCTTTAACGAACGGACGTTCGTGCTCGGCCTTTCTATAAATTTGGCCATACCCGTAGATACTGTTAAAAAAGGGTGTGATCATATGCGAAGGTGTTATGCCGTTGACATATAACCTCCTTTTAGGGCTCCTTTTAGGATGACATCATTGATCACGTGCGTGATCATTACTTTTTCTCCCGAGGCGATTCAGGACATGACGTGACATTTTGGTTTCCCGCGCTGTTTTTCGAATCATGCCTTTTTGATTTTCATGTACCTTTCCTTATAAGTAGAGGGGAGGTTGAACCCAATTCAACTTTCGAACCTTTTCAGAAAGTATTTTCTCAATCTTATCCTCATCTTTTTCTGGTACTCGTCGAACTTCGTAAAATTTTCGTTCCCAGGAATCGAACCATGTGTCCCTGAAGCACCTTTCTTTCATAACCTTCATCATGGTTAAGCGTCGCCACGATAGCGAAAAGACCAAGGGTGATGCCCCTTCTAGGGTTTCATCGTCCTCAGATGATGGGGAAGGAGAAGCCGAGAAGGTCCTCGTTCCTCTATCAACGTCCAACATACTTCCGCAGGACATGGTCACACAGAAGGATTTTAACAACAAATGTAAAATCCCTCCTTGGGAGTTTAGCGAGATGATGTCATCTCACTTGGCTGCTCCCAGGAAATCGTACAACATTCCTGATTACATTGAGATGGCTCCCGCTGGGACGAACTACGCCAATGTGCACAGGCCTGGATATTGCACATTTTATGAGTATGCTTTTCGGATTGGGTACAGCCTCCCGCTCAATCCTCTGACGGAGGAGCTTTGCCGTTGGTATGGGGCGTGTCCGGCCCAACTTTCCTCGTACGCACTGAAGGTGTGTAGGATTCTTAACACTTATGCAGCTAAGGCTGGGAAAGAGGTCTCCGCTCACCACCACTTGCACATGTTTAGTGTTAGCTTCATGAGAGGTACCATGCTCCAGTTGGTACATCGGGGTAATAAGAGTTTTGTGGTGCAGCCGAAGACAAGGCAAGTCGTAAATTTTGGAAGAAATTTTTCTACATTCGGACTGAGCATCTGGCGTCTAACCCCGACGGGTTCCCGGAGGCATGGAACATAGCATGTAAGCGCATCTGTATGCAGTTTTGATGGTAGTCTTATTATGTCAGCTTTAGCATTGTAGACTTCTTATTACCTTCATGTAGTGACAGCTTGCACTCCTCGACGGATTGATGACATTAGGTCGTGGGTGAGGGCATTAATACCGTTTGCGGAGGAATGTCGCACCTGTTTAGAATTCCTTAAGCTCTATGGCCCAACAAGTAACGGCCTTGCTTGTTTATCCTTTCCGTTCTGGCTTAGAGACTCCCCTTATTTTTCCTTGCTCAACTCATACATGTTTTGGTAGGTCAGGGTGCTTCGAAGAAGGCACAGAAGAAGAAGAAAAATACTATGGCCGGCCCTTCTAGGTCGGCGTCTGATTTTGATGAGAAGGATATGCTCCTCGTAGGTACGTCTAGGGGCAGTGCTTCTCCCCCTTCAAGCAAGAGGCCGCATCAACGGTGGCTCTCGAGGCAATGTCTGAGGTGGTGCTTGTGGCCGCAATTGAGATGACGCCCGAGAAGATACCGACAACTGTGCCTAGGGCCGTCCCTAAGGTTTCCCCCATAAGGATGCCTACTGTCGAAGTGACGCCATCTGAGCCAGACTTGCATCCCACGGAGGGGAACCTTGAAGAAGAAGAGTCGCTGGAAATGAAGAGATGCCGGATTTGTGCTGGCAAGGAAGTGGTCACACAGAAAGAGAAGGTTAAGCCACCACCGCCGTGAGTCCAGGCCGGTTTTCATGGCTGAAGCCATTCGCTCGGGGAGGTCTGCTCTTCGAAGGGAGGCAGTTACTGACCTCTTCCCGGCACATGCTCAGGATAGCGGATTGCGGGTGATCGTAGAGAGAGGGGGGTGAACATGTGGATGTGGCGAGCCCGGAAATTTCCATCGAGGATGCGGGCGGAGAAGGCGAGTCCTTAGACCAAGTGGAGATGGTGGCTGGCCAGTCTTCCCGTCGCATAGTGATTCACAGTTATTATAATTTGTTGGAAAATTGCCAGAAGGCGGCCACCAGTATGCCACTTTTATGTGCGGGTGTCGAGAGCGCGGCCTGGCGGAGAGCAGTGACAAGGACTTGGCCCGAAGAGTGGCGGGTGCGACCTTGCAGGTATGTCTTTTGACTTGATTGATTTGTATTTGTGGAGGTTGATTTTCCTTGAACTTATTTTTTGGCTTTTTCCAGACTCTTATCCTGGAGGCGGAGAGGGGTCAACGTCTGAAGAAGAAAGTGGCCAAATATAATAATTTGGTGCAGAAGTATAACAAGACGCGTTAGGTGCACCAAACCTTAGCCGATATGTATAAACAAGACTCTAACTTTAGGGTGCTCCGTGAGGGCCTCGTGTAGTTTGAGGCGCAGTTGAAGAAGAGGGTGGCTGAGCTGGGGAAAGTTGACGAGCAACTCATGGCCGCTGTTTCTCGGGCTACAATGATGGAGATCCTTATTCAATCTAAGGATGAAGAATTACAGCTCGGCCGCGTAGTGGCAGAGGAGGCGGTGGAATTGTGCACTCGAGTTGCGGCCTTAACGGCAGAACTTGATGCCAAGAAGGCCGAGGTTGAGTACCTCAAGCGGTCACTTGCACAGGCCAATGAGTCTCGTGAGGCTCACGAGATGTGAGTGTATGAGGAGGCGCGACTGGTTGTACTTGAAGAATTTTTGGCGGTAGGGCGAGCATCTGAGGCAGAGGTTGAGAGCTAACGCCAGTTGGTTAGAGTTGCCCATGAAACGTCCAGCTATAGTCCCGAATCACCGGCCCGGTAGGGGGTAACTCTGCAGATTTTAACCGTTAGGAGTCCAGCTCTTGGATTTTCATGGTGTATCCTCCTGGGAATGAAGACGGGCCACATGAAGACCAGGCGGGGCAGGATAATCAGAGTGGCAGAGGCCTCTAGGATTTTTTGTAAATACCGATTTTTGTATCATGGGTGTTGACCCTTTGAAGATAAAGACATATGACTTTTGCATAGTTAATCTTTTTCTGTTTTCTGGAACCTTATTGTATTGTTTTGCCATAGTTGAAGCTAAGTAGGTCATTCGGTGGCATTGACCGTGTAGAAATGATGGTTTCGGCTACGTAAATTTTGACAACCTTTGTTACGTGAAAAGGGTGGACTCAGCCGTATAAAACGATGGCTTTTAGATTCTATCGCAATATTATTTGGGGAAGGACGTGAAATTCGCTAAACGACCCTCCCGATTTCTAAGTAATTTTATGATTATTTATTGAGGGCCCCACAATTTTGTTAGTGTTTGGCAAGGCTCATCTCATTGTTTTATTAAAGGATCTAAGTAACTACATTGTCTAATCCCATTTTGTCTCTAAAACAAAGGAAAAATCCTATCTCAAAACCCGACCTCCGAATACAAAATAAATAAATTTAAGGCACATTTGAACATGACCCAAATGGGTAATCCAATGAGTCCAAGTAGCGAAACTGGTCGAATGGAAAGACATGAGTTCGAACTCCTTTGAGTCCATAACAAATTACATCCATTTGGGCCAAACACTGCCCAAGATGACGCCTAGCCATTTTGAAAAGGAAAGCATTACAGATATGGGCTCGTTTAGGGGGGAAAGCCCAAATTGCTCAAGGGCATCGAGCTCAAGGCCTGGAGTTCGATTCTCCAAGATTACAAGTAAATGAATTGCAAATAAGGTTTTGGACAGTGTTCAATATTCAGCAAATTAATTGTATTCAATTCCACACTAACTACTGTACGAGATCAAATCAATAATTAAACAAGCTTATTCATGTGAGATTAGAGTAGGCAAACTTCTCATGCTTTCAAGTTGTAATTCCTAGTCATGATCAAAACCATAATTCTCAAGACATAATTTCAAATCAAACAGAGATCATAAAACCATGCTACATGACATTCGAATTTCCCAAAAGCCCAAACAGTTTCACCAACAGTTGCCTAAAGCTAGGATACAAGTTCAAATTTCACATTAAAACCTATAGAATCTCAATATTAACCTCAATGCGCAGTTATAAACATAAACACGGCTTGTGGCCTCCAAACCCATTTTAAAACTAAAACCAAAAGCAATTAACAAACATAACTCATCCAACAGTTCAGTAATTTTCAAGTTCAATCCATATACAATACAATGCTTTTCAAGTCAACATAATACTAGTATCAGCTATGTCTACTTAACTAATATCTAGTTTGTGAAAAACATTAGAAGACATCCAAACATTTATAAATTTAGTAAACTCTTCATTTCAACTTCAATTTCCATCTACATTGAGAGAATTCGAATGAAGGTACCTGGAAAGTAATAGTAGAAAAGAGGAAGGCCAGCAACAGTTTTAAAATGACCCAATCACAGCAACAGGACAACACAATAGCCCCCAGATGCAAGAGAATTAACCCAGAGGTTTTATACCAGCAGATAATCCCGAAAATACCCACGAGACAACTAAAACCCAGTAGGAAAACTAAGAACCCTGAACTTTGATGCAAGCAAACTTGAAATTGAAACCCAGAACAACAAACTAATAAGAGATCTCGGATGAAACTGTATTTAAACCAATGGAACAGTCATTTATTTTTGTTTTCTATTTTTGGAATGTTATTATATTTTTGACTTTCAAACTAGAGAGTTAAAAAATTGTAAAAGAGAAGGAAATAAAATAGAGATTTTTGTAGTGTTCTTCAAGCTCAAAAGATTCCCTCTTTCATAAGGCAACTAATGCCTTTATATAGGCAAGGAAGAAAGAAACTTCAGCCAAAACGTTTTCAAATCAGTCCCTGTTCCTTTTTTACTTAATACCCTGTAATTCTAACTTTCTACCCAAGTAAATACTACCAAAAAGCTGAAAGCTACAGTTTCACCCCAACCTAGAAGCATCTATGCTGCTCTTTTGGCTATACAATTCCTGAGTTACTCTTCCCTTATTTTGAATTTACTATTTTTAACAATCCTGCCATTTTCTATGACTACAATACCCTTCTAATAGCCTCACAATTACAGCTCATACTAACGGACCCAGCCCTTGGCTTGCTCCAAGAAATTACTGCCTTAATTTGCCTCACCAAGCCCTTACCCCAGTTAATGTTTAACCCAAGCAACTAATCGAAAAGACTTATCAGCAATATCCAATTCAACTATTGAAACAAAGCAACTCCCAAGTTCGAACTGCAATCAAGCTATCAACAATCAAATCGAAATCAGAACTTAAGTAAAGAAATGAAAATTATCCTAACATGAATTACCCTAAACACTGCTAACAAACAAGGAGGGAATATTGATGCTAAACTTCGAATGAAAACAAAAAAACACACTTATTTAAAATAAACAAAGCAAATCAACTAGAAGCAGAGACTGAAGAACAGGAATATGACAAACTTACTGCTGATTAATATTCAAATGAAAAGCCTTCAAAATTAACCTCGAGTTAATGTTATAGGTCCATCTCGTAAGGGAAAACTCATAACATTAACCTGGGTCAACTCGTCTTGACAAATCAACCAAACAATCTACCATGCACGAAGCCTAGATGTTGAATTGAAGGCAGCCTGGGGGGTTTCAAAGTCAAATAACTCTAGACTTCAGGTGAGGAAGATTAATAAATTATCTGGTATCAATTTGGACTGGTTTGGATGAATTTGTGATCTGGCCGAAAATTTCGATTTGATTTTCGAGATGATTGGTTGACATTCGATGGCCAATGTTTATATGTTTGGATTGAGGGAATCGAGGAGGTTCAGGATTGTGATTTTGGGAGGGATTGAAGGTGGCGTCGCGACCGGTGATGGTGGATTTTAGGGCGGCGTTCTTTAGGGTTCTTGAGAGAGGGGGTGTTTGGAAGAGACGATGGAGGGGGGCGCAGCTTTATAGTTAAGAGTGGGGTCTTCTGGACCGTCTGATCAATCAATCTCGACGGTCCAGATTGATCCTAGCTGAAACGATGGCGTTTGGTCAGTTGAAGAGCCGGACCGGGTGGAGACTGAATTGGGATGGTCTGGGGATATTAACTTGGGTTAGGGGTATTTTAATTGGGCCAATTCAATTTAAGTGTAACATCCCACTCTTCTAATTGCTTCCTTTTTTCAATTATTCTTTTATATACCTTTTTTTGTGTTTTTAATTTATAACTAAATTTTTTTTTATTTTAAAAAACTGCAACTACACTAAAATCCTAATGTATCTAAACTAAATAATTTCTAAAATTATGGCGAAATCTATTTTGTGATAAATTCCAAATAAAAATGTAAAATAAACTAATTTTTTGTGACTTTTCATAATTTGTGCTAAAAAAATTAACCTCTAATTAACGCTAAAATATGATATTAATTCATAAATGCAAATGCGAATTTTTGGTATTTTTTATAAATGAACATGCACAAATAAAATGCAACAATTATCAGAAAATGTGACAAAAATGCACAAAAATTGTAAAAAAAGAAATTTATTTTGTTTGATTTTTGAAATAATTTTCTTAGAGAAAAAACACATGCTCACAGCTGCCCCTCTTTTACTGGAAACACAAAGAGTTTTCATGCAAAGACAAGTGAGCGAAAACGAGGGATCTTTTCCCGTTTGCATATTCCGTGTGAAGCATTTTTAAAAGTTTTGACCCCCTGCTTCAGAGGTTGCCTACATATCCTGGGATAAACATGAATCAAGTCAGTGTAGTTCGGGAATGTCTGGTAGCTGGGACTACCAGTAGTTGTGGTTTCACTGACGTGCTGCTGCTACTGCTCCCTGACCTTCCTTATTACACCATGTCAAAAGTAAAAAAAGCTAGCTGCTATGAACTGTAAATTACAAAAGTACTATCTAAAATCTTCAAACTTGCCTCTTGTACTTCCTTGTTGTCTTGCGTTCCCTTGTTGAAACTTCTTGTTGTTGCTTCAAATCATGAACTGAGATGTTGTTCCCTCTCTCCAAACTGCTGAACTTGAACCATATGCATTCCTCTGTTATCCAGGCGGGCTCCTAACTTTCCGAAATGTGAATTGCGTGTCTCTGCTCTCCAAGCGGACTCCTGACTGCTGAACTTGAATTTGAATGTATTCCTCTATTATTCAGGCGGGCTCCTGACTACTGAAATGGAATTGCATGTCTCTGTTCTCCAGACGAATTCCTGGCTTCTAAGATTGAATTGCATATCTCTGTTCTCCAGACGGACTCCTGACTTCAAAGTAGACAAAGAAATTGATTGAAAACTAAAATTGGAATTATATCATATTTTTTTTTTCAAGCTGGTTCTTTACTTCAAACTTGAGTTGTATGTCTCTTTTCTTCATGCAGATTCCTGACTACTAACTTGAAATGTATGTCTCTGTTCTCCAGGCGGACTCTTGACTTCAGACTTGAATTGTATGTCTCTGTTCTTCAGGCAGACTCTTGACTATTAACTTGAAATGTATGTCTCTATTCTCCAGGCAGACTCCTGGCTTCAAAATTTTAAATGCATGTTTCTATTCTCCAGGCGGACTTCTGACTTCCAACTTGAATTGTATGTCTCTATTCTTTAGGTGGTCTTCTGACTTCGAAAATAAACAAAGAAATTAATTGAAAACTAAAATTTGAAATGTATCACCTATTTTCTTCAGACGGGCTCCTGACTTCAAACTTTAATTGTATGTCTCTGTTCTTCACGCGAACTCCTGACTTCAAACTTGAATTGTATGTCTCTGTTCTTCACGCGGATTTCTGACTTCAAACTTGAATTGTATGTTTCTGTTCTTCAGGCGGACTCCTGACTTCAAAAAAAAATCTAAATGCATGTCTCTATTCTCCAGGCGGACTCCTCACTTCTGAAATTTTAAATGCAGACCTCTGTTCTCCAGGCGGGCACCTGCCTACCAAAATAAATGAAGGAATTGATTTAAAAACTAACAACTTGAATTGTATCACCTCTATTCTTCAGGCGGGCTCCTGATTTTTGAATTGTAAATGCATGTATTCCTCTGTTATCTAGGCAGGCTCGTGATTGCTAACTAAGCTGTATTCCTCTATTCTCCAGGCGGGCTCCTGATTTCACAATAATAGAAAAAAAAAACAACGAAAACTTTCTGCTCCAGTTTGGGAAAACTAGCGATTGTTACCACATACTAATAAGGATTAAAATTGATACTTGCATTGTGACAAGACTGAAATTGTAACTTTAAAATTCTAAGACCAAGATGTATTCCTCTGTTTTTCATGAGGGCTCCTGGCTTCAACATCTCTTCATGACACTCCTCATTTTCTTGTATTTTACCCATGCCACACTTGAGATTAAACTAAATTACTGCCTTCTTTTCTTTCACAGAGAATTCCTCCTGACAAACAATTTTCCCGCTCCTGTTTCAATCACCAAGAATTTGTTAGTTAAAAATGGTGGTTAGTTGATGGCATTCTTGACGCATCATCCTTCCGTTGCCGTGCTTTGTGCTGCCTGATTTCCTCTGAGCTGCCTGAACTTCTGACCGACTTTTACATTCCTCAATTTCTGACAACCTGAATGCTTTTGTACTCCCAGTATCATCTCACCTTTCCGACTCTTCTGCCTATAACTTCAAATTTCCCAAAACATTTGCCAAATATTTCGCCGATTAAACTTCCGACACTTCCCTTATTTATCTTTACATCATGTTGTTGCTGACATGCTCTGGCCACATTATGCATTACCTTTTCCAGAAGCTGGTAGTGGGCTTAGAATTCCTTTAAGCTTTCATTGAACAAAACTGACATTAAAACATTTTAGACAAACAAAAACCCCAAAAGAGAATAAAATGCAATAATTTTATGAGTTAAGGATAAGAAGAATCCAAAACCAGATGACTGTTGAAAAGGAAACGGAAAAGAACCTTATCTGGCCGGAACAACTTGCACCAATAATCATGACATGCATTTCAGACTAACCTGCCCAACCGATCCAACTAACCAAACTCTCAATTGTCATACTTTGTTGCCCTGAACTTCTATCACTTGATTACTTTACCCAAACCTTAACCTCATTTAACATGTGATGCCACAAAACAGTTTTCACCAACAGACTTTCTCAGCTTGCCATTTTTCATCTCACTTTTGCCTTAGGGTGCCTGTGAGGATTTTCACGGCTAAGACTCTCTCATTTTTATTTTATCTCAGCTCCCGTCGCCTTACGGTGCCCATGAGAGTTTTCACCAATAAGACTCTCTCATTTTTATCTTTTACTTTTCTTGCTCGGACCAAAGTGTTTCCCCTGTTGCGAATTACATTTTCGTGCTTGACTTGGCATTTCTCAAAAATTGATTAGAAGGTCTTTCTTTGGACCGTAATGTAGGATTTTGGATGGGTTAGAAAGAAGGGTATAAAAAGGCTCAAAACAATTCAACATGGGTTAAAACTACAACTTTCGGAATCCAATTTCTCACAACGAACCACAACTTATGTCCAAGTTTCTTGCTTGGGGACTTTTGGAATTTTATATTGGTATGACTGAACCTCAAAGGTAGGCTGCCTACATACCCTTCGGGATCAAGTCAAACGTAGTTCACGTTATAGTAATTACTTTTTTGTGATTCTTCCTTTTCTCTTCTTTTGTTTTGTTTTGTTTTGTTTTCTTCTTTTCTTTTCTTCCCTTTTTCCTTTATTTTCTTCTATTTATCCTTATGTTCTGCACCTGCATTTCTTGATCGTGCTTTGACTCCGAAAGAGAGGTATGAACGAAAATAAGTAAGGCTCAAAGGGGATGATAAGGGATAAAAGTTTTTGGATAGCAGAACAAAGTGCCTTCATCATTTCAATCTTTAAAATATGCCAAATACAAATGGGTACGTTTCTAATAAAGAAATCATACATAATATCTCTTGACAACATTGTAATTGATGGCCATTTCTACACATTTTCCTTCTACATCTGTCAGATACAATGCTCTATGGTCACAACAAACGGTCCTTGCCAATTTGGGAAAACTTTCCTTTTGCTTCGTCCCAATGGGGAAAAATACGCCTCAACACTAACTGCCATACTTCAATCTTTCTCGGACGCACGTTCTTGTTATATTCTCTTGCCATTCATCGCTGGTACAGTTGACCATGGCACACTGATGCTAACGTTTTCTCATCAATCAAGCTCAATTGCTCCAGACGGGTCTTTACCCATTCATCGTCATCAATCTTCGGTTCCGCAATGATTCGAATTGACGGGATCTCCACTTCTGCGGGTATTACTACCTCAGTGCCATATACCAATGAATAACGAGTCGGCCCCACCAAAGTACGAATGGCGGTGCGATATTCCAACAATGCAAAAGGCAACTTCTTATGCCACTGTCCAGACCCTTCAACCATTTTTCGTAATATTTTCTTTATGTTCTTGTTGGCCGCTTCAATCGCACCATTTTCTTTAGGACGATATGGCGTAGAATAACGGTGAGTAATCTTGAACTGCTCACATGTCTTCTTCATCAAATGACTGTTAAGATTAGCCCCATTGTCTGTGATAATCACCTTTATTATACCAAACCAACAAATTATGTTTGCATGCAAAAAATCTACCACAACTTTCTTATTCATGGACTTGAACGTCTTCGCTTCCACCCACTTGGTAAAATAATCTTTTGCTACCAGAATAAACCTGAGCCCATTTGATGCCGCTGGATCAATCGGCCCTATAATATCCATGCCCCAAGCCACAAAAGGCCATAGCACTAGCATCGTATGCAATTCTGATGGTGGAGAATAAATCAAATCTCCATGCACTTGGCATTGATGACATTTGCGTACAAAATTGATACAATCCCGCTTCATAGTAAGACAATAATACCCCGCCCGTAAGATCTTGTTTGCCATAAAATATTCGCTCATGTGCGGTCCACAGACTCCAGAATGTACCTCGGTCATGATAGTCATGGCTTGCCTCGCATCCATGCACCTCATAGTCCGAGATCTGGTATTCTTTTGTATAATACTCCTCCACTCAGGAAAAATTCGCTTGCCAATCCACGAATAGTCCTTTTCTGATCACCGGTGGCCTATATACTCCCATCCTAATATATTCCATGATGTCATGAAACCACGGCTCACCGTCAAGTTCCTCTTCTATCACATTACAATAAGCATTTTGATCATAGACCTGAATCTGCAATGGATCTATGTAAGCCTTTTCTGGATGATGTAACATTGATGCCAAAGTAGCCAAAGCATCGGTAACCTCATTATGAACCCTCGGGATGTGTCTGAACTCTATTGACTGAAACAGGTACAAAGCTCATGTCGGCACTCTTGGTATGGTATCAATTTCAAATCCCGTGTTTCCCGGTCTCCTTGAATTTTGTGTACTAGTAGGTCCGAGTTACCCATGACCAAGACTTCCGGACACCCATATCCACAGCTAATCTCAGCCAGAAAATGCATGTTTCATATTCTGCCATGTTGTTCGTACAATAGAAACGAAGCTGAGCCGTAACAAGGTAGTGCTGACCTGTTTCAGAAACAAGTACGGCTCCTATTCCCACGCCTTTCATATTGGCCGCTCCATCTAAGAACAATTTCCATCCCGGTTTCTCTACCTGCTCCAAATCATCAATATGCATCACCTCTTCACCAGGGAAGTAAGTTTTCAAAGCCTCGTAATCGTCATCAACTGGATTCTCATCCAAATGATCAGCTAAAGCCCGTGCTTTCATTGCAGTCCATGTTACATAGATAATATTGAACTCTGTAAGCAAAATCTGCCACTTTGCAAGCCTTCCCATGGACATAGGCTTCTGGAAAATATACTTCAGTTGATCTAACCGAGATATGAGGTAAATAGTGTAGGACGACAAATAATGTTTCAATTTCTGCGCCACCCAAGTTAGGGCGCAACACATCTTCTCCAGATGAGTGTACTTAACCTCGTAAGATGTGAACTTCTTACTGAGCTAGTAGATCGCCTGCTCCTTCCTGCCAATAACATCATGCTGCCCCAGTACGTAGCCAAACAAATTATCCAAGACCGTCCGATACAGAATCCAAGGCCTCCTTGGTTCTTGCGGAACCAACACGTATGGGTTCGACAAATATCCCTTTATTTTATCAAAAGCTTTCTGACATTCATGCGTCTATTTAATCACCGCGTATTTATTTAGCAGTTTGAAGATAGGCTCACAAGTAGTTGTGAGATGAGAAATAAACCTGCTAATGTAGTTCAATCTTCCCAACAAACTCATCACATTATTTTTTCTTCTCAGAGGCACCAATTCCTGAATGGCCTTAATCTTTGATGGATCCAATTCAGTACCCCGACGTCTGACTACAAACCCTGGAAACTTTCCAGATGGCACCCCGAAAGCACACTTTGCAGGATTGAGCTTGAGATTGTACCTACGCAGCCTCTGAAACAATTTCAATTTCCTCAAATCTCTGACATGGTTGGACTGCTACCTTGATTTCACAACCACATCATCTACGTATACCTCAATCTCTTTATGTATCATATCATAGAAGATCGTTGTCATAGCCCTCATGTAGGTTGCCCCAGCATTTTTTAATCCAAATGGCACGACTCGATAGTAGTATGTTCCCCATGGCGTGACGAATGTCGTCTTCTCTGCATCCTCGTCCATTAAGATTTGATGGTAACCCGCATAACATTCCACAAAAGAACCAATCTCATGTTTGGCACAATTGTCGATCAATATGTGGATGTTTGGCAATGGAAAGTTGTCTTTGACTCGCCTTGTTGAGATCTCGATAATCAATGCACACCCTGGTTTTGCCATCTTTCTTCAGCACAGGCAGAACATTAGCTAACCAGGTGGGATACCATGTAACCCGAATGACATTTGCATCAAACTGCTTGGTGATATCTTATTTAATCTTCACACTTATGCCTATTTTGAACTTTCTCAGTTTCTGCTTAACAGGTGGGAGTGATGGATTCGTAAGCAATTTGCGAGCCACCAAATCAATACTCAGTCCCGGCATATCATCATAGGACCAAGCAAAAACGTCTTTATATTCCAACAACGCTGAAATTATTTTTCCTTAAGTTGCATCTCCATATGAACACTTATTTTAGTTTCACGGACATTAAATTGGTCCCCTAGGTTAACTGCTTCTGTGTCATTTAAGTTCGGTTTGTGTTTTTCCTCAAAGTGTTTTAATTCCTTACTAATTTCCTCATAGACTTCATCATCATCATATTCCTCTTCATCATCGCATTCAATTTCTTGTATTATTATTTCTGAGTTAGGTTGGCTTATAAAACTAGCCCGAGAAGTCTTCATGCATGTCATGTCATTGATATCAGCATAAAAAGAACTGTACAGAGAAGAAAGGAAAAAATGGAAATAAAATTAGTAAAGAAGAAGGAATGAAAATTGCATTTCATTAAAATGTAAAGATAACATGGCTTAGCTCATCCAAATTGATAGAACATTGTCACAAGGATTAAAAACCCTGGAATAATCCAGGTGAAAGTAAAAACAAAAAACAGAGTCCCACTACCACCACTTCCTCCGAACTGGCAGAGGAGTGGCTTCCCAATTATTGATCCTATCATGTGGCCTAATGTGCTTAATGTCTGCATTGCTGGAACCTTCACAGGCCTCATCCATGTTTTCTTCTGCAAATACCCTCTCAAACACTTTGTCCAAATTCCCATCTGCACCAATCAATGAACCCGCCACATGTGTTGCTAACTGTTTTTTGGCCCTCGGCCTAACGAAGGACTTGGACAGCTCGGAGCTTCTCTCTTGGCTAGCGATCGTAAGGGATTTGAGAGCATTGTCAGCCTGAAGACGGACGGGCAATCGCCTAATCCAAAGGCAGTAACAGGATGCGGCAGAGACGGTTCAGCGGCCCATCGAAAGACGGTCCGGGCTGCGAAAATGAAGACCCAGCCTTCGGGTAGTCCCACTTTCTGGTTCCCCTTGGTTTGGGAAGAACCCAAGATCTCTTTTTCAACTTTCGAGCCCTTATGATATCTGCTGTTGTTGGCTTGAACCCCATCCCGAAGGTATCAAAATTCTTGGGTAAGGAAACGGGTTGAACAATGTCCTATAGCTTGGAACCCAGACCTTTTCCTGGCACGAACCCATTACCCATCATTTCTGAAACCACCATGACGGTTGCAGCTGCTACTCGGGAAGTGGAATGCTTTTAATCTCTGGCACCTTGTTCACAGTGATCGTGTCAAAAACTTGATAAACACATGGCCCCTTATCGTCACTCAGTTTCTATAAAGGGCACAATAGCATCACCTGCAGTGCTTGTGGGGTCTTCTCCATGTAGCACCACCTCTTTCCTGTCCCATTCAAATTTAACCATTAAATGCAGTGAGGAGGGCACTACTTTAGCCGCATGGGTCCATGGTCGTCTCAACAAAAGATTGTATGATACTGCAGCGTCCAACACCTGGAACTCCATGGTAAACTACACAGGGCCGATGATAAACTCGAGTATAATGTCCCCCACTGTGTCTGTTCCACCTCTGTCAAACCCTCGGACACATACACTGTTCCTGCAAATTCTGTCATCATCGATCTTTAGCTTGTTCAGTGTAGACATTGGGAAAATATTGGCACTAGAACCATTATCTATTAATGCCCTGGTCACCACTGAATCTTCACATTTGTCTGTCAAGTAAAGGGATTTATTATGCTATGTTCCTTCCACAAGTAACTCATCATCTGAAAATGTTATCCTATTTACCTCAAAGATCTTATTAGCAATTATCCCCAAGTGGTTCACTGAAATCTTATTAGGCATATGGGCTTCGTTTAATATGTTTATCAAAGCTCGACGATGTTCATCAGAGTGGATCAACAATGACAACCACGAGATCTGGGCCAATTTTTGTCTCAGTTGCTCAACAATGGAATAATCTTGTACCTTTATCTTTCTAAGAAACTCCTCCGCTTCTTCCTCCGTAATGCCCTTCTTGACCAGTATTGGACTGCCATTAGTAGCCCTAGCCTTTCTCAACTCATCGGGAGCGAAGCAACGCCCCGACCGAGTCAACCCTAGTTCCTCACAACTCTCTTCTTCAATTTCCTTTTCTTTATATTCACTAATACCTTCTAATATTTCCACGCACTGCTTTGCTAGCAACCACGAGTAACTGGACTACCGGCTTGATGATCACTAGCTCTATGTAAGCACCTTTCACAACAACCACGGGCGCAGATGATGCCCCTGGTACCACCAACTTGACTGGTCCCGGTTTCTTTGCAACAACAAATATTTCTTTGCCCATCACTACCATAGGCTTGTCACTTGTACCTTTCAACTTCATCCCTGCATGTCCTCCAGTCAGCTTCTCTTTTGAACAGGTCCCAATAGCACGAATCATCACCACAGTTTGTGAGGGTTTCTTCACCTCTCTATCCTTGTGCACCAACTCAATCATGTTAGTCTCGTGATGCACTGGCACCGGGTTCTGATGATGTTTGGCACCTCAAGGGCATGTACTTCAATATGGCGGTTGTCAATAAGCTCTTGCACCGCACTCTTCAACTTCCAACATGTTTCAGTTTCAGCATTCCGGAGCAACACTCACAGCTAATGGACTTTTCCAGGTTTCTAGGAGGTGGGTTTGGTACTTTGGGCTCGATTGGGGTTAACATTCCCAACTACTTCAGTCTATGGAATAAAGCGGTGTATGATTCTCCCAATGGGGTAAAAGTTATTCTTTTTGGGGCCCTCTGATTTCGAAAAGTTTTGTTCGAGCGAAAGCCGGGTCCTGGTCAGTTAGCCTTAGGGTGTGGATGGGTGTTTTGTGGATGTGTATATGTGTTTTGGGAATCGGTGCATGCCATTGCGGGTGCGCCGGAGTCTGAGTGTATGTATGGATATGGTGGACAGAGAAGTGTGGTTCTGGTGGTGGGTAGTAATGTTGTAGTGGGCCGTATGGGGTATATGGGTAGTTTGGGTGGTGGGGTCTGGGTAGGCTATTGTAGGGTTGAGGATTGCTGGGCCTGGACCAGGTGCTAGCTTCCGTTGTTGCCACTTCTTCCTTCTTCTTCTTTCCCAGCACTCCACCACTACCGCTTTGTATGGCCTGCATGGTTTCTTTCAGCGCTGATTAACTCAAGATTTTGTTAGACTTTAAACCCTCTTCAATCATGGCGCCCATCTTCACTACTTCATTGAATGATTTACCCACAAACGTCACTAGATGACCAAAGTATGTCGGCTCCAACATTTGCAGAAAGTAGTCTACCATCTCATTATCCCTTATTGGAGGATACACTCTGGGTGCTTGTTCCCTCCATCAGAAACCAAATTCTCTAAAGCTTTCTCCTGGCTTCTTCTCAAATTTCAACAATGACAGACGATCAGGGTTATCTCGAGGTTGTATTGAAAATGGCCAATGAACGCCTGTGCCAAATCATCCCCTGTATACAATCGGCTAGGGTCCTGTCTTGTGTACCACTCCAATGCAGACTCGCTCAGACTTTGACCAAAGTAGGCTATCAGCAATTCATCTTTCCCCCAGCACCTCTCATCTTACTGCAGAATCCTCGGAGGTGGGCCACCGAGTCGCCGTGTCCCTCGTACAGGTCAAATTTAGGCATCTTGAACCCCGCGGGCAACTGGACATCAGGGAAAGCACACAAGTCTTTGTATGCAACACTGACTTGGCTTCCTAAACCGTGCATGTTCCTGAAGGTTTGCTCCAGGCTTTTGAATTTTCAAATCACTTCCTCATGCTCTGCATTTTTAACTGGTTTCTGTACTTCTTCTGGGATCTCAAAGAGAGGAGTATATGAATACGGCTCAGGAGCCTTAAAAGTGGGTTTAGGAGGGTAGTATTGGGTGTCATGGGCTTGGAATAATGGTTCACTAGAGGACCTTTGTAGTGGGGTTGGAGGAGGGGCCACAAAGATTGGAGCCACGGGCTCAAGAGGATTTTGTTTGGGTGGTGGAGCTGGAGGGGCATATGAATTAGTGGCATACCTTTGGGTGTTATACTAGAAGGCTAGAGATGTTTCTGAAGTGGAAGGCTCCTAAGCCTGCACTAGGTGCGGGATATAAGAGGAGTTGGCGAGGTATAATGGTGCTGGGTGCCCCTGTGACCAAGCCCGATGCATGGCATCCATTTGGGCTTTCGGCTTCTTCATCTCTTCTTTCATAGCCCCTACATCAGTCACCTTGACCTCTTTTGTGGGGTCTATAATACTAGTATTTGAATCCTGTCCAGTCATTTCTATCCTATCCTTCGACCAAGTGTTGTACTGGTGAGTTGCAAGAATTGCCCATCAACTAACCACCTGCCTGTACTCACACATTTAAAACAACCACTTCATTAGCGATTAGGCTTTAACAAATTTGATAACTGCATGTTGGCATGAATGCACCTATACAGTTAATCATTTCTATTATGCATTCGCTCGACCACATGTATCATCCCGACATTTCTTCCTTTGTTTCATTTTCCTCATTCTGTTCCTCTTTGTCTTTCCTTTTTTTTCTCTTATTCTTACCTTTGTTTTTCTGCTCTTGCTCTTTTTTTCCTGCTCTTATTCTTGCCTTTGTTTTTCCGCTCTTTTCTTTCTTTCTTCTCTTTTTCTTTCTTTTCTTTTGTTTATGATTACAGTCGAATTCTATAGAGATTGCCTACGTATCATGGCCCTGCACGAATCAGACCAAGCGTAGTTCGTGAAAATAAATGCGAAAAATGAAAACAATTTTTGGGAATTTTCAATTTTCATTACCAACACAAATTATTACAAACTTAACATTTTTGTGAAGGAAACGACAAACAAATTAAGGCCAAATACCAACTTCGAACTACAGATATGAAAATCAATGTACAAATAAACTCAAAATAGAAAAGATACAAACACAACCTACTCATACTCTAATGACTCAAATCTAGGTGCCCGCGGGGCGTCGTTCGGCCTCGTCGCGGGCCTAGGTACCAAGTCCCTTTCGAGGTTCTCTACATCATTCATTGTCCGATTTACATAGATCCGTACTGCTTGGACGAAAGTTTTATGGTCCATTTCCTCACAGACCCGGCATCTCCTGAAAATATCCCAAGAAATGGCTCTAACCCGGTATGTTGTTTGTTTTTTCAATAAGCAAGTGCTCTATCTGGTCGGTGCACGTCTTTAAGGCCCGAGAATCTTGTAGGTGCTGATCTTGCAACTGTTGCACCTCTACCTCCATTCGGTCCAACAAATCATAACACTGTCCACTTTGGATTTTGAAATCCCTAGGCTGCCTGATCGCCTTACCCTCAAGGGAATCCACTTCTCTCATAAGATTGTCAACATATTTATCGTGGTCCCTTTTTAGTTGATTCAAGTATTGGTGACGCTCTGCTGCTCTTGTATCCCATTGTGCTTTGAGCCTTGCCGTGACACTCTCAGATTATTCTAACTCATCCCGGCACTCTCTAACCTCATTTCTTATCCCTTTTATCAATTGTTCATCTGATCGACTCCTCGGTTGTTTATCAACGGCTGCCAACAATTGCTAGATTTGGGCCTTAAGCTCTGTGTTTTCTTGGGCCAATTTATTCTTTTCATCCTGATCCGCAACGACTTGGACACTGCTTTCAAATTTCAAACTTTCGACTTGTTACTTCAGCTTCCCAATCTCAGTTCGTTAACCTTCTTCTTTTGCTAGCCAATCTCACTACTCTCATGGTGTTTCAGCAAAATCTTGGACGTGGGGTCATTTAGCTGGCCTCCGATGTTCAAGTTCTCTGTTGTACCACATGAGGTAATTTGGCGCAACTTCACCCCTGGCCCGATCCAACACACAAGTATCTGCTTGTAAGCATTGACCTTCATTCCATACTTGGCAAACTCTCGCTTCAGGAAACTATCCATCAAGGCTAATCTAGATCACCTGAGTGCTCAAATCCTCCTCCGGTGGGACTATTTGATATCTCCCGAGTTGTATCAGAACCCGATAAGGAGCATAAGGCTGGATGCTATTCAACCCCATCAGAAGGAAATGTGACCCGGCAGCTGACATGTATATGATTTCTCTCACGGGAAACCATCCCAATGTCCACTGTATCTGATTGGCCTTGAGCGTTCGGAAGTACGATACCCATGCCTTTTCACCTTCACGCAAACTAACCCCATCAGTTCTGGTGTAAAACTCTTCAATACAAGTTTTATCGGGCAAACTATACCTCAAAAACTAGGAACGGTGGCACATATGCTCGATCATCCACATTTGTAACAACATATTACATCCCCCAGAAGACGTTGCCCCGTCTTTACAGACAGTGAGAGCTAGGAATAGGTCAGACACTATCATAGGTGCAAGAGTACTTCCATCTTGGCTAAGCAAAGTACTAACGATCCCAGCCACCTTTATATCAATATTCCCATGCTTCCTTGGGAACACTAAGATGCCCAAAAAGGTTATCATGAAGGCCCCTTTTCTGTGCTCATCCCACTTCCGCCAGTTATTTTTAGTGCATATCGCGAAATCTGGGTTGTTGAACCCTCCCACATGGCCGTATCTATCGTATATGAATCGGGGAGTGCAGAACCCTGTGCCAAGTCTGGATTGTGAACTGCTTTGGGTATCTTCAATATGTCTAAAACCCCATGCACTGTGATGGCTCTTGAAGCAATCAGATAATTTCCTTTTAGCGGAATCTCAGCATTTCCGATGTACCCAGCTATTTCTTCCAAAGTTGGAGTTAGCTCAAAATCCGAGAAGTGGAAAACATTATGTGCCATGTCCCAGAAAGTAACCGCTGCTCTGATGATATCACCCCCGAGGATTAATGTCTAATAAAACCGTAAGACCCTTCAGATATTTCTTCACTTCATCCTTCCCCTCTTTGCCCAAGTTATTCCATCATAATTTCAGCTCGAAAGGGACTTTGGTCATTATTGAAAAAAGTTCATTTTCCATTGTACTCATCCTGCACATTATTTAAGGCGATTAAGAAAGAAAAAAAAGAAAAACTTATATTCGACTAAAAAATAAAACTATCTATATTCTCTATCAAAATTTTAAAAAGAAAAACTCGGTTTTCAAACCACGGCCTTTTAGCACTTCAGGGATGAAGATTTAAAGGATGTGTGAGTAAAAGGGTCAAAAATCAAAATTGACCCAAAATGGCTGTTTTTGCAAAGTTAGCCTTCCGGCATCCCTTTCGGGAATCTTCGGCTATTATGACAAAACGGCCTTGCTCAACTTATCTATGACTCTTCTTGCTTCTCAAATTAAAATGATAGACTCAGTATTACAAACACGGCCTTTCAACGCCTAGGGGACGCGAATTTAAGGATGTGAGGGTCAAAAATCAAATCACGACCATAAGTGGCCATTTACGCAAGGTCAGCCTTCCGTCCCATTTGGGAAGTTAGACTATTTTTGCAAAAATGGCATCACCCGACCTCTACGACTCATTCATATTTTCAAATTGAAAATAAATGACCCGGCCTTTCATTGCCTCGAGGACGAAAGGTTTTAAGGCCGCAGGGGTCAAAAACCAAAACATGACAAAAGGTGGCCGTCTATGCAGGGTCAGCCTTCCGGCGTTCCGTTTGGGAATATTCGGCTATTTTTTCAAAAACGGCGTTGCTTGACAATTTTTGACAAAAAATTAAAATTTTGACCATTTTTCGGCTTTTTTTGAAAGGGGGAGGTTGGACCCGATGAGGGTTGCCTACGTATCTCACGCCCTGTGAGAATCAAACCATGTGTAGTTCGGGCAAATAAAATAACCAATGTTAAGGCAAAACTCTTTCAAACTTTTCCTATTTTATTTTTGAAATAACAACCCTTTTCCTATTTTACCAACAATTTTCCAAAAACTCTTTTTCTATAAAAACAGCTTTTTTTTTCATTTTTCAAAATTTCGGCAGAATTTTGGCAGTGCTTGGGCATCAGATTTTATCCAAACATTAATTCGCTTACTGCTATTTTCTCTATTTTTCTTTTGTCTTTTCTCAAATTCCGACATTCCAAGATTCAAAACTGGTCAACATGTAGGTTCGAACAAATAAATGCACAGAACAAGTAGGATGCACAAGGATGGTCTTTTTTATTTCAGGTTGCTAGCCCTAGACAGACCCAAGCCTGTGTTGAGTCCCCTAACTCAAATGCAGCATGATGCAAATAAGCGTTCCTACTATGGATTCGGCATGAAGTCAAGTTATTCCATATTCAAAACCTGGGTCGGTGTTCTAGATAGTGTACCCGAGCGGACAACTAGGGTCGAAGAGGGAGCAACGTACCAGTGATCCGCGGGATCGTCCGACTTTGTGACTTATCTGAGCCACTTCTTATTTCAGGTTATTACACTAACAGAATGGGGAGTCTCAACGAGTAAGCACATCCCCAGAGGTAAAGAGAGAAGGGTGTATGCACAGTTTATATACAGTTCAAATAATATGAAAGTTGTAACATTTAGCCTATTAAGCATGTAGCATGTACAAAAATCATATTTAACCAAATACAACAATTTATCTAAGCTCAAATTCTGAACCCTGAACAAAACGTTCTGGGTTCTTAATCCCCGGCAAAGTCGCCAGAGCTGTCACACCTCCCTTTTCACTATACACCCCCGCAAAAGGGCGAAAAGGAGTTTTTTCACTTAAAGGACAATCCGAATGAGATTTGGTTATTAATTTTTCCAGAGTCGCCACTTGGGAGATTATGGTGTCCTAAGTCACCAGTTGAATCCCGAACTGAGGAAAAAGATGACTCTGTTCACAGTCCACAAACCAGAAATCCGGATAAGGAATTCTAATAACCGGGGAGAAGGTGTTAGGCATTCCCGGGTTCCGTGGTTCTAGCACGGTCGCTCAACTGTTGCATTTAGCTTTCACTTGATTTTATTATATGCTAACTCATGTGCCTTTTACGTATAAAACCGATTTTACCATTATTTATTTTAAAAGGCTTGCGACATCGTGAAAACACGTCTCTGACCACGTCGCCATCAAGGCACCCGTGGTCATCAACACATTTCGAGTTCGTCGAGATTTGGATTTGGGTCGCATCAATGCGCACACGAGTTTAGGAAGGTAAATTATTAACAATGCGTCTAAAGATTCTATCGCAATATTATTTGGGGAAGGCCGTGAAATTCGCTAAACGGCCCTCCCGATTTCCAAGTAATATTATGATTATTTATTGAGGGCCCCACAATTTTGTTTGTGTTTGGCGAGGCTCATCTCATTGTTTTATTAAAGGCCAATCTAAAGTAACTACATTATCTAATCCCATTTTGTCTCTAAAACGAAGGAAAAATCCTAACTCAAAACCCGACCTCCGAATACCAAATAAATCAATTTAAGGCACATTTGAACTGGACCTAAATGGGTAAGCCAATGAGACCAAGTAGCGAAACTGGTCGAATTGAAAGAAATGGGTTCGAACTCCTGTGAGCCCATAACAAACGACTTCTATTTCAGCCAAACGGGGCCCAAGATGACGCCCAGTCCTTGTGAAAAGGAAAGCATTACAGATCTGGGCTCGTTCAGGGGGGCAAGCCCAAATTGCTCAAGGGCATCGAGATCAAGGCCTGGAGTTCGATTCTCCAGGATTATAAGTAAATGAATTGCAAATCCCGTTTTGGATATTGTTCAATATTCAGTAAATTAATTGTACTCAATTCCACACTAATTACTCTGTGAGATCAAATCAATAACCTTATTTTTTCAAACAAGCTTATTCATGTGAGATTAGAGTAGGCAAACTTCTCATGCTTTCAAGTTGTAATTCCTAGTCATGATCAATACCATAATTCTCAAGTCATAATTTTAAATCAATAGAGATCATAAAACCATGCTACATGACATTTGAATTTCCCAAAAATCCCAAACAGTTTAACCAACAGTTGCCAAAAGCTAGGATACAAGTTCAAATTTCCAATTAAAACCTATAGAATCTCAATATTAACCTCAATGGCCAGTTATAAACGTATACAAGGCTTGTCGCCTCCAAACCCATTTTAAAGCTAAAACCAAAACCAATTAACAAACATAACTCATCCAATAGTTCAGTAATTTTCAATTTCAATCCATATACAATACAACATTTTTCATGTCAATATAATACCAATATCAGCTATGTTTAATTAACTAATATCTAGTCAGTCACAAACATCAGAAGACATCCAAACATTTATAAATTTAGTAAACTCTTCATTTCAGCTTCAATTTCCATCTACATTGAGATGATTCGTAAGAAGGTTCCTGGAAAGTAACGGTGGAGAAGAGGAAGGTCAGCAACAGTTATAAAATGACCCAATCACAGCAACAGGACAACACAACAGCCTCCAGATGCTAGAGAATTAACCCAGAAAGTTTTAAACTAGCAGATAATCCAGAAAATACTCACGAGACAACTAAAACCCAGCAGGAAAACTACGAAACCCTCAACTTTGATGCAAACAAACTTGAAATTGAAACCCAGAACAACAAACTAACAAGAGATCTCGGCTGAAACTGTATTTAAACCAATGAAACGATAATTTTTTTTTTTGGTTTTCTAGTTTTGTAATGTTTTTGTATTTTTGATTTTCGAACTATAGAGCTGAAAATTTGTAAAAGAGAAGGAAATAAAAGAAATTTTTGTAGTGTTCTTCAGGCTGAAAAGATTCCCTCTTTCACGAGGCAACTGATACCTTTATATGGGCAAGGAAAAAAGAAACTTCAGCCAAAATGTTTGCAAATCAATCCCTATTCCTTTTTTACTTATAAGGCTATAATTCTAACTTGCTATCCAAGTAAATACTACCAATAGCTGAAAGCTACAGTATCACCCTAATCTAGAAGCATCTAGGCTACTCTTTTGGCTATACAATTCCTGAGTTATCCTTCCCCTGTTTTGAATTTAATATATTTTTAAAATTCATCCATTTTCTATGCCTACAATAAACTTCTAACAGCCTCACAATTACATCTCATACTAACTGACCCAGCCCTTGACTAGCCCCCTGAAATTATTGCCTTAATGTTTAACCCAAAAAAACTAAACAAAAAGACTTCTCGGCCATATCCAATTCAACTATTTTAAAGCCTACCTTAGCACTAAATTGAATCACAAACTGCAATTGAAACAAAGCAACTCCCAAGTTCAAACTGCAATCAAACAGAATAAATAAAGAAACTAAACTACGCTACCATAACTAGTAATTAATGACTGAACATTCAAGCTATCAACAACCAAATCGATATCAAAATTTAAGTAAAGAAATGAATATTATCCTAACATGAGTTACCCTAAACACTGGTAACAAACAAGGAGGGAAGATTAATGCTAAACTTCGAATGAAGACTAAAACACACATAATTAAAATAACCAAAGCAAATCAATTAGAAGTAGAGACTCAAGAACAGGAATATGACAAACTTACTGTCGATAAATATTCAAACGAAAAGCCTTCGAAATTAACCTCGAGTTAATGTTATATGTCCATCTCATAAGAGATAAATTCACAACGTTAACTCGGGTCAAATCGTCTTGAAAAATCAACCAAACAGTCTACCATGCACAACCCTAAATTAGAAATTGAAGGCAGCTTGGGGGGATTCAAAGTCAAAAATCTGCAATATCCAGATGCTGCATTTATCAGGACCTGATTTCAGTTATCACTTCTGGTTGGTTTGTCCGAAATAAAATTAACCTGATTCTAGACTCGAGTTGAGGAATATTAATAAACCATCTTGTATCAATTTGGACTAGTTTGGATGAATTTGTGATCTAGCCGAAAATTTTTATTTGATTTTCGAGACGATTGGTTGATATTCGATGGCCAATGTTTCTATGTTTGGGCTTAGGGAATCGAGGAGGTTCAGGGGTGTGATTTTGGGATGATTGAGGGTCGCGCCGCCACCGGCGATGGTGGATTTTAGGGTGGCGTTCTTAGGGTTCTTGAGTGAGGGGGTGTTTGGAAGAGATAATGGAGGGGTGGGGGCGTTCGGATAGCTTTATAGTTAAGAGTGCGTGCTTCTGGACCGTCTGATCAATCAACCTCGACGGTCCAGATTGATCCTAGCTGAAACGATGTCGTTTGGTTAGTTAAAGCTCTTCTAATTGCTTTCCTTTTTTTCAATTATTCTTTTATACACCTTTATTTTGTGTTTTAAATCTATAATTAAAATTTTTATTTTTTTTGATTTTATAAAACTGCAACTACACTAAAATACTAATGTATCTAAACTAAACTAAATAATTCCTAAAATTATGACGAAATCTATTTTGTGACAAATTCCAAATAAAAATTATAAAAATGTAAAATGAACTAATTTTTTGTGATTTTTCATAATTTATGCTAAAATAATTAACGTCTAATTAACGCTAAAATATGATATTAATTTGTAAATGCAAATGCATTTTTTTTGTATTTTTTATTAATTAACATGCACAAATAAAATGCAACAATTATCAGAAAATGACACAAAAATTTGAAAAATAAAGAAAAAATTATTTTGTTTGATTTTTGGAAATAATTTGCTTAGGGCAACAATCACATGCTCACAGTCGTAGCCATGAAAAATTTGACGGCCTTAGCCGTGTTAAAACAATGGCCGTAGCCATGTAAAATTTGACGGCCTTAGCCGTGTAAGAACGATGGTCGTAGCCACGAAAAATTCGACGGCCTTAGCCATGTAAAATTCGACGTCCTTAGCCGTGTAAAAATAATGGCCTTAGCCATGTAAAATTCGATGACCTTAGCCGTGTAAAAGCAATGGCCTTCTCCATGTAAAATTTGACGGCCTTAGCCGTGTAAAAACGATGGCTGTAGCGTTTTCATACAGTTGGAGATTGCCATAGCCTTTTCATACATTTGGAGATGGCCGTAGCCTTTTCATACATTTGGAGATGGCCGTAGCCTTTTTATACATTTGGAGATGACCGTATGCTTTTCATACATTTGGAGATGGCCATAGCCTTTTCATACATTTGAAGATGGCACTAATCCAGTCCCTGTATCATGTCGGGATTGGAGAGTACACGTAGAGGCTGATATGATACACTTGTACTGCAAACATATCCAGGTGTTCCCTTTGTCGCCTCGTTAAAACCTTCCCAAGAAAACCCAATTGGGACAGAACCCGGGTAAGGGAA
This sequence comes from Nicotiana benthamiana, assembly GCA_034376525.1. Lineage (NCBI taxonomy): Eukaryota > Viridiplantae > Streptophyta > Magnoliopsida > Solanales > Solanaceae > Nicotiana > Nicotiana benthamiana. Next base: position 116,034,214 of record CM067338.1, read on the forward strand.
AAAGAGTGCGACTTAGGGGACGCCTTTAAGAAGTGGAAATGTTTGAGGTGGGCGACGTTCTAGTTGTTCTGGAGCATTTTTCCTTCCATTGTCTCTAGCTAGAATACTCCTTTCCCGGCTGCCGCTGTGTTCTTGTAGGGTCTTTCCCAGTTTGTGCTCAATTTTTCTTCATTTGGGTCTTTGGAGGCCAACGTCTTGGCTTGGAGGACGTAGTCTCCTACTTTGAGTGGCCTTATTTTTTCCCTTTTGTTGTAATATCTTTCAATTTGTTGTTTTTGGGTTACCATCCTGATGTGGGCCATTTCCCTTCTTTGGCTTCATCAAGATCTTGAAGTCTGCTGGTGTCGTTTTCTGTTCCACTGCTGTGCGAATAACTTAGGCTGGGCTCGCCTACTTCGAGAGGTATGATCGCGTCGGTTCCATAAACTAGTGAGTACGGGGTTTTCCCGGTGCTAGACTTGGGTGTAGTTCTGTGTGCCCACAAGACTTCAGGCAGTAGTTTGGTCCATAGCCCCTTGGAATCTTCAAGCTTCTTTTTCATAATGTTTTAAATTGTTTTGTTGGAGGACTCCGCTTGGCCGTTGACGATGGGGTGGTATGGCGTGGATAGTATCCGTTTGATGAACCATTTCACAAAGAACTTGGTCATTTTTTGACCGACGAATTGATGCCCGATTGTCGTAGCTGATTTTTTTGGGGATGCCAAAGCAGTATATGATGTTCGTCCATATGAAGGCGATGAATTCTTGTTTGTGTATTTTCACGTACGGTCCTGCTTCCAACCACTTGGAGAAATAGTCAGTTAAAACAAGTAAAAATTGTACATTTCCTCATCCTGCGGGTAGCGGGCCGAATATATCCATTCCCCATTTGATGAATTGCCAGGGGGAGTGAAGAAATGGAGGGGTTCTCTTGGTTGGTGTATCACTGGGGCGTACTTTTGGCATTGTTCACATCGACGGACATACTCAACTGCCTCGTTTTTCATGGTGGGCCAGTAGTAACCGGCACGTATGATGCATCGCACATGGGCGCGGTTGCCGATGTGAGCACCGTAATGGCCTTCGTGCACTTCTTCGAGTATCGGCCTCATTTGGTGCAGCCCTAAGCACTTGGCTAGGGGGCCACCGAACGTCCTTTTGTAAAGGTTGTTATTGATCATGCAGTATCAGGCGGCCTGTACATGAAGCTTATTCACCTCCTTTTCATCGGGGGGTAATGTCCCGTCCTGTAGATATGATATGAATTGGTTGCGCCGGTCCAAAGTCAGGTTTAAAGGAAGTACACCAGTGTGATAAATGGTTGAGTGGAGGAGCGTGACCACACTTTCTTTGTTGATGTTTATGGTGGCCGCAACCCACTTTGCCAGACTGTCCGCTTTGATATTCCGTGCTCTGGGAATTTGTTCGAAGCGACATTGGTCAAATGTAGCTATCATCTTGCGGATTTTTGTCTGGTACTTTTGTAGCCTTTGCTCTTTGATTTGATAAGTCCCAGTGACATGGTTTACCCCAAGTTGGGAGTCACAGTGGAGGGGGATTCGGCGAGCCCCATACTTGGTGGCCACTTTCATGCCTGCAATAACGGCCTCATACTCGGCCTCGTTATTAGTCATTTCCGGGCATCATATGGACTGGAGAATTGTTTTGCTGGTGGGGACCTCAAGAACGAGTCCCAGTCCCAATCCCGATGCATTGGCGGCGCCATCCGTATAAAGGACCCATAGATTATTTTTGGAGGACGCGCGTTGTGCATCAAGTGCTGCCTTTGGCAGGACTTCTGCACTGAAGTCGGCAATGAAGTCGGTAATGAAGTCAGCTAGGACTTGCGACTTGATGGCAGTCCTTGGAAGGTATGTGATATCATGCTCGCTGAGCTCAACGGCCCATCTGGGGAGCAGTCTTGAGAGTTCGGGCTTGTGTAAGACACTTCTTAAAGGGAAGGTCGTTACTTCCCTTATGGGGTGGCATTGGAAATAGGGTCGTAGCTTCCGTAAAGCTACCACGAGTGCCTATGCCAACCTCTCAAGTTGTGGGTACTAGGTTTCGGCGTCCACTAAAGTTTTGCTAATGCAATAAATAGGAGACTGCGTACCTTTATTTTCCTGTACTAGGACGGCCCTGGTCGCGATTTCTGATACGACCAAGTACACCAGCAGCGGTTCGCCTGGGTTGGCTTTGACTAGTAGGGGTGGTGCTGACAGATGTGCCTTCAAATCCTCAGGGCGTCGACACATTCTTTGTTCCATTGTAGTCTCTGGTCTTTTTTCATTACACCGAATAATTTATGGCACATGTCGGAGGAGCGTGAGATGAACCTGGAGAGGGAGGCTATTAGACCCGTCAGCTTCTGCACTTGTTTTTTACTGCTTAGCATTTCAGGGATGGCTTCTATGGCCTTGACCTAGTATGGGTTGACTTCGATGGTCCTTTGTGACAGTAAAAACCCCATGAACTTTCCCGAGGCTACGCTGAAGGTGCATTTTTCGGGATTCAGTTTCATACCGTATCTTCTTAATATTTCGAAGGCTTCTTTCAAGTGATCGAGGTGGTCCTCTTTCTTTGACGACTTTATAGCATGTCGTCAATATAGACCTCCATCATTTCGCCCTGTTGCTCCTTGAACATCGTAGTCACCAGCCTCTGGTATGTATCCCTTGCATTTTTGATCCCGAAAGGCATTATCATGCAGCAGTATGTTCCTTGGTGAGTGATGAAGGTCGTTTTCTCTTCATCTTCCTAGGCCATCATGATTTGATTGTAGCTAGAGTATGCCTCCAGGAAGCTTAACAGCCCATGCCCTACCGTTGCGTCTATTAACTAGTCGATGTGGGGTAGTGGGAACGAATCTTTTGGACATGCTTTGTTTAGGTCGGTAAAATCCACGCGCATTCGCCATTTCCCTTTTTTCTTTTTTACTATTACAACATTGGTGACCCATTCCAGATACTTGGACTCCGTAAAGGAACCGTTCACGAGTAGCTTGTCTACATCTTCACTTAGTGCTTTGTTGATGGCGGCGTTGAATTTCCTCCTTACTAGCCGCACGGGAGGGTGTAGCGGATCGACATTCAGTTTGTGGGAGGCATTTTCTCGCTGAATTCCTGTCATATCTGTATGGGAAAAAGCAAACAGGTATGTGTGGTTAGATAGAAATTCACGATACTTACTTGGGTTTGAATGGTCGTGGCCTATATAAGCCTTCTTTTTGGAAACGTTGTTGCTTAGCTGGACGGGGTCGAGATCTTCGACCGTGGCCTTATTAGCCTTAACGTCCCCGACAGGGCTGATTTCTATGCCTCCACATTGGCTCCTTTGAGTTGTTTGGTGTGCGTGTAATCTTGAGCTATTTTATAACACTCTTGGCCGGTGCACGACTTGCCCCGTATTATGTACACCCCCCATGCGGTAGGAAATTTGATCACTTGATAGAAACTAGATGGGACTGCCCTCATGGAATATTTCCACTTACGTCCGATGATGGCGTTGTATGTCATTTCTTGGTTCATTACATCGAAAGTGGTTTACATCATAACTCCTACCACCAGAACGGGCAACGTTATCACGTAGAGGTTCTTTCCACTGCATTGCTAAAATCAGTTAGTGTTATACAGCGTGGGATTATCTTATCCTTGAGTCCCATTAGTTCAAAGACTCTTGGATGAATGATACATGCGTCGCTTCCGTCGTCGGCCATAATCCTTTTAACATCAATATCTACTATGCGTAAAGTAATTACTAAAGCATCATAATGGGGGAAAAAAACCATCGGTGTAAGACTTATCGAAGGTGATGCTATCTTCGAAGTCGTCATACCGTTCGCGAGCGATGCTTCTCTTTAATTTCTGAGTGGTGGTGAATTCGACATGGTTAATTGATGAGTCATCATTGTCCCCAATGATCATGTTGATGGTGCGTGTTGGCGAGGACGACCTTGGTGGGCTGTGAGGTTGTTCCCGCCCGCGTGCGAAGTTGAGCTTTCCTTTGTTGCTGAGAAGTTCTTTCAAGAATTCTTGGTTCAACATCCGGACTACCTCCTGCTGGAGACCTATGCAGTATTCGGTTTTGTGCCCCCATTCCTAGTGGAACTCATATAGGGCATTTGTTTTTGTGGTGGCGGGGTCGGACTTCATCTTCACTGGCCATTGTACTTTGTTTCCCATCTTTTCCAGTGCATACACTACTTCTAAAGGAGATACACAAAAGTTATGTGCAGATAGTAAAGGAGGCATACCTCTGTCATTCCTCGGTGGGGCGACATGTCGTTGTAAGGCGTCTGCGTGCCTTGGCAGATGCGTAGATCTAATTTACGGTTGGTGCCTCTCCCTGCTGAGGTGTGGGACTTGTTCCCGTCGTCCCTCGTTGCGTCACTGTCTTTGGATTTCTGGGTTCACTGTTATTAACCGCCGGTTCGGGCTATTAAGGTCGTCTTCATCTCCACGTACCTCGGCACAGTAGGCATTGTGAATTTCTTCCCAGGTGGTGGGGGATATTTCATAAGATGGCGAAGCAGTTTCCTGGTTGCCCGTGAGCCATCCTTGCTGAGTCCGTTCTGAAAAGTTGCGACTCCCATGCATTCAGACACGTTGGGTAGGCTCATTCTGACCTTGCTGAATCTGGCTAAGAACTCTCTGAGCCCTTCTCCTGAGGCCTGTCGGACAGCAAAGATGTCGTTGACCCGTGCTTCCGCTTTCTTGGCTCTTGCATAGGCAGTGACATTTATCTACCATTTCCTTGAATGTGGAGATGCTTTTGGCCGGTAGATGGGAGTACCACGTTAGGGACCCTCCTGATAGCATTTCGCCTAACTTCTTCAGAAGGACGAATGGTACCTGCTCCTTTGATAGATCATTACCTTTGACTGCCGTGACATATGTATCAGATGGTTCTCGGGATCTGAGGTCCCGTCATATACCTTCAAGTAGAAGGTCTTTGGGATGGGGTATGGTGCAGCTCCTTCTGTGTAGGGTTGTTCAACGAACCTCCCCATTTCTTGTTTTGGCAGCAGCTTAGGCACACCCGAGATCTTGTCCACTCTTTCTTGGTTCTCCTTCATTGGGCCGCGAAGCGACCTATTTTCGTTTTCCATTTCCTCCCTCTTTTTGAGGATGGCTGTGAGTGTCCCCAGTGGGATTGAGCATCGACGGGTATGTTGTTTGTTCGTGTGACCTCGAGTTAATCTTCGGCTAGGACATGGTCTGTCGCTGGTGTGCATCTAGCGTTTTGGGGTGGCTTCCCATCTAAACTACTCAGAGCGTTTGTCAACCACTCTTCTAGCAACTTCTTTACCTCCGGGGGTGCTTCTTTAGTTGTAGATGTAGAAGTCTCTTTTTCTCGTGGAACCACCAGATCCTCAGAAGAGGAAGGTGGGTTTTCCACGTTTATCGGGGTACTACGGGTTACGTGCATAGCATCCCCTTCAGTAGCCGCATTGAAAGGGCCCATGAGATCGGCTCTAACATCCACGATAGCTTTCATTCTTGTGTTGTTTTCAGCCATTCTAGGTTGTAGAAAGTTGTTTTTGAAGGATCTCTAGAAGCAAACTACAACTTTAATTCACGAAATCCCCACAGACAGCGCCAAATTGTTTGGCTAAAAAGTTATGTAAATACTTATTAGGCTCAAGAACAATCGAAAATAATAAGGGTTAATCGGACTCAGGCGTAGTATGAACTAGAGAATATCATATAGCTAAGATCTGTGATAATACTGTAGATATCTTGAGATGTAAGAACAATAAGGCAAGTAATAATCTTTGCAAAAGAGAGAGAGAGAGAGAGAGAGAGAGAGAGAGAGAGAGAGAGAGGAAGAGAGAGTTGTATATTCTGAAGAGCAAAATACACCTGAGCCTTTACAAAGGGAAGTCCCTTTTATATATTAAGGGACCTTCCTCGAAATAATCAAGGTAAAGTACAGAGGTTGGTGGTCTTATTGTACGGTGGAGTTAGAGCTTCAAACTACGTCGTCTTGAGTCATGTCACTAGGTCCGTCCACTTGCTGGGTCGACCTTACTCGAGTCGCCCTCAGTTAGGCCGGTCTCTATGTCAAGGTCTTGCGTAGATAGCATCAGAACATAGGGAACCAAATTTGCCCAATACAGGCTCCTTTTTCAATGTCAATGTGCCCAACATGGGGTGACATTGGAAGGAGGAAATGATCTCCGATGCCCGTTTACAATTTGAATAGAAGAAAGTGAATCGAACAAGTTCTCCTGTCTTATCTACGGATCTTCTATATTATTTTTTTACTTATCTCCTATGCAAAAGGTCATATCAATTAAAATAACATTTGTAAGAATTCAACTGATGTGGATAGTGCCAACTGTGAAGGCATGGCAGTTGGTACATGGGTAAGAATGCTCGTCTCCTGGTTCTAACAATCGCAAGAAGGATAGTGTTAGAGACTTAGAGTAGGGTTATCAAATGACGCCACTGGTTAGAGTAGGGTTATCAAATGACGCCACTAGTTAGAGTAGGTTATCAAATGACGCCACAAGTTAGAGTAGGTTATCAGATGAGTGGGTTGCACTGATTTTGTGCAGGTCAAAAAGGTTGAGTCAATAAATGTGCGGTTATAGCCCAACTCGCCCAACTTTTATCAAATTTTTGATTAATTTGTGTTGTTTTCTAATAAATTGCTTAATTATCAAATAAGAATTTTTGTCTTTCGTTATGGTCATATATAACATATCAAAATGAAATTATTTTTAAATTATTTTAGCAAAGTTACTCATTGATTAATTTGGGCTAAAAATCGGGTGAAATTAAAAAATAGTCAGATTTACAAGCGATAATTGAAAAATAACCAAAGTTTCAAAAGTAACTAAAATTTAGCTACTTTTCATGTAAGGGTAAATCTGAACAAAATTATTGTTCAAAATTCAAAAAATATTCTAGCATAATATACTGGAGTTCGAATTTTTACATGTGCAGTTCAAACATAATATAGTGGAAGTTCATACACTGGTTCTCCAATCTCCAATATATTATGCTGGAACTTGTGTTGGAATTCTAGCATAATATGATGGAAGTTCATACACATGCTCCAATCTCCAGTATATTATGCGAGACCTTTCCTTGTTGCAGCAAAATAATGGTTATTTTTCATTGACTTTGCAAGTGCATGCTATTTTTCAATTACCAGTTCGAAACTGGCCAGCCCATGCTATTTTTTTACCTCAAAATAAGACAAATTTTTTATGGGCTAGAATGAGTTGTGTCAAGATGGGCTGAGTTAAATAAATGGGCTTGTCAATGACCGATCTAACCTTGGACGGGCTGAATAGATCAAATGAGTTTGGGATCAAATTGCAACCTCTATGTTAGAGATATAAAATGTCATTACCAATATATAGGATTTCAAAGGGTTTTATAGTAGTGTGAAGTTTTTGTTTGGATGTTTACATTTTTTTCACATAATACGAGTCTCAACCCATCCTATTGCTCTGGTTCAAATGTATATTATCTCCATCTTTTATATTGTTGTGAATTTCTCTTGTTCAATATAATTATTGTCTGACTCAAAAATTGTTAAACACTTTTTAAGAAAATCAATCACAAATAAATGATGGGGTAAATCGTAATCGAGGATAATAAACCCTAGGGTAATTTTGATACTCAGGGAGATGATAGCGATAAAGTGAAGATCAGATAGACAGAGATAGAGATAGAGAGTTTCTATATTCAGAGTTTCCTGCCTTTATAAGATTTGGATCCCCTTTATATAATAGAGGATCCCTACATAATCGTTGGAATAACAAAATGAAAGTACATAATATAACGGGACTTGACGATGACGCGAGGTCATTTCCCAGGGTCGCCAACTGTGTCGGTTCATAGACACTCGTCGGCCGTTCGAGCCGGCTCAAGGACGTGGTCGATCAAATTCGACCCCATATAGTTAGTCCTTCCGCTCATCGAGGATGCAGCAAACTACGTCTTCAATGGGCAGAATCGACGCCTCCGTTCAGGGAGAGTTTGACTCGTCACTAGGTCACGGCGTGAAAGGTGGGAAGCGGCATTTAGAACCGTCAAAGCGTTGATATACAACACTTCCCTGGATGATGTCAGCGCCCGCACGCATAATCCTTATGCGTATTCAAAAGGCAGGAAAACTGATGCTCTGACGCTTTGTTTCCCGCGCTGATTTGAAGTCTTCCACCTCGACTTCGGCGCCACAAACCCTATAAATAGGGGAAGGATTCAACTTACTTCAAACTTTGGTCCTTTGTAAGAGTTTTCCATTTTCCAATTTTAGATTTTCCCATCCCTGTGATCTCGCCTTTTTCCAAGGATTTTCTCTTTCTTTATTTCGTTGTGTGCAACTCTCTTGAACAAAAATCATGCCTAAATCTTGCCAGAACGATGAGAGGGTTCCAACGGCTGTTCCATCGAATGTGCCACCCCTTTCCGAGGGCAGAGAGATGGAGGAGGAAGAGGATATCACTTCTCTCACAATGGAAGCTTTGTTACCAAAGCATCCTTCATCTCGAAGCGATTTCAGTAAGGATTCTTCAATTCCGACTCCGGTGCTTTTCGAGTCGCAATAGAATCACTTAGACAATCTCCACATTAAATATGGTATACCTGCCCACATAGAGATGATTCCAGCGGGGAAAGACCACATGGATGTTCAAAGGCCAGTGTACTGTGCCTTTTATGAATACCCCTTTATGATTAGCTATGGCCTTCCTATTTTCTTTGGCGAAGGAATTTTGCTACTTCTACAAAATCTGTCCGGCACAACTCCCACGGTATACACTAAAAGTGCTCCTATTACTGACCAAATATGCGGAGTTGTCCGGATACAACATCTTGGTTCATCACCTCTTGCAATTGTTCACCGCCGGTTATTTGATAGGGACGATGGTGCATCTAAGAATACGCAGCACAAATGTCTTGGTGGTTGGAACTGACGACAGAGCGAGTCACGGATTCTGGCATAAATATTTCTTTGTTAGGACCGAACATGTAGTCTCTAACCCTATCGGATTCCCAGCGAGGTGGAACTCATCACATAAGTATTTCGATTTGTGAAGCTCCTTGTTGCTTGTTATCGTTTCCATTCTAATTCTTTTATTGTAGCCATGGCTCATCCGCCCCAGCCCATCGTCAGCCTCAAGAAATGGATTGTCGGTCTGCTACTCCACGCGGAAGAGACCCGCACCTGGCCTGTCTTTATGCAGCGCTATGGCCCCAACGTCAGTTCATGTAAATTTCTTATTATATTTTTGTAGGTTCTGCGATCTGGCTCACTTGCGTTATTTTGTGACAATAGGTCGTGGTGCTTCTAAGAGGAGGGCTCCAACCCTTGCTTTCATGCGACACGAAGTAGCCTTTGATGCTCGTGATATATTATGCGAGTCTATCTGAGAAGGCCTTTCTCTAACTTCTTTACGAGGGGCCAGATCCTCGACTGCAGCTATGGAGAAGTCGGTATCATTGGCACCGGCCCCATAACCTGTGGACAAGTCTTCCAATGGCGAGGAGCCATTGGAGTGAAAAGGTGGAGGTTAGAGATTCACAAAGAGGTGGCCACTGAAGCTGATGGGAGTGGGGAACCTCGAATGACCCCAAGGCCTTTATTCATGGCCGACGCCATCTTATTGGGGAGCTCGGCTCAGCAGAGGAACACCGCTCCTTGACCCAGTTCGGTGCATGCTGTTGCGGAGGGGTAATCGACTAATGTCGGAGGACCCAACAAGGAAGGCGATGAGTCATACTCGGACATAGCCCAATAGGATGTAAATGAGTTCGTGGGTGGTCACACCCATGTGGAAATGACGACGGATGAGTTCGCCCGTCGTATTGATACCCTGGGGGATTACAACTTGTTGCTGAATAGTGAGCAAATTTTGTCGGCCTTTACCTTGCTATATGCCGCCCCTAAGAGAAAGTCCCTCAAAACTGTGAACGATTCAGAACTATCATGAAGTGTTGCTGGTATAGCTTTACAGGTACTCTTCATTCCCTTTCTTCTTTTTTGCATATTGTAGGACTGACCTGGGAGTGTGCTTATTTCTGCTTTCTTTTCAGACCCTCGTTTTGGAGGTGGAGAGGGGCCGTCGTGAGCATAAGAAGATTGCCCTCTTCAAAAAATATTGAAGAAATATCGAAAATATCGCTCTAAGCACCGAGCGGTGGTTGACCCCTATCAGCAGGACCCCGAGTTTCAGGTGTTCCATGAGGGGCTTGAACAGAGGCATACCCAATTGGAGCGTGAGGGGGATGAGATTGAAGATACGGATAGTGAGCTGATAAAAGTCGTGGCCCAAAACAGTGAGTTGGAGATGCTCATTAGGGCGAAGGACGATGAGCATGAACTAAGTCTTAGGGTGGCAGTGGAGAATGTCGACCTGCAGTAGAGGGTGGTTGCTTTGACTGCTGAGCGTGACGTCAGGACTGCGGATATTAATGGACTTAGGGAGAGCTAAGTGTTAGCGCCATCAAAGTAATAGAATAGAAAAGGCAAGTTGCTCCTTCGAGGATAGAGGAAGCGGGTCCCCTTTCTCAGCCCTCACCGTCTCGTTCCCAATCTGTTCGAGGTACGCGTCGTTGTGCGTATGAGATATGGGTCGTTGCGCAGGCTCGACTCGACGTGTATAGAGATTGAGGGCCGAGCGACAGAGGAGTAAGTTCAGGTAAGGGAAAGCGAGGCTTGCACCACTCGTGAATCATGTGGGTACAACCCCGACTCTTTGGATAGGGAGGGTGCTGCTTCCGAGGATGTCAGCCGCCTTGACTCAGATTTGTGGTATGAAGACTTTTATAATCCAGAGGGCGAGGAGTAATTTTGTACACTTGTTTATACATAATTTTTTCCCAAGGTTGTACTTAAGCCCGCTAATAGGGGTAAATGTAAATAATTTGCTGCAATAGAAACTTTATTTTTGTCACTTCGTCTATATTTGCATTGTTGTTATTGTAATGCTTAGCCTCCAGAGAGGACATTTTTATTGTTTATTATTAAAGGCTTTGTCGCGGTTCGAACGAGGTCGAGCTGTTGTGCGATGGCATTTGGCCATTAGGACCCTGCTTCGACTATCATCGAAGAAGTATCTGTCGTAGTTCGAATGAGGTCGAACCGATTCTCGATGGCCTTGGCCAATTAAAATGTTGCTTCGACTATCGTCAAAGTATTTTCCATCATAGTTTGAACAAGGTCGAACTGATATTTATGGCTTTGGCCATTAGGACGTTGCTTTGACTGTCATCGAAGAACTATCCTTCGTAGTTTCAATGAGGTCGAACTAATTTCGATGGCCTTGGCCATTAGGATGTCGCATCGACTGTCATCGAACTAGTATCCGTCGTAGTTCGAACAAGGTCGAAACGATTGTTGATGGCCTAGGTCATTGGAATGTTGCTTCGACTTTCATCGAGGTATTATCCGTCATATTTCGAACGGGGTTGAACAAAATGTCAATGGCCTTGGCCATTCAGATGTTTCTTCGATTATCGTCGAAGTAGTATTCGTTGTAGTTTGAACGAGGTCGAACCGATTGTCGATGGCCTTGGCCATTAGGATGTTGCTTCAACTGTTGTTGAAGTAGTATCTGTCGTAGTCCCAATGAGGTCGAATTGATTTTGATGGCCTTGGCCATTAGGATGTTGCTTCGACTATCGTCGAAGTAGTATCCATCGTCGTTAGAACAAGGTCGAACTTATTTCGATATCCTTGGCTATTAGGATGTTGCTTCGACTGTTGTCAAAAGTAGTATCCATCATAGTTCGAACGAGGTCGAACCGGTTGTCGATGGGCTTGGCCATTAGGATGTTTCTTTGACAATCGTCGAAGTAGTATTCATCATGGTTCGAACGAGGTCGAACTGATTGTCGATGGCCTTGGCCATTAGGATGTTGCTTCGACTGTCGTCGAAGTAGTATCCCTCGTAGTTCGAATGAGGTTGAACTGATTTCGATGGCCTTGTCCATTAGGATGTTGCTTCGACTGTCGTCGAAGTAGTATTTGCCGTAGTTCGAATGAGGTCGAACTGATTTCGATGGCCTTGGCCATTAGGATGTTGCTTCGACTGTCGTCGAAGTAGTATCTGTCGTAGTTCGAACGAGGTCGAAGCGATTGGCGATGGCCTTGGCCATTAGGATGTTGCTTCGACTGTCGTCGAAGTAGTATACGTCGTAGTTTGAACAAGGTCAAACTGATTGTCGATGGCCTTGGCCATTAGGATATGCTTTGACTATCATCGAAGTATTATTTGTTATAGTTCGAACAAGGTCGAACCTATTGTCAATGGCCTTGGCCATTAGGATGTTGTTTCGATTTTCGTCGAAGTAGTAAACGTCGTAGTTTGAAAGAGGTTGAACTCATTGTCGATGGCCCTGGTCAGTAGGATATTTCTTTGACTGTCGTCAAAGTAGTATCTGTCGTAGTTCGAACAAGGTCGAACCGATTGTCGGTGGCCTTGGCCATTAGGATTTTTGTTTAGTGAAGAGACTTTTTCTCGTATAGAGGAGATTTCCATTTGTACAGTGGAGATTATCTTTCGTTCATATAATGGAGATCTTCTGTTCATACGATGGGGATTTTCTGTTCATGGAGATTTTCCATTCATACAATGGAGATTCTCTAGTGTAGTCCCTTCATTACTTCGTATTTTTGAAGTAAACCATCACATTGGCTTTTCGGAAAAGATAAAGAATGGTACTGGCTTTTTCATGTGCAAGAAACTAGAGTTTATAGAATATATTCTATTCATATGGATATATTAGTTTATTCACTCTTATCTCATTTTTTAAAGATTCATAGCGTTTATCCACTTTTATCTTTACTTGTGCCATCCTTAGAAAAGCTCAAAACATTAGCTCATAGAACTTCTATTAAGGCCACACCAGAAAGTCATCATAGCTCCATAGTTGGGTCTAAAATAGCATAAAAATGGTGGACTTCCAAAATAATTTGTAGTGGACTATGCATTCTATAATACTAATATTATTATTATTATTAGATTTGTAATCAAGAACACTAACCTCGTGTTGCCGTGACATACTCCGAGTAGAGGAACATCCATAAAGCGGTCGCAAAAATGAGCTTAACCGCATTCAAAAGCAAACAGCAAGTTGTGGCTCCACTTACATCCCAAAATAGTAGCAAAAGATGTTTCACTAGCAAAAATGCTAACAAACGATAGTCGTTTAAGTTGACTATTTTTTCTATGGAGTTGAATTTGATATTAAAAAGTTGAATCTCATATTAAATTTAGAAATAATAGAAATTTCAAATACCTCTCAGTAGTTTTTTGGAGGGAAAATTGTCATTTCCACCTTACATTTGTTGACGAACCGTTGCCATTGGTTGTTGTGTCTGACTGCTCTTGCTTCTTTGGGACAACATGTTCAATTTTCGTTTACTTCCTTCTCCAACTTACTTGATGGTAGTTGACATTTGGGAGATACCCAAATTACTCTTGTCCATGAAAGACAAAATAACTAATTTTTCTGCCACAGCCTCATTGTTTCTTGTAAACAACTTTTTTATTTGATTCTTGAAAATCTTGCCAGTCAGTAACGTTTGCACGTTACAAGAGGCAACAGTCCCTTCTGTAAAAATAAAATTAGTTATATATGTGTGAGTAATTAATAATTAAAGCTAAAATCAAGTGACACCAAATGAGAACTGTTGCTTAACCTGTCAGGTATTGGGCCTATAAACCAATTATTCTGAAGGTACAATACTTTTAAGCTACTCATAGGATCTTTACAAATACCAGAAGGAAATATTATTGTAATATTATTAGAACTCACATCCAAAGTCTCCAATTTCAGCAAATTGGAGAAAGATTCAGGTAAACCACCAACAAAATTATTGAATAACAAGACCATAGTCTTCAAATTACTCAACTTCAAGAGGGTATCAACATGCATTGTGCTCTTCACTGGGTATGAAAAGAGAGCCTGTTGGACTTGTGCTCTTCATTGTGTACGCAATAAGCATTTGTTCATTTTGTTGAGCCCTTCAAGTATTTAACATTTCAAAATTAGTTCTTGTACATGTTCAAGCACATATATGACAAATAATGTATTGATAACTCTACAATACCATGTTCTCAACGCATTTGCTTGTGGGTATGGAGGATTGATTCCGATTGTTGTACTGAATCTATTAGTCAATCCTGCATGCATTTGAACATTCAGTTCTAATTTGGTCGTCTGGTATATGGAAAAATAAAATATAATTGCATATATGCTTTACCTGTATTGAATTTGTTATTTCATCTTACATGCATTTGAGGTGTTTTACCTGACGACGACTTTGGTCTTGCAACTTTTCTAGCAAGGATAATTAGATATTATTTTTTAAGTAGTTGGAGCAGTTTGTTCTGATCATGATCAATAAAATCTTCCTAGAGTGGGAATTTTGTTGGTTTTTTCCTGTATAAAGTAGAACAAAATTATTAAATCACTATCTTATATCAATATGGAAATCTAAATTCTTAAGCAGCACAAACGAGCAATGATCCAATTAGTTACTGTAGTAATGATCCAATTAGCTTCAATATAAAGATATTTTGAATAAGTTCTGATATTGTGATGTAACAGTATTATACAATGCAAGAATATCTAATAGAAATGTTCGTAATATTGATATGTTGTTTTCTTCTACTAGATCTTTCGACATTGGTAATTTATGAACATTTGAAATACAATTGTTTTTAAGCACATTTGTGATATACACAGATTTAGTACTTAGGAATCCACAATCGAATGAATACTTCGAATGGAATTTCTATAATATACTTATTAGCTTTTCTTCAAAGCCATTCAAATATTTAGTTTAAATTTCTTTTAATTACAAGCTAATATATATAAGATTGATTCATTTTATACAATTTGTGCAAAAACTACTATATCTTAGATTCCTAATAAGGCGCGATTATGTTGGCTATAATTTGAGATAGGTTATTAATTTGTTCGGAAACATATAACATTAGAGGAGACACACTTGATCCTCTTTATTCAGCTTTCTAATTACATGAATATTTTTGTCAATCTTTCCATATTTTGATTTAAAATCCAATAGTTAAACATGACATCAAAAGGGAAAAAAAAAATTTAGCAACCCTGGATGAGTCAACAGTAGATAAAAAAAATTAAATATAATAGACACTATCTTTATTAAAGAACAACTGTAGATAAATCATAAAGTCATTGTTAAAGAGAAAAAATAAGCAACTACTAATTTAATTATGTTATATTACTATAGGAAAAATGCACAACTACCCCCATGACATATACTCAAAATTCAAACTACACACTTTTTCTTTACGGGAATCCTATTACTCCCTCCCCCAACTTATTTTAAATGTAATTATTTGCACCCTTAAGGCTGACATGGCACAGTGTGTGTATTTCACAAGCAAGAACAAATAATTTTCAGATTATTTTTTATTCTTTTTACCATTTTTCCATACTTTTATTCCTTTTCCTTTTTCTTTTTTTTCTTTTACATTTTTTTAATTTCTTCTCTAATTCCGGTGGATATTCATTCACCGATGACTTTATTTTTTTCTTTACACACACAAATCAAACTCTCAAAAAATCTATTCATATGCAAAGAAAAATACACTCAGATTTTTTTTACGGGGTGGTGGGGGGTGGGGGGGGGAGGGTTCATCATCGAAAAACATTCCCACGCAGAAAAAAATAATGTACTGAAATTTTTAACTGAAAATGTTTTTCTCAACTTATATTAATTTTTATTTCTTTTGCGTTCCTCCCCCCCCCCCCCCCCCCCACACACATATATTACACTATCAAGAAATTTAATATATATATATATATATATATATATATATATATATATATATATATATATATATATATATATATATATATATATATATTTTAGCACACTTAGATCGGGACAAAAATTTGTCGTTTGAAAACAAATTGCCGAAAAAAATGGTGATTGTGAAATTCCGTCGACCGCCATTTTATGTCGCCGGTGACCAAAACAAAAAGAAAGAGAACAAATAACCAAAAAATGAGAATAATAAGAAATAAGAAAAAGAAGAAAGAATAAAAAAACGTACTAAAAATACATGGTGGGGCACGTGTAGCTAACCACTTACCAAGAGTTTGATTGTCTGTATTATGGGTGCAAACATGTATATTTATAATAAGTTTAGGGGGGTAATAGGATTCCCACAAAGAAAAACTGTGTAGTTGGGCTTTCGGGTATAAGTCAGGGGGTAATTGTGTATTTTCCCTATTTCTATATTTGAAGGTATTATATTTTTTCCTGAATAACTCTTAGCAACAATCTAATTTTTTGGCGCATATAAAGTAAATAATTTTAAAGTTAGCTTTTAATAGCTTCTTCCTATCTTGTGATTTTGCCATAACAAAAGTTTTCTTTTTTGGACCATTGCTTCTAACATTATTGAAGAACAATTAAAGATTTTTAAAATCTTAAATGCCAGTGATATGCACTTTTGACTGTTAGATTGATGTCTGCTTTTAGCCAGCAAACACCTTTACTCCGGGCAGCTATCCTAACAATTGTGGTCATATAAATGAAAATAGATTGAAGGTTTAACGTTAATTCTGAAAAAGTATTAATTAGTTGCAAAAAAACTTATTGAAATTAATATATACAAAATTAAAATAACAATAGGATACCAATCCTAATTTTACTTATATTCTTATAGCAAGAAAATAACAAAATAAGAACTTCACATTGTTGAGAATATATTTAAAGATATGATCAAATATTATTAGTATTAAAAAGGTAAAATCAAATAATGTGTAGTTGACCTAAGTATGCTTTACAAAATTATAATTATAGCAAAAACAAAGGTGAATTGAAGCGTGCAAAGTAGCTTTTTAAAGGGTACAACATCAACATGAATTTCGATTTAATTTATTGTGTGCAATTGATAGACAATATATGAAAACTGATACATTACATCATACTTGAATCATCAATTGCTAGTTGGACCCAATAAAATAAGTTTATGTATACTTTCTGATCATCCACGATGATAAAATCTTGAATTCTGTTCCCAGTTGAAGCATAGGTTGAGGGGCTTGCGTTGAGTACAACGGCAAGCACATCTTGCACTTAAAAAAACGACGAATAAGCTAATAGAGAATAAAATTTAAAATAGACAATAATCGTAATAATAACAGTAACAACTGTTCATCCTAAACCCGATCGTGATGGCTCCCGGCCGCAAGGCTAGGAAAGTCCGACCAACAACTTTCCAAATACATCGAATTAGCCAAACATGAAGCAAGTAAGGAAAAATATTGCAACTTTAACGCTAAACTCCAAATAACCAGAAATTGTAACTGTACGAATAGGAAACCACAACTGAACAAATCTCCTAAGACTTGGGGTCACGAGTACAGAGCCTCTAACAATACTGAATACAAGTCTGAAAGGAAAGATACATATGTCTAAATAACAGAAATAACTGATAAGATCAAAGTAATCGGTCCTGAGGACGCTGGCAGCTACCTCAATACTCCATCAACTGAATAAGCAACAACAACAACGTTAGACCTCTGGAGCACCTGGATCTGCACACAAGGTGCAGGGATTATGGGGTGAATCTACCAACTCAGCGAGTAATAAGCATGTATAAAATCCCGAAGATAAGAAAACACGAAATAACACAAAATGATGCTATCTAGCAGTTCTACACAGTACCCATCTCAGAGACATACAGAATACGCAACAGTAAATAAATGTATGAGATGCAATGCAATGCATGAACACTTCAGAATAAGCAGCCCGATCTATATGGGTACCCGTGCTCACTGTGGGGATTCAGACTCCGGAGAGGCTCCTATAGCCCAAGCGCCATATCATACAGTGCCAATAGTTACCACTGTTTTCATTACAATACACGGTTTCCTTTGTTACCACCGTTTCCAATACAACACACAGTGTCCATAGTTATCACAGTTTCCATTTAAAATATACACAGTGTCATTAGTTAGCAAAGTTCCCATTTAAATACACGGTGTTCTTAGTTACCACCGTTTCCTTTTAAAATAATATACAGTCCAAAAATAGCGAGATAGTACTTGTCAGCCCGAAATATCATTTAAAAATCAGTTGAGTTCTCAAAACGCATTAATATGGATGAGTTTGCAAAAATAATATTTAAACCTGGACTGAATTGAAGCAATATGTAAATCATGAAAATTCTGAGATTGCGATCCTTGAAGGATTCCACAAGTCGGCACAAGGCCCCAAGCATGGCATCAAGCCTAGATATCATCAATGTAGTATGCGAAGCAATCGCGAACATAGTACAATATATCCCTCGGATAGGATCGAGTCACAATTTCCAACATATACGACGCCGCACTAGCCATGGTGTGCGTGTCTAGCCTCATAGTAGTATCACAATATGATATACCGGGGTTTCAAACCCTTGGGTCATCATCTACACCCATCACTCACCTAATGCCGGTCGCAAACTAGCTCGCACTGCCTTTCCCTCGAGAATCAACCTCCGCGGATGCCAAATCTTATCAAACCAATAGGAATACGTCAAAATAGGTTAATGGAACATAATCCAATTGAAATAACTCGAAATACATCAAAAAATAAGAAGTTGACAAAACCTGAGCCCCGAGCCCACTTTTCAAATAATTATAAAACTTCCATTTTCAGAATGCTCGTCTCGCCATCCGTACATATAAAATTCGTCAAAATCAGAGTCCATTTGCTCCTTCAAATCCCCAATTTACATC
The DNA here is from genome assembly GCA_034376525.1 of Nicotiana benthamiana. Taxonomy (NCBI): domain Eukaryota; kingdom Viridiplantae; phylum Streptophyta; class Magnoliopsida; order Solanales; family Solanaceae; genus Nicotiana; species Nicotiana benthamiana. The sequence continues at coordinate 116,052,938 of CM067338.1, forward strand.
TAAAATTCCAAGCCCTAGTTCATCCCCTTTTTTGATTTCATTCAAGAAATTTAAGGGCTAAAATAGTGTTTAAATGATGTTTTGATTCCATAAAACTTACCTTTGATTAATCCCCTTCAAATCCCTCTTCAATTTTCTCAAAAAGCTATCTATGATGTCCACCAATGGTGGAAATAAGACCTTGCTGGTGGATGAAATGTTTACACTTAACTGAACTGCACAGACGCCCCCTCATACGCGAACGCGTGGCCTAGTCGCGTCCATGATGGCCAATTAAACACTGGGAAGAATCACTTCTTCGCGTACGCGGTGCCCAACCGCGAACGCGTACACCACTGCCACATCCTTCATCGCGAACGTGGGCCCTAACCGCGAACGCGAAGGGCAATAGCCCTGGGACCCCTCCATACGACCAATACCCTACACGAACGCGCCCCTCATCCGCGAACGCGAAGGCCAAAAAGACCCAGACCTACGCGAACGTGGGTGTGCAACTGCTGCTGCATTTCTGCAGCACTATTCAACCTCCAAACTCCTCGCTCAACCATCCGAACCCATCTCGAGGCCCCCAGAACCTCAACCAAAAGCACCAACACGACTAAATACCTCATTCAAACTTGCTCGGGCCATAAAAACGCTATCTTTAACATAAAAAATCACCAAAATTATTGAATTTCATTGTAAGTTAAACTAGAACTTTCCAAATTCGCATTCGATCCGTAACCCAATCAAAAGATGTTCGAATGACCTGAAAAGTTGCAGACATATCCAAAATCACCTAACGAAGCTATTGCAACTCTTGGAATTCCATTCTGACCCCCAGATCAAAATCTCACATATCAACTAGAATTCGCCGAAATTCAACTTTAGCTAATTCAAGCCTAATTTTACACCGGACCTCCAACTTAAATTTCGATTTTCGCTCCCAAGTCATAAATCACCATCCGAAACTAGTCGAATAATCGAAAATCCATTCCGAGCCCTCTAACTCACAAGTCAACGTCCGGTTGACTTTTCCAACTTAAGCTTTCCTTAAAAAGACTATTGGTCTCATTTCTAACCAAATTCAACCCAACACACTTCAAACTCACCAAACACATATATCATCACACGGGGAAGCATAATACGGGGTAACGGGGCTGAAATGCAAAAGGACGACAGGTCGGGTCGTCACATCCTCCCCAAGTAAAGCAAACGCTCGTCCTCGAGAGGGTCAATAAACATGCCTGGAGTCTCAAACAAACGAGTATATCTGCTCCGCATCTCCTGCTCGGTCTCCCAAGTGGATTCCTCCACAGGCCGACCTCTCCATCGCACCTTCACCGAAGCTATGTCCTTCAATCTCAAGTTTCGAACCCGACGACCCAAAATAGCCACTGGCTCCACGTTATAGGTTAAGTCCTCATCTAACTGAATCGTGCTGAAGTCCAATACATGAGATGGGCCCCAACAAACTTTCAGAGCATAGAAACATGAAACACCGGGTGAACCCCCGACAAACTGGGTGGCAAGGCAAGCACATAGGCCACCTCCCCAATCCTCCTGAGAATCTCAAAAGGTCCAATAAACTGCGGACTCAGCTTCCCTTTCTTTACAAACCTCATCACGCCTTTCATAGGAGAGACCTTCAATAAAACCTTCTCGCCCACCATATAAGATACATCCCGAACCTTCTGGTCTGCATAACTCTTTTGACCCAACTGAGCTGTACGAAGTCTCTCATGGATAACTTTCACTTTCTCTAAGGCATCCTCAACCAACTCTATCCCTAATAGTCTAGCCTCGCCGGGCTCAAACCAACCAACTAGAGATCTACACCATCCCCCATATAAAGCCTCATACGACGCCATCTGAATGTTGTACTCATAACTATTGTTATAAGCGAACTCCGCAAGCGGCAAGAACTCATCCCAAGAACCTTGGAAATCAATAACACAAGCACGCAACATGTCCTCCAATATCTGAATGGTACGCTCGGAGTATCCGTCCATCTACGGATGAAAAGCTGTGCTCATCTGAATCTGAGTTCCCCACTCCCAATGAAAGGTCTTCCAGAACTGGGAAGAAAACTGAGTAACCCTATATGTGATAATGGATACTGGGACCCCATGCAACCGCACAATCTCAGGGATGAAAATCTCTGCCAACCGCTCCAAAGAATAGGTGGTACACACCGCAATGAAATGTGCAGACTTGGTCAGTCTGTCCCCAATCACCCATATAGAATCAAAGTTCCTCGACGTACGAGGGAGACCACTTACAAAGTCCATAGTAATCTTCTCCCATTTACACTCCAGAATATCCATCTGCTGAAGTACGTCACCGGGTCTCTGATGCTCATATTTGACCTGCTGACAATTGAGACATCTAGCCACATAACTCATAATGTTCTTTTTCATTCTCCTCCACCAATAATGCTGCCTCAAGTCCTGATACATCTTCGCGGCACCCGGATGAATAGAATACCGCGAGTTGTGGGCCTCCTCTAATATCATCTCTCGGAGGCCATCCACACTGGGCACGCAAATCCGGCCCTACATCCGCAACACGCCATCCCTACCAATAGTCACATCTCTGGCATCATCATGTTTGACCCTCTCCTTCAAGACAAGCAAATGTGGGTCATCATACTGGCGCTCTCTGATGTGATCATATAAAGAAGGCCGGGGTACCACAGAAGCCAACACCCGACTGGGATTTGAAATATCTTACCTCACCATCCGATTGGCCAAGGCCTGAACATCAACTGCAAGGAGCCTCTCCCCAACTATAATATACGCCAAGCTACCCATACTCACCGCCTTCCGGATCAAAGAATCGGCCACTACATTAGCCTTTCCCGGATGATACAATATAGTAATATCATAATCCTTGAGTAACTCAAGCCATCTCCGTTGTCTCAAATTCAAATCTTGCTGCTGGAATAAGTGCTGAAGGCTGTGATGATCCGTATACACCTCACAAGATACTCCATATAGATAGTGCCTCCAACTCTCCAAGGAATGAACTATCGCAGCCAACTCTAAGTCATGAACATGGTAGTTTTTCTCATGGGGCTTCAACTGCCGAGAAGCATATGCAATTACTCTACCCTCCTGCATCATAACACAACCAATACCAATCCTCGAAGCATCGCAATATACCATATAAGAACTTGAAGCTGCTGGAAACACTAACACTAGAGCCGTAGTCAACAATGACTTGAGATTTTGGAAGCTCTCCTCGCACTCATCAGACCACACAAATGGTGCATTCTTCTGGGTTAACTTCGTCAAAGGCGAAGCAATAGATGAAAAAGCCTAAATGAACTTGCAGTAATAACCCGCCAAAACGAGGGAAATCCGAATCTCAGAAGCCGAGGATGGTCTAGACCAACTCGGAACCGCCTCGATCTTCTTTGGGTCACCTTGAATACCATCACTGGACACCACGTGTCCTAGAAAAGCCACGGAACTGAGCCAAAGCTCACACTTGGAGAACTTTGCATACAACTTCTCCTCTGTCAAGCAATGCAATACCGCCCTCAAATGCTGTGCGTGCTCCTCCTGGCTACGCGAGTAAACAAGAATATCATCAATAAACACAATCATATAAGAATCCAGATACGACCGAAATACACTGTTCATCAAGTGCATGAATGTTGATGGGGAATTAGTCAGCCCAAATGACATAACCAGAAACTCATAATGCCCATATCTCGTCTGAAAGTTGTCTAAATGATTTCAGAATCTCTAATCTTCAGCTGGTGATAGCCTGAACGGAGATCAATCTTCAAGTATACTTTTGCCCCCTGAAGTTGGTCAAACAAATAATCAATACGAGGTAATAGATACTTGTTCTTCACTGTCACTTTGTTCAACTGTCTGTAATCAATGCACATTCTCATTGTGACATCCTTCTTCTTAACAAATAACACCGGTGCACCCTACGGTGACACACTCGAACGAACGAACCCCATATCTAGGAGTTCCTGCATATGCTCCTTCAACTCTTTTAGCTCTGCTGGTGCCATGCTATAGCGAGGAATAGAAATGGGCTGAGTGCCCGGCACTAAATCAATACCGAAGTCAATATCCCTGTCCGGCCCCATGCTTGCAGGTCTGCTGGAAATACATTTGGAAACTCCCTCACCACGGGGACAGAATCAAGACTAGGAGCCTCGGCTCCAACATCCATCACAAATGCAAGATATGCTTAACATCCTTTCCCAACCATCCGCTGGGCCTTGAAGAAAGAGATTACCTTGCTGGGTAAATAATCAGTCGAACCACGCCACAGAATCCTCGGGATACCCGGCATAGCCAATGTGACTGTCTTGGCGTGACATTATAAAATAGCGTGGCACGGTGATAGCCAATACATGCCCAGAATAATATCAAAATCTACCATGCTCAATAGCAGCAAGCTATCTCGGGTCTCCAGACCCTTAATGGTAACAAGACAGGACTGATACACGTGGTCCACAATAATAGTATCACCCACCGGGGTAGATACATGCACAGGCAACGTTAGACACCCTTGGGTAGTCCCCAAATGATGAGCAAAGTAAGAAGCTACATAAGAATATGTAGACCCGGGATCAAACAAAATAGAAGCATCCCTATGGCAAACTAAGATAATACCCGTGATCACTGCATCTGAAGCAACGTCATCTCTCATGTCTGGGAGTGCATAGAAACGAGGATGACCACCGCTCGATCGCTCGTCCCTCCTGGGGCGGCCTGTAGATGACTGACCCCCACCCCTACTAGACTGGGGTGGTGCTGAAACAGAGTGAGAAGAAGAGGAGGGCTGATCCCTCTGCTGAATCCTACCACCACGAAGTCGAGGACAATGTCTCTTCATATGACCAAACTCTCAACACTCAAAACAATCGACTGAAACTGGAGAAGGGGACTGAAGGGAACTCTTCGCCGCAAATGAACCCTGGGCTGACGAAGTGGATGCAGAACTCTGAGCTGGGAGGGCACTGAGTGAAGACTGGCCCTGTTGGTAACCTTGGCGGCCACGATCGGAAAAAGATCTGATGTACACTGGACGGCCTGACTAAGGAGCCCTAATAGAACGACCCCTGCCCAGATGAAACTGGCCCAAAGATGGAGTGCCACCATAACTGCCCGAAACTCGAGGCCTCTTGGCCTCCCTCTCCTCTCGCTCCAGACGGCGAGTCGTCTCAATATCGCGGGCTATATCTATCGCCTCCTCAAAGGTATGGCTCAGGACCCTCTCTCTAGTCATCAAAATACGAATGGGATAAATGAGTTCATCCACAAATCGTCTAATCCTCTCCTGATCCGTCTGGACCATCCATGGAGCATAACGAGCTAACTCTGAAAATCTCATCTCATACCGCATCACAGACATATCCCCTTGGCGAAGCAACTCAAACTGCCTGTGTAACTCCTCCCTCTGTGACCTAGTTACCCACTTCTCCTAAAAGATAGTGAAGAACTCCTGCCAAGATAACGGTGCCAACCCTACTGGCCTACACCGCTCATATGACTCCCACCAGGTGAAGGCTGCTCTTGAGAAATGAAAAGTGGTAAACGATACCCCACTACTCTAAAAAATCCCTGATGTCCTGAGCATGGGTCAACACTTGTCGAGAAACCCCTAGGCATCCTCGCCCGGAACATCGTTGAAAGTCGGAGATGAAAGTATGCTGAACCTCTCCAAACGACGATGCTCGTCATCTGGCATCACTGGTACCCCATCACCCTGAACTGGAACAACTGGCTGAACAGGGGAAACTGGCTGAACTGGTGGTGCCTTTGGGGTCTGCAAACCCTATGCACCCTGCTCTGGAGTGCGAGCTGCGGGGGTCTGATGACCACTCTCGGTCTGAGAAGTAGCCGATGCGGTGGTAGCTGATACCACCTAAGCTAACCACCCGGTGTAGACGGATAAGATTTGAGCCAACGTCTCCTAGATTCCAGGTATCACAATGGGCACTGCCGGTGCCTGAGTAGGTGCTGGTGGAGCCTCAACAACACGGGGCTGATCCTTAATATGGGCAACAGGTGGGTCAACTGGTACTGCCCCTACTGCTCTCCACGACCCCGGCTACGACCGCGTCCACGGCGTCTAGATGGTGGCAATGGTGGTCGACCACCGCGTCCGGTAGCACGAGTTCTCGCCATCTACTAAAGAATAGAATATAAAAGTTTAGTTCTCAGAAAAACAAAACCGCACGAAAGAGTTCAAGAATATGATGTATTTCCTAAACGTTTTGCATCTTCTCGAGGATAGATACAGACGTCTACGTACCGATCCTCGAGACTCTACCAAACCGGATCATAACTCGTGAGGCCTAGTAACCTAGGCTCTAATACCAACTTGTCACGACCCAAATCCGGTTGTGATGGCGCCTGGCCTCAAGGCTGGGCAAGCCCGACCAACAACTTCCCAAATACAGCGATTTTGCCAAAGACGAAGCAAGTAAGGAAAAATATGGCTACTTTAACACTTAACTCCAAATAACCAAAAATTGTAACTGTACGAATAGGAAACCATAACTGAACAAATCTCCCAAGAGTTGGGGTCACGAGTACAGAGCCTCTAACAATACCCAATACAAGTCTGAAAGGAAAGATACATATGTTTGAATAAGAGAAATAACTGATAAGATCAGAGTAATTGTCTTACGGACGCTGGCAGCTACCTCAATACTCCGGCAACTGAATAAGCAACAGCAGCAACGCTAGACCTCTGGAGCATCTGCATCTGCAGACAAGGTGCAGGGAGTATGGGGTGAGTCTACCAACTCAGCGAGTAATAAGCATGTATAAAAATCCAAAGATAAGAAAACATGAAATAACACAAAATGAAGCTATCTAGCAGTTCTACACAGTACCTATCTCAGAGATATACAGAATAAGCAACAGTAAATAAATGTATGAGATGCAATGCAATGCATGAACACTGCGGAACGTGCAGCCCGATCCATATGGGTACCCGTGCTCACTATAACGGTTTAGACTCCGGAGAGGCTCCTACAGCCCAAGCGCCATATCATACAGTGCCAATAGTTACCACTGTTTCCATTAGAATACACTGTATCCTTTGTTATCATCGTTTCCATTACAACACACGGTATCCTTAGTTACCACTATTTCCTTTTAAAATATACACGTTGTCCTTAGTTACCACTGTTCCCATTTAAAATACACGATGTCCTTAGTTACTAATGTTTCCTTTTAAAATAATATACAGTCCAAAATTAGCGAGATAGTACTCGCCAGCCCGAAATATAATTTTTAAATCAATTGAGTTCTCAAGACGTATAAATATGGCTAGTTTGCAAAAATAATATTTAAACATGGACTGCATTTAAGTAATATGCAAATCATGAAAATTCTGAGATAGCGATCCCTGAAGGATTCCACAAGTCGGCACAAGGCCCCAAACATGGCATCAAGCCTAGATATCATCAATGTAGTATGCGAAGCAATTGCCAACATAGTACAATATATCCCTCGGATTGGACCGAGTCATAATTTCTAACATATACGACCCCGCACTAGCCATGGAGTGCGTGTCTAGCCTCATAATAGCGTCACAATGTGATATACCGGGTTTTCAAACCCTCGGGTTATCATCTACACCCATTACTCACCTCAAGTCAGCAGCAAACTACCTCATAATGCCTTTCCCTCGAGAATCAACCTCCGCGGATGCCGAATCTGATCAAAACCAATAAGAATACGTCATAATAGGCCAATAGAACATAACCCAATCGAAATAACTCAAAATACACCAAAAAATACGAAGCTGGCAAAACCCGTGCCCCGGGCCCACTTCTCGAAAAATTAAAAAATTTACATTTTCAGAATCCTCGTCTTGCCACGAGTCCGTACATATAAAATTCGTCAAAATCAGAGTCCATTTTCTCCTTCAAATCCCCAATTTATATCCACAATTCCAAGCCCTAGTTCTGTTGGAAACACGTTTCAAATGCAATATACTAAACGTGTGTTCTTTTGTAGGTTTTGATGAATGTCAAACAAAGCAATAAGCGATATATAGCAGTGCTCAAGGACAAGCACATAATGGATGCATTACAAGAAGCTCAAGACAATGCTTGGAAATGTTATAATTGAGTCAATATTAATTGTGATCTTGATTCCTCAATCTTGGCTCATAACATGGCTTCTCTACTAAAATTATTTTTTCCAAAATCATGCATATTTAAAGTAAGTGTCAAATGATTTTAAACTATGCATATTTACATTTGTTAAAATGTTTTCCAAACATGCCTCAAAAATCTGGGCTAAGATAATCGATTATGTACTTATGATAATCGAGTATCTCTAAGCCAAGACTGCATGACAATCGATTATGAATTAATGATAATCGATTGTGAGTAAGCCAGTTAACATCAGGTTTTTGCAAACTGCATAACAATCGATTGTGTACTTTCGATAATCGATTGTTAACTGAGGCAAAGTTTTCAAAACTCATAAAAATCGATTATGAACTAATGGTAATCGATTGGAATGAGAAAAATGTCTCCCAGTGATTTTAAGTAAAATGATAATCGATTGTGGCTTTTGATAATCGATTATATATGAGACAGTAAGTTTTGAAATTAATTAATAATCGATTGTGGCTTTTGATAATCGATTATATATGAGACAGTAAGTTTTGAAATTAATTAATAATCGATTGTGGCTTTTGATAATCGATTATATATGAGACAGTAAGTTTTGAAATTAATTAATAATCGATTGTTCTATTTGATAATCGATTGTTGAAGCTGACCGTTGTCATACTTTTTTCAAATTACCTTCAGGTAATCGATTGTGATATTTAACAATCGATGTTTTAGCGTAAAATCTGGAAAAGATTTTCTGAACGTTGTTAAAATAATCGATTATTGATTTCCTGATAATCGATGTTTTATGCCAAAAATTGGAAAGGATTTTTTAACGTTATAATTAATCGATTATTGATTTGAAGTAATCGATTGTTAACGTAAAATCTGGGATTGATTTTTTGATCTGATAGGCAAACAATCGATTGTTTAGTCCTGACAATCGATTGTCACTGAGTAATTTCAGCAATCCTTAATTGGCAATTAGACAACGGTAAGACTGAGTTTTTCACCTATAAATACAGGTTTAACTCAGTGTTTTCACAACAACAACACATACAATTTAAGTATTTTCATTGCTAAAAGCTTTCTTACATTGATCATCATTTTCATTCATCTATAAAGCTTTTTGAAGAGCCATTCTATTGAGCTAAGTTGTTGTGATCTTGAGCGTACTATTTCTACTCATATCTACTCATTGAGGAGTACTTTGTAAAGTGAGTGTGTCTTTGTGTTTGTAAGAGAATTGCGATTCTCGTTTGTTGAGGAACTTGTGTTTCCTCGGTTGAAGTCTTTGGGATTGTTATCCCCGAGCAATTGAAGTCTTTGGGATTGTTATCCCCGAGCAATTGAAGTCTTTGGGATTGTTATCCCCGAGCAATTGAAGTCTTTGGGATTGTTATCCCCGAGCAATTGAAGTCTTTGGGATTGGTATCCCCGAGCAATTGAAGTCTTTGGGATTGTGATCCCCGAGCACCTAGGTGAGGCTTGTGTCCTCAGCTGTAACGGTTTGTTAAGCACCCGTAAGCTTGACAAGTTTAGTGGAAATCTCGAGAGAGTCTCTCGGGGACTGGACTAACCACGTTTGTGGCCAACCAGGATACATCTTTGTGTAAGTTTATTTTACTGCACTTGTCTTAATTTCTGCAAAGTTTTTAAATTCCGCACTAAAACGCTTAATAATTTTAAAACGCTATTCACCCCCCCTCTAGCGTAAAGCGTTATTTCCAACAATTGGTATCAGAGCCATACTCTCTGAAAGACTTAACCGTTTGAGAGAATCTTTCCATGGCTTCTACTCTAGACTCTTTTGCAGGTATTGATGAAGGACAGTGCCCCACAAGACCTCCTTTGTTCAACGGGACAAATTATTCATATTGGAAAGAAAGGATGCAGATATTCGTCAGATCAAACAGCCCTTACTTGTGGAAGGTATACACCAAAGGAAATGAGGTTCCTGTCAAACAGGTGGAAGGAGTATGGGTGCCAAAATCAGAAGAGGAATTCAACGCCGAGGATAATCGAATAGTCCAAAATAATTTTAAAGCTATTAACTTATTACTTTGTGCTGTAAATGCTAATGATTACAGGAAAATCTCCTGCTGCAAAACAGCGAAAGAAATGTGGGACAAGCTTGAGGTCACTTACGAAGGGACTGACCAGGTAAGAGAAGCTAAAATTGACTTTTTAACTCATGTTTACGAATTGTTCCATATGAATGAAGGCGAAAAGGTAGACGAGATGTTTGAGCGGTTCTCATCAATAGTGAATGATCTCCACGCGCTCAAGAAGACGTTCACAGACAAAGAACTAGTTCGAAAAATCCTTAGGAGCCTAACACCGGCATGGCGATCAAAGGCTGATGCGATTCAAGAGTCAATTGGAATCACGAACGTCACCATAGACGCTCTTAGAGGTAATCTTAAGACTTATGAATCCACTATTCTTAACCCTGTTATTGATGAACAAAGAAGGCAAAAGATTGCTCTAAAGGCGAGCACAAGTCAATCACCGATTGAAGAGGATGGAGATAGCGAATTTGGACTCATCATCAAAAAGTTCCAAAAATTCATGCGAAAAGAATATGACCGCAAAGGGAAAAAGCAAGGTGAGCAAGTTAAATGTTATGAATGTGGTGAAACAGGGCATATCAAAACAAACTGCCCAAATCTTAAAAAGGAGAAGAAACCCTTCAAGAAGCAACGAGCATACATATCTTGGGGAGGAGATTCCGGAGACGAATCCAGTGAAGAAGAAAATGAAGAAGCGGCAAATCTCTGCCTCATGGCACAGGAAGAAAATCAAAGTGAGGTAAGTCAAATCTCTTCTCAAAATTTTTATACTCTTGATGACATGAGAAATGCCTTTGATGAATTGTATGCTGAATTTCTCAAAGTTACAAAAACCGTCACTAGTTTAAGAGAAAGTGCTTCTCTAAAAGAACAAGATTTTCAAAAACAGTTTTCATTAAAAGAAAAAGAATTAGAAAAATTGGTTTTTGAAAATGAGAAGCTACTAGAACAAAACAAGTTTTATGGGAAAAGAAGTTCTGACAAGCCCGAGAGTTCTACAAAAAATTGTGCTTCTTGTGTAGTCCTTAAGAATGAAGTAGGTAGATTAAAAGGCACACTAGACAAATTCAACTCCTCTCATAAAAACTTGAATGTGGTGCTTGATAACTTGAAATCAACCAAGCATGGAATAGGCTTCATAAATGAAGAAGAGGTTGATGCAAAAACCCAACCACCTAGAGCTCAACCTAGGATTAATAACAAAAATGTCTTTCCTAAAACTAACATGCATGCTAGACAAAATACTAGGAGACCTAGACATGACCTTCCACCTAGCAATCGTCACCATAGACATGATGCATACTTTAGGCACAACAGTGATCATGCTAGAAGATCCCGAAATGTTCAACCTAGAAATGATTATGGTGCTCAAATTAGGAGAAATGAAAATAGAGAAAACAATGTGCATTATTCCAGCTACTATGAGCCTAGACGCATGCATAATCCAAATGTGACATGTCATTATTGTAGACGAATTGGTCATATTGCTCCCGCATGCTTTACTAGACATAGACATGCTACTCAAACATATCATTATAGTATGCATAACCCTCAAGGACCCAAAATGGCATGGGTACCAAAAGAACATTGATTTGTTTTGCAGGTGTGCTTGAAGGAATCAAGTGTAGTGGATGCTCCAAACACTTGACGGGAGACGAATTCAAAATTCCTTCAATTAAAGCACAAAGAAGAAGGAAGAGACGAAAAGTCGGTTTAGAGACTTCTTTAAATCGGAAGTATTTTCGAATTTTTTAAAAAAGACAAAATACAAGGAAGACAAAGGCAAAATTGTAAAAGAAGCTTCTCAAATTGAAGAATGAGCCAAAGGACCAAAATGAACGGAGGATGCTCAAAATCAGGTAATTGGCAAAGTCGAAGGGAAGGTAAGTACCCTAAACCCTCTTAAGAACATCCTAGGACAAAATTCTTAAGAGTTCACGTTCTTCACCCGACTACACAAGTTTCAAAGTTATCATTTCATTTATAGATTACTGACTTGAGCGTCGGAGATGTTTAATTCTATTTTGCAGGCATCCCCCCAAAAAGGTAAGAGGAAAGTATGAATTATCTTGATACAAGAAAAATCGATCATAATCGATCATTTATGCTTACAATCGATTATCAGTATCAATAATCGATTATTTGTTGATTCAATTTTCTGCCATGAAATCTTGTTGACTGTTTACATTGCCTGATAGAATTAAGTTTCATCATTTTAGCATCCCCCTTCCAAACAATCGATTATTTGTTCTGCCAATCGATTATTTGCCAAAATTCAAACTCTCTGTGAGTAAACAATCGATTACTATATACTGATAATCGATTATCTGTTTTAAACTTATGTTACCGTTTTGGCTCTATAATCGATTCCTGTCAGGTCATAAATATGACAAACAATCGATTACCAAGTTTGACAATCGACTATCTCTTTCAAATTTTTACCGTTCTGGCGTGTAATCGATGTGTCAGATCATCTTCATTAATGACAATCGATTATTTCATTCAAACAATCGATTGTCGAACGGTCAGTGAATTTATTTTTACCGTTTCAGACTTCACATCTCTTCAAATCTTTTCCAATAAATGTAAGACTCATTCCTTCTCTATATATAGGCTGCACATATGCTCTTGTATACTCACTCAAGCTTCCAATCATCAAATTCTCTTGTTTTCTTTGAAAAATCCTAGCACATTCTTTTCAAAAAAAAAAAAAAAATGTCAAGCCGCAACTCCAAACGTGCTCGTTCCAAACAAGGTGCCTCTTCTTCTCGCCATCCATATCAAGATGGATCGGTTCTATTTTTTGAATCCAATGAAGAGCTCACCCGGTTCGTAACCAAATTTGAGAAACGCCTTATTCTCCCTCCTCGCTTTTCAACAAACGCTCTTATTGCACCATTCATTCCAGCCGCGAATATGCTAAGAGAGTGCCATCTTTTCAACTTCCTACTCCTTACTCACCCCTACTACAACATTTCTTTAGTTGAAGCTTTTTACTCCAACCTTCACAAAAATGATGAGGGTGAACTTGTTACCAATGTTAACGGCATTCCCTTTCTAATTTCTGAAGATAACCTCCACCTCATTGCCGGCATTCCGCATGATGGTGAAGACATCTACCAATACATAAATGATGCCGGGCACATGCTTGATGAAACAAACCTCTTCCGCCAAGCCGGAGTCGCCTATGATGAGTCTTCTTCCCGTCGTCCCACCATAAAGGGTATGGACCCGAATTATCGTTTCATTCTTTATTTCATCACTCGTGTTCTCAAACCCCGTAAACTCAATCACACCACCATTTCCCAAGAGGATGCCAAATTTCTTTACGCCATTGTCACCGGGGTTAACATAAATTGGTGCAAGCTTATTCTATCCCATATGTTCAATGCCACCAGAGATGACATACCTCTCCCCTATGCCCTCTTGATAATGAAATTTCTTGAAGCTTCCGGGGTCAATACTGCTAATGGTCCTCTCAAAAAGAGCACCAAAATCTGGGAAATTTCGGAGTCTTCCTTTCATCATGATGGTGATCATGCTCCCGCTCCTCCTCAAAATCGACAAGCCCGTCGTGCTCATCCTCCTCAGGAGCCTACCCTCCGAACCATTTCTGACCAAATTACTCAATTAACACGTGAGGTCCATGGTTACTTTGATCACGTGAATTATGCCTATGCTCAGATGGTGCCATATCAAGCGCCTCCAAATGATGATGAAGGGGATGGGAGTGATGAATGATGAAATTGCTATTTTATCTATGTGAAATTGTTGAATGATGAATGTGAAATTGTTATTGGTTTATTATTTTTGTTGGTTAGTCATGTTTTGTTCCACCCTTGTACTGTTATAATTTTTTTTAATAAATAAACTTGTGTTTATTTCATATTTGTTATTCTTCCCTTGTGTACATTTTTTTGCTAATGGCAAAAGGGGGAAGAAACGGGATATCAAGAAGTATGCTATATTATGCTATATGCTCTCAACTTCATTCATGCTTAAAGTGAGGGGGAACATGAATTGAGGGGGAACATGACACTTGTCTTGGTTTATCAAAATAATTATTGCATATATCCCGCCTATGTTTGCCATTATCAAAAAGGGGGAAATTGTTGGAAACACGTTTCAAATGCAATATACTAAACGTGTGTTCTTTTGTAGGTTTTGATGAATGTCAAACAAAGCAATAAGCGATATATAGCAGTGCTCAAGGACAAGCACATAATGGATGCATTACAAGAAGCTCAAGACAATGCTTGGAAATGTTATAATTGAGTCAATATTAATTGTGATCTTGATTCCTCAATCTTGGCTCATAACATGGCTTCTCTACTAAAATTATTTTTTCCAAAATCATGCATATTTAAAGTAAGTGTCAAATGATTTTAAACTATGCATATTTACATTTGTTAAAATGTTTTCCAAACATGCCTCAAAAATCTGGGCTAAGATAATCGATTATGTACTTATGATAATCGAGTATCTCTAAGCCAAGACTGCATGACAATCGATTATGAATTAATGATAATCGATTGTGAGTAAGCCAGTTAACATCAGGTTTTTGCAAACTGCATAACAATCGATTGTGTACTTTCGATAATCGATTGTTAACTGAGGCAAAGTTTTCAAAACTCATAAAAATCGATTATGAACTAATGGTAATCGATTGGAATGAGAAAAATGTCTCCCAGTGATTTTAAGTAAAATGATAATCGATTGTGGCTTTTGATAATCGATTATATATGAGACAGTAAGTTTTGAAATTAATTAATAATCGATTGTGGCTTTTGATAATCGATTATATATGAGACAGTAAGTTTTGAAATTAATTAATAATCGATTGTGGCTTTTGATAATCGATTATATATGAGACAGTAAGTTTTGAAATTAATTAATAATCGATTGTTCTATTTGATAATCGATTGTTGAAGCTGACCGTTGTCATACTTTTTTCAAATTACCTTCAGGTAATCGATTGTGATATTTAACAATCGATGTTTTAGCGTAAAATCTGGAAAAGATTTTCTGAACGTTGTTAAAATAATCGATTATTGATTTCCTGATAATCGATGTTTTATGCCAAAAATTGGAAAGGATTTTTTAACGTTATAATTAATCGATTATTGATTTGAAGTAATCGATTGTTAACGTAAAATCTGGGATTGATTTTTTGATCTGATAGGCAAACAATCGATTGTTTAGTCCTGACAATCGATTGTCACTGAGTAATTTCAGCAATCCTTAATTGGCAATTAGACAACGGTAAGACTGAGTTTTTCACCTATAAATACAGGTTTAACTCAGTGTTTTCACAACAACAACACATACAATTTAAGTATTTTCATTGCTAAAAGCTTTCTTACATTGATCATCATTTTCATTCATCTATAAAGCTTTTTGAAGAGCCATTCTATTGAGCTAAGTTGTTGTGATCTTGAGCGTACTATTTCTACTCATATCTACTCATTGAGGAGTACTTTGTAAAGTGAGTGTGTCTTTGTGTTTGTAAGAGAATTGCGATTCTCGTTTGTTGAGGAACTTGTGTTTCCTCGGTTGAAGTCTTTGGGATTGTTATCCCCGAGCAATTGAAGTCTTTGGGATTGTTATCCCCGAGCAATTGAAGTCTTTGGGATTGTTATCCCCGAGCAATTGAAGTCTTTGGGATTGTTATCCCCGAGCAATTGAAGTCTTTGGGATTGGTATCCCCGAGCAATTGAAGTCTTTGGGATTGTGATCCCCGAGCACCTAGGTGAGGCTTGTGTCCTCAGCTGTAACGGTTTGTTAAGCACCCGTAAGCTTGACAAGTTTAGTGGAAATCTCGAGAGAGTCTCTCGGGGACTGGACTAACCACGTTTGTGGCCAACCAGGATACATCTTTGTGTAAGTTTATTTTACTGCACTTGTCTTAATTTCTGCAAAGTTTTTAAATTCCGCACTAAAACGCTTAATAATTTTAAAACGCTATTCACCCCCCCTCTAGCGTAAAGCGTTATTTCCAACAAGTTCATCCCCCTTTTTTATTTAACTCCAGAAATTTAAGGGCTAAAATCGTGTTTAAATGATATTTTGATTCTGTAAAACTTACCTTTGATTAATCCCTTTCGAATCCATCTTCAATTTGCTAAAAAAGCTCTCTAAGATGTCCAACAATGGTGGAAATAAGACCTTGCTCGTGAATGAAATGTTTAACTTAACTGAACTGCCCAGACGCCCCCTCTTACGCAAACGCGTGGCCTAGTCGCGTCCTCAATGTCCAATTAAACTCTTGGCAAAATTCCTTCTTTGCAAACGTGTTTCCCAACCGCGAACGCGTACACCACTGCCACCTCTTTCATCACGAACGCGAGCCCTAACTGCGAATGCGGAGGGCAATAGCCCTGGGACCCCTTCATATGACCAATACCCTACGTGAACGCGCCCCTCATTTGCGAACGCGAAGGTCAAAAGGACCCAGACCTACGCGAACGTGGCACTGCCTCGCGAGCGCGAAGACCAAAGTGGGTATACAACTGCTGTTGCATTTCTGCAGCACTATTCAACCTCCAAACTCCTCGCTCAACCATCCGAACCCTTCCCGAGGCCCCGGGACCTTAACCAAAAGCACCAACACGACTTAATACCTCATTCAAACTTTCTCGGGCAATAATAACTCTATCTTTAACATCAAAAATCACCAAAATTATTGAATTTCATTCTAAGTTAAACTAGAACGTTTCAAATTCGTATTCGATCCGAAACCCAACCCAATGACATGAAAATTTGCAGACATATCTAAAATCACCTAACGAAGCTAGTGAAACTCTCAGAATTCCATTCCGATCCCCGGATCAAAATCTCACCTATCAACTGAAATTCGCCGAAATTCAACTTTAGCCAATTGAAGCCGAATTCTACACCGGACTTCCAAATTAAATTCCGATTTCGCTCCAAGTCATAAATCACTATCCGAAACTAGTAGAATTATCGGAAATTCATTCCTAGCCCTCTAACTTACAAGTCAACATCCGGTTGACTTTTCCAACTTAAGCTTTCCTTAAAGAGACTATTGGTCTCATTTCTAACCAAATTCAACCCAACACACTTCAAACTCACCAAACACATATATCAACACATGGGGAAGCATAATGCGGGGTAACGGGGCTGAAATACAAAAGGACTATGGGACGGGTCGACACAATAACAACACTAATAAATGTGAATCTTAGATGAACAAATAACATAAATAGTTAAATATTCAATTACCGAATTTAGATCCCTCGGGTTGATATTCAAAATTGCCAAATTGTGTAAGATTTAAGCATGTTGTCCATGTAAATTTATTAAGTGAATTTCCATACATATAGTTGATTCTTTGAAATGTGCAACTGACACCAAGTAAGTATGGAAAGGGTGAAACAGATCTTCAAAATACATTACCTCTGCATTGAGTATAATATATTCCACTTGATTTTCCTGTAACAAAATAAGGCATAATTAAGATAATATTAACTTAATAACTATTGAAAAATTTATGAAGCCTCTAAAAACACCTTTTCATCTTGCAAAATCATCCGCTGATACTTTTCTTTTTCTCTCTGTTGTCTCTAGGTCTGCCTTTATCAACTACTTGAACCTTACAGGTCCATTCTTCTGTTTCTGGTGTAATCGCATTGATGTTGAACCTTTCTACCATCTACACGTAATCTGCAATTATAATACATTACAATATAATAATGAGCAAATGTAAAATTATCATAATAATTATAATACAAAATCAAAGTATTCAAGGAGTGAACAAGTTTATGTCACACTTACTATTAGGAATGATGGTCTAAATTACAGAAAAAACTTTTTCGATAATTTTATCATAAACAACATTATATGTGGAACGATCATCATCATCGTCAACTCTAGCTGATCTAATTAATAACTTGACACAATTAGAACTTTTGGCTCTTGATAGAGCAACGCAAATAAGTGCCAACAAACTCTAATGTTTGGCCTTGAGCTTTATTTATAGTCATGGCGAAACATAACTGTTTCTTCCTATTTGGTCGCCCCCATTTAGCCTTGTTTTTCTGCTTATTTTTATTCCGACCACCGAATATTGAAGTCACATTTTTCGATTCATTAACCATTGGACCGGGCTGAAATTTTGACTGAGTGTTCGTAACGTCTTCTTCTTTGATTTGAACGGTGCAGATTGGATCGGCTTTTGACTAAGTGTTCGTACTTTTTTTCCTTTACCTTTTTATTTTTCATTTTTTCTTTTACTTTTATTTATTTCTTCTCTGATTCCGGTGGATATTCATTCACCGACGACTTTGCCTAACCGTTTTCTTTTATTTTTTTCTTTTCACACACAGATTAAACTCTCAAAAAGATATATTCATAAGCAAAGCAAAATATACTCAGATTTGGGGGGGGGGGGGGGAGGGGGGATTATCATCGGATAACCTTCCCACGCCGGAGAAAAATAATGTACTGAAATTTTAGCTGAATTTTTTTTTCTCAGTTTATATTTATTATTTTTCTTTTGCTTTTCCTCCCACACATAAATTACACTTTCTATATATATATACATACACACACACACACACTTATATTGGAATAAAAATTTATTGTCGGAAAAAAATTACCGAAACAATGATGTTTGTGGAATTTCGACGATCACCATTTTATGTCACCGGTGACCAAAACAAAAAGAAAGTAATGAAAATAACTAAAAAAAAAAGAAGAGAATAATAAGAAATAAGAAAAAAGAATAACAAAAAGAAGAAATAATAAAAATAAGTACTAAAAATACATGGTGGAGCGCGTGTAGCTCACCACTTGCCAAGAGTTTGGTTGTCAGCGTTAAGGGTGCAAACAATTATATTTAAAATAATCTTGGGGGCGGGGAGGGGTAATAGGATTTCCGCAAAGAAAAAATGTGTAGTTGAAATTTCGGGTATAGGTTAGGGGGTAATTGTGCATTTTTCTTTATTTTTTCTAGTCATATATATAGATTATATATTGATTATATACAAATATACATAAATAATACATAATTTATGCATATATTATACCTCCACAACTATTTTTAATTTAAGTGGTTGGGTGGACATCCATCTCTCTCACTATATATATATATATATTACTACTATTATAGAAGCAACTAAAGAGAGGAGCTTGCGGTTGTAAGGGTATTTTAGGAATAGCAAAATGTTAGCTTGCTTATCAGGAGTATTTATGGTATTTCAACATATTTTCATGCTTCAGTTATGAATTATGATGTACTAAGTGCAATAATGTGTGTATCGTTTGCCTTATGGGCCCCACCTGAATATCATTTCATATATACTCAAAAATGTGCTCGAGTAACAGCCAGCCTTTTGATGAATCCAATTAATATTACCATTTTAAAGGGAAAATGCATAATTACCTAATTGACCTATACTTGAAATTTCAAATACATATTTTTTTTTTGTGAATTCAATTACCCCATAAACTTATTTTAAATATAATTATTTACACCCTTAATACTGATAACCAAACTCTTGGCAAGTGGTGAGCTACATACATCTCATCATGTATTTTTATTACTTCTTTTGTTCTATCTTCTTTTTCTTTTCCTTTTTCTTATTTCTTATTATTCTCTTTTTTTTGGGTTATTCATTCTCTTTTTTTTTTGTTTTGGTCACTGACGGCATAAAATGGCGGTCGTCGGAATTTCACGAACACCATTTTTTTCGATAATTTTTTTTTCCGACGATAAATTTTTATCCCGATCTAAGTACAATATATATATATATATATATATATATATATATATATATATATATACACACACACACACACACATTATTTTCAATACAATATTTTTTTCCGGATGAATTCCCACCCTCCCCCCCCCCCCCCCTCAAATATGAGATATATTTCTCTTTGCTTATGAATAGATCTTTTTGACAGTTTAATTTGTGTGTGAAAAGAAAAAAATGAAAGAAAAACGGTTAGACAAAGTCGTCGGTGAATGAATATTCACCGGAATTAGAGAAGAAATAACAAAAAGTAAAAAAAAAAGAAAAAGGAAAAGGAAAAGGAAAAGGAAAAAAAGTAAGAAAAATGGATAATGCATATAATCCACCCCATTCTATGACCAAATTTCAACTATACACCTTTCATTTGCGGAACTCCTATTAACCCCACTTTTCATTTGCGGGACTCCTATTAACCCCCTAAATTTTTTTAAAGTGTAATAAGTACCACCTTGACTGCTGACATGGCATAGAGAGTGTGCGCACTCTCTCAAAGGCTAGTGGAAGATCAAGAACCCATCTACTTCTCCTACACCAATGACACTTTCTTGTGTTTACTCTACATAAATTCTTCCCACTCTTAGCAAATGGCACGGTCTAATCACGCAAAAGGCACCCCACATTCATTACAACAGTTTTGTGAATTTTCTAGTTCACGTGTTAGAAAATTAAAAACTAATCCAAAGAATCATAGTCAATTTTCGTAGTTTTAATCATAATCCATCGAAAACTAATGGCTGTCAAACTACGAAAATCTATACGGAGTAACTTGCTTATGTATAATTACATAAGGGGTATATAATTACACTTTAAAATACTTCAGAGGGGTAATAGGACCTCTGCAAACGAAAGGTATGCAGTTGACGATTTGGTCAAAGGATGGGGTGATTTTTATGCATTATCCCTAAGAAAAAATAGTAAAAAACAATAAAACAAATAATCTGAAAATTATTTTTCTTGCTTCTCACTCTCCCAGGGAGAGTGAAATACACACACTGTGCCGCATCAGCCTTAAAAGTATAAATAATTACATTTAAAATAAGTGTAAGGAGATAATAAGATTTCTACAAAGAAAAAGTGTGTAGTTGAGATTTCGAGTCGTCGGGGGGTAATTATGCATTTTCTCCCATTTTATAACTAACTCTCTGCATATAAAAGTAAACTAATGCTACCTTATTTAATACTTTATATTAGAATTTTATTTTTTATGTAATTAGAGTGAACTAATATACTATCTAGAGCTCTAACAAAGAGAGTAATAATTTTTATAATTTGATATGAAAAATGATGAATAAGTAATTTTTTTTAAAATTATCGATATCTTTTAATATTTATTTTTTGAATAGTTATATACCCAAATTTTTTAATTTTTTTTGAGAATTATTAATCTTGGATAAGATACTATCAATTTTAATTTTAAAAAACTTCTTTCCTTTGAGGCAACTTGTTACCCTTATATTTTCGTACATGAAAATATGCTATAAATAAATTAAGAAGAACATGGAAGTGAGATGTCAATCCCGCAATATTATATTGCGACGATGTTGTACCATGTAGTGTTGTAGATTGAATTTGTCATAAGTTAACTGATATCAGTACAAGGAAAAAATTATCCAGAGATTATAAGAATTATGCTATTTCGAGCAATAAGTAAATTCAAAAAGGTAAAAGGTGAAGGAAGTCAAAGAAATGAATATTCGTCCAAGTTTGGTATGTGAGATAAAATACGGCTCAAGCTAAAATACTCAGTATTTATGGACTAGTACCATACAAGGAACCACACGACCATAATAATAAGGTGTATAAGATATGTGAAAAGTGAATAATATTTTAAGTGAAAATAATTCTCAATTTTACGTGTAATTGATCAATTACCGGGTAACGGAACATTATGTATTTAATTAGGAATATATATAAATAAGGTTAAAACCCCCCAATAACGTGGCAGCCACACAACGAGCAATTAAGTGACTCATAATCTTGAGGCTTAGTCATAAGACCAAATGTGACTACGTACAAAAAAGGCTTAGAATGGGATACAATAATATTCATAGTGTAGGTATTATTTGGAGCTAGTGGTTGCACGGATTGGTGAGGCAAATGAATAAGAGATTCCCATGTTACAAGAATTTAATGGCATCGTAAATGAAAGGAGGAGGAAAGATGCTTACTATATGTGTGCGAAAAAGCTTTTCATTTTGTATTTAATGATAGATTCAAATTTCAACCTTCGCGTTTTATGAGAGAAATTCCTCGTCATTACAGAATCATGCTTGAGCCTCCTAGTCCTAGTGAATACAACTCCTACATTATTTTAAAAGAGATATGGCAATGTCCAACGTGAGATTTCTGAAATACTACAAGTTCCAGCGTGAAATACTAAGTCAAGGAATGCCTTGGTACAATCTTTTTCAAGAATATCATATAGATTCTTCCCTACTTTGATTCTTCATTACATATTTTTATAAAAGAGAATCGGTTTAAATATGTTAAAGGTATTCTTTCTAATTATTTTGACATGATCCATACGATACAAACGGAACGTGTAAATGTACAACTTGACTAGAAAATTGCTGATCACTTGGAGATTTTCCTAGGGATAATATACAAATATTCGCAGGTAATTTAATTTGCTGCGGAATTTCCTATCGAAATAATTCCGTTGGAAAAACCTTCGTAGGTAATTACTACTTGCGAATTAAAATATCCCCAAGTAAATTTCCTGGGGATTTTGTGTCCACATATAATTTACTTGCGGATTTATCAGCGAAGCATATCAAAAAAGTCGCAAGAGTATTTTGGTAAAAATTCGTAAACAAAAGGAATTTTCTTGGGAAATTATGTAGGAAGAAATCCGCAAGTAATTCCCCAAGAGGATCCTCAAGTATATCCGTATGAAATTTTGAGGTGAAATTTTTGGACGAAAGGGATTTTCTTCTGAATATTTATGAAAATATTCCGCACAACAATTCCTTTAAAAATTCCAAGTAAAATTCGCAGGAGCATATTTTTGCAAGAAAATTCCCATGAAATATTTGGCATGTAACATCCTCGAGAAAATTCATAAATGGTATATTGTAGAAAAATTGGTATGTAATATTGGTAAACAAATTCCTGTGTAAATTTTTTTTGCAGGAAAATTTCCATATAAAAAGTTTCAAAATATTTTCCCATAAAAATTCTCAAGTAATCATTCCACATACTTCTAATATAATTATAACAAAGAAAAAGCATAATTTATAACATCAATTAATAACATATAATCCTTCACCAAAAAGCAAAATATCTCAAATATAAAACTTAATAGTTTAATGAACATCTTAATCCTAATTATAATCACTTTCATTCACGTTATTAGGGTCGGAACCAATTTCATTCACATTATCAAAGTAATTGTCACTTTCATCCTCAGATCCTCGATTGTCTTCTTGAGATGATAACTCATTTGAAGATGATGCATTGAAATTCACATATTTCTTCAATAAGTCTAGTTCCTTCCTCATCTTTTTGTTTTTGCGCCGCTCTTTTTTCAACTGAGCATATAAGTTAGCATTGGAAGCATGCACCTGAGACTTAATCATCTCATCAATTTCTCATGGTAAAATAGATGTCGAATGCTTAAGTGCTTTTACAGATCCACCCAAGGAGCCAAGGCCTGCAACCCTTCCTTTTTTCTTTCCACCAACAGATTGCACCCAAATATCCATTTCACTTAATTGGCTTGTTGAATTAGTGTCACCTACCTCAGTCGATGCACTTTGAGAAGCTGATAGTTCCTGTTTCTTTCTTTCAAAATTATTCTGCACCAAATAATTTGTTTGAGATATTCAATATTACCGATAGAGCATTAGTCTCAAGAGAAAAAATTAATAAGGACAAGAATTAGCACTTATTCTCAGGGGAAAAAATATATATATATATATATATATATAAGCTAATAATATTGCTCCTAATCTCCATCTTCTTCTTACTCTTCTTGTCTATTCATGTTGAATTGCTTAGCTAATAATTTTGCTTCTAATCTTACTATAATTACCATTAACTATCAACTGAATTTGGAGTATGCTCAATCACCTACCATCACTATTTTCACAAAGTTTTGATCATTTCATAATTCGATGAAACTCACTTATCACATCATTTTCAATCTTCTCTGAAATACCAATTAGTACTTCAACCAATTTTGATTCAAAACCAATAATCATCCAAAACACCATTAATTTCAAACAACTTACGTATCAAAACGAGTAGTGCTAATCATATTTCAATCATAATGAATAAAGGTCCAAGTCAATACCATTCAATCATCCGTATACCCCCTGGAAGAAGTCTATTTTCCATTCATTTTCGATGCTCAGAAATTTTCATTTTATGAACCAAAAGATAAATATATTTAAAAACATAGATAATAGCATTTACGCACTAGACATAAAGTAGTTAGCGTTGGAATTCTTGGCTGCCCAAATATTAATCTAATAGCAAAATTGTGCAGAATGAACAATTTTTGTAGTCATTGGTCAGATCCTAAACAATTTTTTTAGTTCACTATAATCACTACAATTAATCTTTGTATCCACACTAACAGATCATACAAAAAAAAAAAGAATTACGAGAAAACATTCCATAGAATACGACCAAAACAAGAAATCATGACCAAATACCATTAGTTCATATATAAATGAATATTTTAACTTTCTCATTTTATTCCATTCCTAAAGGTTTAGTTCTTTACATATATCTTACTTTTTATTGACAAAGAAATAAACAAAACAGTAATTAGCCAAAACTCACATTCACTTTAACAAAGAATGGGATAAACAAAACAAAGATAATTGGCCAAAGCAGTAATTGAACATCAATATGAAAAACAAAATAAATTTCACCAAGTTTGGACAAAAGCCATTCTATATTAAGATCAAAAAGGTTTTTTTTTCTTTTGCAGAGAAGGGTGAACAACAAGGACTCTTTTTTGAAATTTCTCAACAGGTAACAAACTCTTCTTTCATAAATTTCAACAAAAAGGTAGTAAAAATAACTATGACTAGAAAAGGCATACATTTGGCTAGAGGCGGACGTGTGGGGAGAAGTCAGGGGTCTTCAAATTTTTATAAAAAAATAGAAAATCGCTGGATAGATATATAAAAGAAGAGAGGCTTACGAGTATTTAGAAGAAATGGGGAGAAACGATGGAGATGAAGGAGCTTAGCGGATGGATGAGACGGAGAGAGCAAAAGCACCAGTAGGAGTTTGAGAGAGTACAATACCCAGCCATCGTCTCTAAGTACCAATCTAGGTTTTTGATTCTTTTGTTTTTGCTATGTGGCTTAAGTTTCCCGCTTCTACTCTTTATTTTTAGTTGTGTTCTTTTTCTTAGTTGTAAAATAATATGTATGTATTAAAGCTTTTATTATTTTGGAAGTAAATTATGAATAAAAGTTTTATATGTTTAGATTATAACCATAAAATTTGTAGAACTTTCAAAGCTAACTTACGTAATTTCAAAACTTTTATTATGACAATCTATGTCAATTTAAAATAACATAAGATAATTTATATTTCTTAGAAAAAAGAATTAAATTTCTTGAATAAAAATAATCTATCCCATAAATTATGAAAAAAATTGTGTGTGGATGTCATATCAAATTATCCTCAAACCAAAACAATTTCACTAAGCTTGACATAACTATTTTTAAAAAAATATTACTTTTTCAACATAATTAAGTCATAAGTCGTAACTTCTTCCCACAGAAAAAATATTTTGTAGACTCAAAGAAATTAAATTGATATGTTTCTTAAATTTGTGTGTGCTCGATGATTTTCTCGAAATCGCAACATTTATCCAATTGTTATCTTCCTCCCTTTCACTACCTACAGTACGATGATCATTTATTGTCTATAATACTTAATACAATTTAGCTAAGGTCCTGTAAAAAAAAGGTGACATATAAAAAATATGCACATAGAATAAACTCAAACACAATCTCTACCAATGTGATAATTATCTTCCAAGTATAAATTTTATTTTATCTTAGTCTTAAGGTAAAATAATTCTTTACTATTACTTGTAACTTATTCTCATGGCCTCTAATTAGCTTGGTATATTTTTTTATTCGCAATTATATGTGCATAGCAAAATTAATAAGTTTAACAAGTAGATATAATATAATAAATTTTTAGTTAAACTGATACAAAAATAATTCAGTAAGTAATAAAACTTTCAATACAACATCTATGATTTTCAAATATATATAGCATTCTAACTCAAGCTTGGAGCAAGTAAATCCATATGCAAGAAAATAAAAGGATAAATTCAAGAGTGACGGAAATCCTCACTTAAATCACCAACAAAAATATTCTAGCTAAACTTGCAAAAATATATTCCCAACTAATTACACAAGAAATCAAATACTCGGGGATTTCTTCATGAAAACATTTAGGTGCAAGCGCTTCAAGACATTCCCAGGCAATTTTCCGAGGTAAGTTACCAAGAAATTTTCCAAGATAAATCACACGTAAATTCTTGTTAAAGAATTCTCAGGTAATGCCGCAATAAATAATTCTCATATAATTTCCCGGGTGATTTCCCAGGTATATAAGTCCCCACATAAATCCCAATGAAAATAATCACATGTGAAACCCGAACAATAAATTCCCCCGTATTTCCCTAGGTACATAAATTCCCCGGTAATTCCCCAGATCCCATGTAAAGCCGTAGGATATAATCCCCAGCAAATTCCCCAGGAAAACTAAATCCCCAGGTACATCCCCGTGAGATAATCCGCTGCAAAATTAGCAAGACAGTTACATGGCGAAGTATCTGCCAACTCACAAACTAAAAAAAATAAATTTTGTGTTCATTTACCTAGGAATTTAGCTGCGGACAGAAGACTTGCCGGTTATATCCTCATGTAATTCCCAGGTAAAACGTTTGGGCCTAATGGCTCCAAAATTACCTGCGAATTTATTAGGGAAAATTAAATTTGCAGGTATAATATTCTACATTTTAAGAATTTCAAATTTTCGCAAGAAAATCTGCAGGTAAATCTGGGAATTTTATCCCCAGGTAATCCGCCTTTTTCTTGTAGTGCAAGTTCCATAAATAACTCTATTCATACAAGTATTAGAAGTACCTATGATTCTTAAATCTCCATATGTCTTATTATTCCATCGTTTGTTAATGGGTCTTAGAAAATGCGTAAAATAATGTTATGATATTAATCAGAGGTATAATAATCTTGTGAAGTATCGAGAGATTTTATTGTTGTATTTCATGTGCATTTATACATGTACATTGACCCATGACTCAGGTGATTGTTATATATATATATATATATATATATATATATATATATATATATATATATATATATATATATAGATACATACGCACGACCACCTGATTAAATGGTATGTGATGATGATATTGGCCATAGTGGCTGATATTATATGATGGGATGCCCTCAGTGGCTGATGATATTATGAAACATGTACCTATGCACGACATGATATTCATACGCGTATGCATGATGATAACAGTAATTTATAATTTACAAATTTATTGAGAGTTACATGTTGAGTCATGTACTCTATATTTCTTCCGTGTCTCATATGTACTTATTTATGTACATTACATACTCGGTACATTATTCGTACTGACATCCCTTTTGCCTGGGGACGCTGAGTTTCATACCCGCAGGTCCAGATAGATAGGTGAATAGCCCTCCAAGTAGGCTATTGGCTCAGCGAAAGATAATGGAGCGCTCTATTTGCTTCGGAGTTGCTCATTTTGTTAGTATGATTTAGACGTGTAATGTTTTGTATGGTGGAACTCTATCCCGACCTTTATGGAATATGTATTCTTAAAGGTTTGTAGACATATGTTGTGTACGTTAAAATTTGTACATCCTTGTCGGCATAAGTTTTGGCTTCATAAAGGATTATGTTGGCTTATTAGGCCCATATGTCATATATATATATATATATATATATATATATATATATGATGAAACAAGAAAGAGACGTTACGTTGGTACTCGGTTGAGTAAGTTACCGGGTGCCCGTCATGGTCCATCGGTTTGTGTAACAACCCTACCGGTTGTTTTGAGAATTACCCTCCGTTCCGCGGTATAAGGTCTGGAACCGCTTTGTAATATGAGTATCGACTAGCATGCATGGTGAAATTCGGCTTTCGGATGGTTTAGAGTCAAGTTTAGAGAAGAAACCTTATTTTGGAAGTTAGAACGGTGAAAAGTTGACCGGAATTGGACTTTTGGGTATACGACCCCGGAAAGGGTCGTGGATGATCTCAATAGTTTTGTAGGTGATTTTGCAACTAGGCGCGCGTCCGAATTCAGATTTGGAGGTCTGTAAAGTAAATTGAGGCATTTTGGCGAAAGTTAAAGTTGGAAAATAAAGAAGTTTGACCCGCAGTTGACTTTTGGGATATCGGGTCCGGAATGAGATTTCGAAAGTTGGAATAGCTTCGCTATGTTATTTTGGACTTGTCTGTAAAATTTGGCGTCATTTCGAGTTTAACTAATAGGTTTCGATATTTTAAGATTTGGAAGTTCATAAACATGATTTTTAGTTTGTCTCGCCGTTTCGATGTTGTGTTATATGATTTGGAACTTCGAGCGATTTCTTGTAAGGTCATATGACTTTTGTGTGTGATTCGTTGAGGTCCCATGGGCCTTGGGATAATTTCGGAAGGTCGACGTGTTGTATTTCTAAAGTGTGCAACAGCTGATTTTTCATTCTTCTGGTATTTTTGCTTATGCGGCTTGGAAACTGCAGAAGCGGCGCTCTATAATAGGTTCGGCATAGGTTTCGATATTTTAAGATTTGAAAGTTCATAAACTTGATTTTTAGTTTGACTCTCCGTTTCGATGTTGTGTTATATGATTTGGAACTTCGAGCGAGTTCGTGTAAGGATATATGACTTTTGTGTGTGATTCTTTGAGGTCCCAGGGGCCTTGGGATAATTTCGGTGGGTCGACGGGTTGTATTTCTAAAGTGTGCAACAGCTGATTTTTCATTCTTCTGGTATTTTTGCTTCTGCGGCTTGGAAACTGCAGAAGCGGCGGTGCATAAGTAGGTTTACTGATTGCGTAAGAGGAAATGGCATCACCTAAGTAAAACCGCAGAAGCGGTCTCTATTTCACATAAACGGAACCGCAAATGCGGTTAATTGTCCACAGAAGCGAACTCTGTTCACCATAGTGGAACCGCAAAAGTGGTTGGTTCTTCTGCAAAAGCGGGACCACAGAAGCGGGACCTGGACCGCAAAGGCGGAAATCACTATTCACAAATAGGATAATCTGAGGGTTTATTTCAAAAGTTGGAAAATCAATTGGGAGCTCGGGAGAAGGCGATTTTGGGTGGATTTTGAAGAGAAGATCAGTGGGTAATATTTTTTATATCCTCATTTAGTTATTTTCTATTAATAACTAGTTAAATCCACCATTAGAGTTCGAATTCAAGGTCAAAATTGGGGAAAATTGGATGAAATTTCTTAGACTTAATTATTGTATTTTGAGTGGGCATTTCACCTCTGATTTGGGTGATTTTTATATAGTTAGACTCGTGAGAGTATGAGGGTTCTAAAAATGTTAAAATTATTCGATTTCGAGACGTTGGCCTGTGGGGCATTTTGGTTATTTTACCTAATTTCGTACTTTAGTGTTGAATTTAATTGTAGAATCAGTCGTTTGAGATGTTATTTACAATGTGTGATTTAATTGAATAGATTTGGACCATTTTGAGTTGAGTACTCGTGGCAAGAATGCGATTGCTAATTGATTTTAGCCGGTTTGAGGTAAATATCTTGCCTAACCTTGTGTGGGGAACTTCCCCTTAGGATTTGAGTCTTCTATATTGATTGTATTCCGTGTACGCGAGGTGACGAGTGCGTGCTCGGATTTATTTGTGGTAAATTATCCTTTTAGGCTTTTCGACCCCTTGGAATCCCCGAGTGCGAAGATGATATTGATACGATTGAGTTCCCTGTTATTAGTTACCCGTCTACATTTCTTACTTGGTATTTGTTTTCCCTTCTTGATTATTCTTGTTGGTTAATTGACTTTTATGTATTTAACTGAAGACAATTTGTAGTCATGTTATCCATCCTAACTGCTCGCCTTTAATTGGATATCATAAATGTTAAATCTCATATAATTAATCGGTCTAAATTGGAAAGAAGATAGATATCTAATGATTAGTTGATATTTCCTAAATTGTAAGTACTTGATTCATGTTAACTTCCTTACTGTTTGAATACTCCTTGATTGTAATTTCAGTTGTGAATTCGTGCAAATATATTACATGCCCAATTGTTGTGGTTATCGGTGTAGCAATTAGGAACTTATTATGTCTTGTTATGTCATTGAGGTTATTTTGTTTTGCCACGGTGTTCCGTGACTTTATTAGGTATTTTTGATTCCTTTGCCAGGACATTGTTGTTTCGATTGTTTATTTTCCCTTGCCAGGACGCTGTTGTTTCTATTGTTATTTTCCCTTGCCAGGACGTTATTGCTTCTATTGTTGACTCCATTGCCAGGATGATATTGTCTTCCATTGTCGATTCCCTTGTTAGGATATTGCTATTATACTATTTGGGATGTACATCTATGTTGATTGTGTTGTAGTGCGGGATACCAGGAGATCCCCATCACATATATTGAGGATACCAAGAGATCCTCGGGATACCAGGAGAACCCCAGCATATATATTGAGGATACCAAGAGATCCTCGGGATGCCAGGAGATCCCCAGCACATATATTGAGGATACCAAGAGATCCTGGGGATACAAAGAGATCCCGAGTACATCTACTGAGGATACCAAGAGATCGTCGGGATACCAAGAGATCCCTAGTACATCTATTAAGGATATGAAGAGATCCCTAGTACATCTATTGAGGATACCAAGAGATCATCGGGATACCAAGAGATCCCTAGTACATCAATTGAGAATACTAAGAGATCATCGGGATACCAAGAGATCTCTAGTACATCTATTGAGGATACCAAGAGATCCTCCAGATATCAAGAGATCCCTAGCCCACATATATTTTGAACTGATATTTTCATTGATTCTATCCGGGTGCAAATAATTTGGGGGCTGGTCATTCCATTTTTTATACTTACTAGTTGGTAGGATTCTTGTTCAATACACTTGCACGAGCATACACTTAGTTGGGCACTCCTATACGAGATGAATTCTTCCTTATTCGGCTAAGGGTGGAGATAAGCCCTCGTTTACCCATTACATATGTGAGAATGGACCTAGTTGACTAGATAGTTGTTAGCATGACCGTAGGATTGATTGGGCACAAGATGCCAAGTGTTGGACTTCAGATGTTGGGTTTCATGAGTTGCGGCTGGTCCGAAATTTTTGAAAAAATTGTGGAAAGAGTTTAAAAGACCTTATGTAAGCATCATTGCAGAATAATGAGTTAGTGACTTGTTGTCCTTGCTGTGTTGTGGCCTTAGAATTCGGATTGGATTCTGTCGTCATTTGTATTATCATTTGTTATTTTCTCATTGTTACTGGGTGCCTTTTTCCCGTATTTTGAATCGTAGCATTCTTAGTCGTTCATGTAGATTTACATAATTATTATCGTTTCTATTATTCCTATGTTTATACTGTTTATTGACCAGTAAGTGTCTTGACTCTCCCTCGTCACTACTCCACCGAGGTTAGTCTTGATACTTACTGGGCACCGTTGTGGTGTGCTAATGCTACTCTTCTTCACATTTTTGTTGTGCAGATACAGGTACCCCCATTAATTTCTGTCAGCCTTGGAGGGTGGCGTATTCGTAGAGACTTCGAGGTATATCTGCTGCGTTCGTAGACCGAGGATTCCTTTTCCAGCTTTCTGTAATAAGTATAGTTCATTCAGTATTTCTCCTTGTATATGTATTCTTGAGTCAGAGGTTCTTATGTATCCCTTAGCTTGTGATTTGTGAGATTTTGGGTTTTGGGAACTTGATTTGCTATGAGAGTTGTTACAGTATGTGCCTGGCAGCACCTTGAACACTGATTTATTTTACTAGTTCAGTTTTATTAATTTCTTCTGCAATTTGGTTTATATTCCGCATTGATAGGCTTACCTAGTCGTAGGGACTAGGTGCCATCACGACATGTTCACAGAGGGCAAACTGGGTCGTGACAATTTGGGTCGTGACAAAAGTGGTATCCGAGCAGTTCTTTCCTAGGGATATCTACTAGCCGTGTCTAGTAGAGTCATATTTATTGCTGTGTCGTGCACCACACTTATAAGCAGGAGGCTGCATGGCATTTAAGACTGTCACTCTTTCTTCTTACTCTAGATCGTGTGGTA
Organism: Nicotiana benthamiana; assembly: GCA_034376525.1. Lineage (NCBI taxonomy): Eukaryota > Viridiplantae > Streptophyta > Magnoliopsida > Solanales > Solanaceae > Nicotiana > Nicotiana benthamiana. Next base: position 116,085,217 of record CM067338.1, read on the forward strand.
GAGCTCACTTATTGAAATTCAGTCCCTAACTTATATTCCTAGTAAGATGATATTTATATTCAGAAAGACGATCGATAAGATATATAGCTATGGAAGTGTTGAATCAGTGGAACTCGACTTCGTATCATGCTTATGATAAGTAAATGTGAGATCTTCACAAGATCATGTGTGTACTGAAAGATGTAAGACTCTTGATAATGAACCTTAAGGCAAGAATATTTATCCACCATTATGGTGAAAGACAATGCATTCAAGAAGTTAAATAAAAAGGAAAGTAAAAGTAGGATGAAGAAGGGTATGATGCACCCAGTTAATAAAGGTTAACAACGTTTATAATTGATGTAGAGGAACAGAATATTTTTGAGTTAAATTCAACAGTAACATAGGTATGTACAATTTGTCACACCCATTTCAGTTATGCCATGTGGAGGCTAACATGTATAGTTAAGAGAAGGACCGATATCAGGATCCGGATGGGGTTAGAGTGACCCAAATGGGCGATGGAATGTTTATGTTAGTTGATATTTCCGAAGGATATTTCAAAGATGCTAAAAGATCTTCTTGTGAGACACCCAGATGGTGTACCCTAGGATATTATGATTAGATGTTAATACTGGCATTCAGAAGATAGGCAGTGAAAGCATGGATGGGATAAATATTACCTTAAGTTTGGCTCTCCTCCCTAGTAGAGCGAGGATGTTGAGCAACCCAAAAATCCATTGGATGGAGCAAAGGGAAGCTAAAAGCGAAAAAAATGTCGTATTGAATTTTCACAAGAAAAAGGGATATGCAGAAATATTAGCAGAGTAATGAGAAGAGAGATAAGGAAGCATCATGAATAAGGTGTGATACATGAATGAAAACGGTATAGTGTTACAGAACCTATTGTCAAATGAAGGAAGAGACAAAAGGTGATAGTCCTTAAGACAACGAAAGAGTATAGGCCATAAGGTTATATCCTTATTTCGATAAATAAGTTCGTGACTCCAACGTGACTACCATAGGGGAGAGTTAATCCTCATAGTTATAGAAATCATTATGGATTGGTAAACAAGATAAACTAAATATGAATTAGGGACTGAATTATTGGAAAATGCTCAGCATCATAGGAATTTTAGATTTTGTTCGGGCGGTAATACAATGGGCCACAGAAGAAGATTCAAGATGAATTCGGAGAATAGTCATTCAGGGAGATGATTCCCTAGAGCAAGCAATGTGAGCAAAGTTAAGCTTAAGAGACTATATGTACCAGTTACGCTAAGTGTCACCCTCACGAGTAAGGGATTCTGTCATCCTTGGTAAAGAAGAATTGTCGTAAGGCAAGTAAAGATCATTGATGTTGATAAACGACGCCAAAGACGAAGAGGTAAAACATCTATAGGTAGATCCTCGTGTCTTCAACTTTTAGTACACCCCTAAAGGAGGAATATGGAGTGATGTGGCATTAAGTAAAATTTAAGTAGTTCTAGTAACTATGGAATGATAAAGGAAGAATGCGATAAATAAAAGAGGAATGAGATGGCACTTATCCAAATCTTATATATACGCTACGATTCAAGAATTAATAAATAAGGAGACAGTGCGAGACGTAAGTTCAGACAAATGAAAATAACCCAGGAAAGATTACGAGGAATATTGATATGAGAATGGGCCAAAGAGTAGTTAGCAATTGGTCATGAAGATCCCAGATATGGTTAAACAAGAGGTTACAGACGAGTCATTAAATCATGCAAGATAAACATAGTAGAACCTAACCTGGAGAATCAACCTCAAAAAATATCATTATAATAAGTGAGATATATTCAAACAAGAGTCAGGGTAGTTAAAGGACTGTATGAGTGTTACAGGGATAAAGGAAAGTGCCACTGGGAAAGCAGTCAAAAGATCAGTTCAAAAGCAACCATACAAGCACAATGGCATGGAAGTAAGCAACTACGGATGATTATAGGCAAGTAAATACATCAAAAAGGTCCGTAATAAGCTCACATCTTTACGAGAGTCAAGGGTTCTCTCTAAGTGCTACAATGAAATACTAGCTTAGGTGATAAGAAAGAAGGCTTCAACCTAAGCACAACTACGTAAAGAGGAAATGGTCGTGTAACAACAATGTCACAACAACATTGTAAGCATTCCAAAGGAAAGTGGAACCTACTGTGGCTAATGAACGTGAATTAAGAATTAAAAGTGATATTCGAGATCATATGAGCCATATGAAAATTGTGGCAAGTGTGGGCACTAAGATAAGCCATGTATGGACGTAACAAGGGGAAGAAAGACCAGGAAAAGTAATAGCTTACGTTAATAGAAAGCTAAGATGAAATGAAAGAATTATTCGATCAATGATCCATAGTTGGTTATGTTATTAACTCACTACAGGGTTCAGAGTTTTATGCATGCAGCATATACAACCGTAAAAGACTCTGATATAAGTTAAAAGAAAGAAATGAGCCAGGTTATAAAGGAATGAATTGTTAGAATATTGTATCATTGATATTCCAAAGCATTCATGGAGGGATAAAGTAATAACTAATACCACGAGCCGCAGATTAGAAGATAACTTAAGCCAGCATAAAGGCAGATCAGAAGAAGAAAACCAATTAGTTACATCAACAAAGTAAATTAAGAATCCGATAATTGGACCCAAAAGTTATAGGAATCATGATTGAGAACATATCAGAACCACTCTTAATATTAGAGTTGCAAGAGAGATAGCACAACAGCTATGTTCTATAATGGCTCTACGATAAAGCCAGTTAAAAGGGTACCGGTCTCATATGAAGTTAGTATGAAGTTCTCATGAGATTGTGTAAAAAGGTGGATGTATTATAATAGAAGTTCAAATAGTGGATATGAATTATGTGGAAGGAAGGTCATTAAGAATATAGAAGATGTGATGTGAGGCTTTAAGGAAAGCAAGGTAGAGCTGAACAATGAACGAGATACTCAAATGCAGAAGGTTGAGAATATTGCACAATTGGGATAGAAGGTGAGAAGTGCGGGAATTCAATGTCCAGGAATGATACCAGCAGTGTTAGTAGCATATCTTCTAGCCTATGGTCCTGGTATCTACAAGCCTGATTGTGAGAGTAAAGAATAGTTAGAGACAATGTGATATCTCGCTTGTTGTTCTAGAACAACATAAGAAAATCTATGGTGCAAGAAAGTTGAAGGAATGACGTAAATAATATAAATCGATATGTATGGGTCACAAACTAAAGTATAGTAAAGCGACAATGTTTTATGATAGGTGTAAGGACGAGAAAGGCAAGTGAGATGGAGACGAGAACGGATAAGTCATCAGGATTAAGACTCATGAAAACAAGAAAGCTAATTATTTCTCTAAGTTATAGAAAGTTCAGTATAACCTGAATGAACTCAAAGGAGTCTAAGACTAATAACATTCGGAAGATATGGAATGTTGCCTTGTTAATAAAATGAGGTTATAGTTATTATAGGAAAAAAAATGACGTTTGGGCCTTAGATTGAGTAATGATCTGACGAATAAAAGAAAGGGTTCTCATGAATTGGACATGATTAAAATGCCCACATAAGGTGAATGACATCAGGATTCCGTAAGATACAGTTATAAAAGCAGGATATCGCCCTAGGTGGATCGATGTAATCATCCTCGATACAACGTGAATCCTAGTAACAATATTATATAAAAGGTAAAGTTATCAAGGGTAGATTATGGAACGAAATTGAGGTGAATCAACAATGGATGGATAAAATTTATTAAGTACGAGAGGAGATTAGACCGCCATCCTTAAAGATGAATTAATGTGGAGGCATTAGAGGACATAGATTTATACGTATGAGATAAGCAACGAAAGTAAACTGAGGTTTGGTAGCAGACCTCAGTAACGAGAAATCAAGGTAAGAGTTATGGTATAGTATGACCTACGGAGGTGTAGTAAAGTCATACGAATGGATAATCAGGTATATTAAATAAGATATAGAAATATTCGTAAGTTCAACAAATACGAGGAAAATAACTTTAAGATTGGCTAAAAGCTCAAGGAAAAAGGAGAGGAGAGTCGCATAGGCACACATACAAAATCAGTATCGTAGAAACAACATAATGGAAAGTAGCAATATTTACGAGATTAAAAGGAATTCGATCACAAGTCATGGCGTGGAAAAGAGCCTAAAGAGGGGAATGCCCAGGCCTTTGGACTTATACACGTAACAGTTGCCTAGATGGCAAAAGGACAACTAAAGTATTCACAAGAGCTATGGGATATGAGAATGATAAGCGCATAAGTCAACATTTGAGGACGAATGTTACAAAGTGGGGAATGATGTTACACCCCATATTTTTGTACATGAAAACACGCCATAAATAAATTAATGAGAACCCGGAAGTGAGACACATCCCGCAGTACTACATTACGATGATGTTGCACCCTGTAGTGTTGTACATTGATTTTGTCATAAGTTAACTTACATCAGTCCAAAGAAAAAATTATCTCGAGATTATAAAGATTATGCTATTTCCAGCAAGTAATCGGTAAATTCGTAAAGGTAAAAGGGAAAGGAAATCAAAGAAAATGAATTTTCGTCCAAGTTTGGTATGTGGGGATAAAATACAGCTCAAGCTAAAATACTCTGTATTTATGGACTAGTACCATACAAGGTACCACATGACATAACCATAATAATAAGGCGTATAAGATATGTGAAATGTGAATAATATTTTAAATAAGTAGGAATAACTCTCAATTTTATGAGTAGTTGATTAATTACTGGATAACGAGACATTACTTAATTAATTGGGGATATATCTGGATAAGGTTAAACCCCCCAACGTGGCAGACACTAATGACTTATAATGTTGAGGCTTAGTCACAAGACCAAATGTGACACGTATAAAACAGGCCTAGAATGGGATCAATTTTCACAGTGTTGGTATTATCTGGAGCTAATTGTTGCGTGGATTGGTGAGTCAAACGAATCAGAGATCCCCATGTTACAAGAATTTAATGGCATCATAAATGAAAGGAGGAAGAGAGATGCTTTCTATTTGTGGCAATGACTCGTGTGCGAAAAAGCTTTTCGTTTTGTATTTAAATAGATTCAAATTGGCAGGTTCTTCAACCCTCATGTTTCTGAGAAATTCCTCGTCATCTTCACGAGATACAGAATCATGTTTGAGCCTCCCAGTCCTAGTGAATACAGCATTCCTACATTATGAAAAGAGATATGGCAATGTCCAACGTGAGATTTCTGAAATACTACAAGGTCCAGCATGAAATACTAAGTCAAGGAAGGTTCGGTACAATATTTTTCAAGAATATCATATGGATTTTTTCTTACTTTGGTCCTTCATTATGTATTTTTGTAAAAGAGAATCGGCTCAGTTATGTTAAGACTATCCCTTCTAATTCTTTTGGCATGATCCATACGATACGAACGAAACGTGCCAATGCACCAGTTCCATAAATGACTCTATTCATAGAAGTATTAGAAGTGCCTATGATTCTTGAATCTCCATATGTCTTATTATTCCATCATCAGAAAATATGTATAATAATGTTATGATATTAATCAGAGGTATAATGGTCTTATAACGTATCGAGAGATTTTGTTATTGTATTTCATATGCATTTCATGCATTTATACATGTACATTGATCCATGACTCAAACACCGTCATGTACACGTATATATGCATGTCTACATATGTATATGGATATGGAAAAATGTTACGGTATTATATGCTTACCAACACCTGAACAGCTGGTATATGATGATGGTGTTGCCCACAGTGGCTAAAGTATGATTCAAACGTCGTTATTTACGCATATATGATATGTATTCAAATGGCATTATATATGCATATATATGTATGTATTAAAACTTTATTATATACGCGTGTATATATATATATATATATATATATATATATATATATAAAGGTTATGGCGTTATACACGCACCACCACCTGATCAGCTGGTATATGATAATGATTTTACCCACAGTGGCTGATATGATATGATGGATGCCCTCAGAGGCTGATGATGTTATGAAACATGTACCTATGCACGACATGATATTCATACGCATATGCATGATGCTAACAGTAGTTTATGATTTACAAAGTTATTCTGACTTACAGGTTGAGTCATATACTCTATATTTCTTCCATGTCTCTTATGTACTTATTTATGTGCCTTACATACTCGGCACATTATTCGTATTGACGTTCCTTTTGCATGGGGACACTGCGTTTTATGCCCGATGGTCCAGATAGACAGGTCGAGAGCCCAACTAGGCAATCGACTCAGTGAAAGATGTTAGTGCGCTCCATTTGCTTCGGAGTTGCTCATTTGGTGGTATGATTTAGACGTGTAATGTTTGGTATGATGGGACTCTGTCCTGACCTTTATGGCATTTATGTATTCTTTGAGGCTTGTAGACATATGTTGTGTACGTTAAAAACTGTACAGCCTTGTCGGCTTATATTTTGACTTCATAAAGTATTATGTTGGCTTATTAGGTCTAAATGTCATATGTATATGATAATGTAATAAGAAAGATATGTTACGTTGATACTCGATAAAGTAAGGTATCGGGTGCCCGTCGCGACCCATCGGTTTAGGTCGTGATACAACTTTAAATTAACTATTAACACTATTTTACAAGAAATATTTATATTTAAAATAGAAATGACCTTTTATTTGAAGGAACATATCGATTAGAGTATTATTTTCTAATTGTATTTTTTTTTTTTGCAGTTTTAGTTTAGAGCAAGTCAATAGTGAAGTACAAATCTTTTAACCATCCTCATTCATTCTCGTTTTTTGAGTAGTCTTTTATTTCTTTTCTGAGGACAATAGCATATAATTCAATATCTTGTTTATAAAGTAATGATTACGTACTCTAGGAAGCAAAGGCATTCCACTTTAATCCAAAAAACATACTTATCTGGACGGGGATTCGTAAGATAGTTGGTGGATTATTTTGTTGGTGAAGGATGTGATGGTTCGGTTGTTTTGGACTATTAGCAATCAGGGGATCTAAGAGTTACCTTTCTGTGTTGTAAGACATTACGATTTTTTTGGTTGTAGCACCTATGGTCGGTTCTATCAGAGTTTCATAATGAAAGTCGAGCGGGAAGAGTAATTGGGAGTCGCTCGATGAATGACATATCGGTTATGTCCTATCGGGTTTGCATGATATATGTCATTTGTTTTAATGTGGGTGTAATAATTTTTTCTGGTTCCCGACATCAAATTATGTGTGATATTCAATTTTGAGCATAGTAACTGGAGGTGTCTCATGTGGAGAAGTGTTTTGATAGGATCGTATGTTGCGGTGAAGCTATGTGGAGATATAACCTTACGGGAGAGATTGTGTGTTCTATTCAATGATGTGAGATGGTTTTCATCTGTATGTTGTGATGATACTAGTGAGCTTGAGGTACAACTCTTTCGATTGAGTCATTTTCAGAATTCAAGTATGTTCGAACTGTCTCTCATTGGTGCACGTATTTAGGCAAGTTGTCGCTTAGGCCTGTATTGATGCTCATTTCACCAGGGTAGTGTGTTGGGTCAGAAGAGATCGTTAAGATCATTAATGAATATAACGAATTTGATTTCAATATGTTGGAAGGATAATAACAAGGTTTAGCTTAAAGATTTGCTTTGGTAATTGCCAAAGGAGAAATGGCTTCATGAATGATTAATATGAGAAATGGTTATGATTTTCTGCGTGTTCCATTTATTGCTGGCAATATATGAAAGTGTAGGAATGAGACTTTAGCTGGTAAGAGGTTTTATATCAATATTTGGCTGTTGTGGGCAGCTGTTGTGAATGGAAGTTATCGCTGCATGTGTTTGAGTAATGTTGTATATCATATAATTGCACCTAAAGTTGCAAACATAGGCTATTACAGTTGGTTCGGGCCTATTCAGTGTATGAGTGTGAGGTTTGATTGTATTGATGGTTTGAGAAGTGGAAAATGTGGTTCTATGGTTTATGGACTAGGATGGATGGTGTAAATTCAGTTTCTATGTGTTATCGAACCTATATGAGATTGGGTGGCGTGGCATCACCCCCGGGTATACGTAAGGTAAAGTTATTCAGCTATTAGTTGGCTTAAGAACAACTCTGAATACGTTCCAGGATGAACGTCTGTTTAAGTGAGGGAGGATGTAATGACCCGACCGGTCGTATTGAACTTTTGCGCTTTAATCGTTAGTTCTCAGGCATGACTTTCCCCGTATGATGTCTTGTGACTCATGTATATTCTTGGTTTTTATTTTTGGGAATATCAGAATGAATTTGAAGGAACAATTTTAGTTGAAAGCTTAGAATTTGAAAGGTTTGACCAAGAGTTGACTTATTTGTACATAAGCTCGGATCAGAATTTTTATGTTTTGATTTGCTTTGTTAGGTGATTTGTGACTTAGGAGTGTGGTCAGAGTTGGTTCTGGAGGTCCAGCATAGAATTAAGTTTTAATTGGCGAAGTTAGTATTTGGCGATTTCTGGTTGATAGGTGAAACTTTGATCCGGGAGTCAGAATGGAATTCTGAGAGTTGGTGTAGCTTCGTTAAGTGATTTGTGATGTATGTATAAAATTTTAGTTCATTCGGAGGCGATTTGGTTGGGTTTTTTATCAAATGCGTGTTTCGGAAGTTTTAAAAGAACTTTGGCTTGAATTCGATGTAATTGGACGATTTTTGTGTTCTTTGAGGTGTTTTAATGATTGAAACAAGTTTGGATGATATTTTAAGAATGTCGGTGCTTTTGATTGAGGTCCGGGGGCCTCGAGGTGATTTTGTGTTGTTAACGGGAAGTTTGGACTTGAAAAATGTAGCAGAAAAATTACAGGGTGATTTTGTTCTTCGCGATCGCAAGCCTGGGGCTGCGATCGCATAGAAGGAAATGGGAGGCCGAATTTTTGTTCTTCGCAATCGCATTGTGGTGTCCGCGATCGCATAGTGTTGGGAAGTGAAGCTTAGTGATCGCAGTGGTAGAATCACGATCATGTAAGACGGGGAGCTAAAGCTCTGCGATCGCAAGGGCCCGGTCGCGATCTCATAGATCAATTTGAGGCCTTGGAATTTTGTGCTCTGCGATTGTAGAGGTTCGGATGTGATCTCATAGTGTTAGCTACAGTGGCCTGGACAGAATGTTAAAAACATTCCATTTGCGAACCTAAACCATTTTCCAACATTTTTGGGCATTGTTGAGAGCTTCTGGACGGGAATTGAAGAGGGTTTCGACTGGGATCGATTGGAGGTAAGTTTTATGAGTTAAGAACTTGATTATATTATGAAATTATCCTTGAAATTCTTGAGAAGTTAGCGTAATTGGAAGAAGCTAAGGAGAGATATTGAGTATTTTATTGTTCCGGAATAATGCATTTAACAATACGATACAACCAATTTTAAACAAATACAAAACAAACATTATTTTGGGATAACAAAACAATACGATACAATACAATACAATGGGTAACAATCATCCAAACAAGTTGTAAGCTTTTCGAGATCAAGAAAGTAGACCCTTTTCTAGATTTGCTTCAACTCTTTTTGGATTTTAGTCCACTCTCCAAAAATCACCATGAAAGGGAAATGGAAAGCACCATTTTGCACGCTGCTGGTGTTGTACTCTCTGCTTCTATCGGCTTTATTTCAGAGCTGCTACTCTGCCTTTCATCTGCCTAGTCCCATATGGAAGAAGCAGCAACAAAAATCTGGTTCCTCTGTTGTGTTTCCTTTCGCTGGAAACGTATATCCTAAAGGGTATTCACTTCTTTCTTTGTGATGTTCAGTAAATGTGATTTTATGTGTTTTCATTATTTTGGAATCTTTATTGTCAATGAGCCTTCTAAAGCTTTTTACTTGGTTTTCTTTGATCCATTTTTTCCTAAGTGTTTGTGTATGTATCTGGTGTCATTAATACTGTGTTTGGTGATAAATAGTCAATATTGTATGAAACAAAGCTCTTTTTATAGTTGATACTTATTTATGTTTTGTAATAATAGTAGGAGTATTGGCTGGTGAATCACACTTATATTGTTTGCTCATTGGGAATAAATTGAAGAATAGTTTGAAAAGAAAAGGGGTAAAAATATATGAGAATTGGGGCCAATACAGTGATAAGAAGGGATTCTGGTCTCAGACAGATGATCAAGCACAAATTCCTACTTTCTACTTTATAGGGCAATAGAGTTCCTTTTGAATCTTAGCTTTATGATAGATATTAAATAAAACTACAAGCGCTGAAGCGAAATTTGTGACTGATTTGAAGCTTCGAGGAGCTCTAAGTGATACCAATTTGTTGTGTTTCAGTGGCCTAGTATTCAGAAGAGGACCCTTGGAGCAATGGTAAAGTTGTCTCTGTTTGATCTGTTATGATTCGAGCTACCAAAGTAGCCACTAATGCATTAGGTATGCTGTCTGCATCACACCCCTTGAGATACGACCTTCCTTGGACCCTGCGTGAATGCGAGATGCCTTGTGCGCCGAGCTACCCTTTACATGACCTAGTATTCAAAAGCTACCATGGGAAACCGAGCTTCAGATCCAAATAGAGTCAAAAAGAGAAAGGGAAGGGAAAAGGCTAAGTGATTACTACCCGTGTCTAAGCCTTGTGGACAGAGTTATCCAATAGATGTACTTGTGGATAGAGCAAGGTGCACATAAGTTAGCCACACTGTTATTTAAAGACCAAAAGAATTAGAAAAAACAAAGAAATTATCTGTAAGTTCCAAGATTTGACATTCATATTTTTATCCTGTTTCCTGTACTTTCTTGTAAATCCAGGTGGTCTCTTTAAGTGCAGGTATTATCAGGTGACACTTGAGGTTGGCCAAACTCCCATACCTTACTCTCTTGATATGGACACTGGTAGTGACTTAACTTGGCTGCAGTGTGATGCACCTTGTGCGAAATGCACCCTGGTATATTACTGCCTTTTCCTTGTATGTGACTTAAATCATTGAAGCAATGAAAGACCATTAATTCATATGATATGTGTAGGCCATTATAGTAGTGCACTTTAAACCCTAAAGCATCATCTTATTTTGTCTTAACATCTGCATGAACATGCACCATCGCAGGCCCCTCACAGTCTTTATAGACCAAATAAAAATGTTGTCACGTGTAAGGATCCTTTATGCACGTCCCTTCACTGGCCCGAGAACCATCCTTATCATGGCACGGATGAGCAATGTGATTATGAGGTTGCATATGCAGATCGTGGTTCCTCCTTGGGAGTGCTGGTCAAAGACGCATTTCCACTACGATTCACCAACGGTAGCATTGTTGTTCCTCGTCTAGTATTTGGGTGAGCAACATTTTGTGTACCGTTAGTTCACCTTAAAAATTCTCAACTCTCAAGTCTTTTTTGTTACTTTCGCTCATATTTTTTTGGTAGAATATATAAAATAGCATTTGAACTTGTGCCCAAATCCCTATTATACACTTGTTCATCACGGGCAACCTTTTACAAACCCGAACTTTTAAAAGTGTGTCAGTTATACACCATTTTGATTGCATGGCAAGAGTGTGTTTTACACACAAATTAGGTGAATGAATAGGAAAAGAAATCTGTGAACTCTCGTCTGTAATTGACACATGTCCATTTTTTATTTTTTAATTAAAAACATCATCTTCTTCCTCAAGAGCTTAAACAAACAACCAATTCTTGCAACAATGGAGAAATCGTGCCCTTTTCTTTTTCACCAAAATCTCACCATAGAAAACTTCCCTCCCTCTCCCATAGAAAACAAACAACCAGGTTGTTGCTGCCCTTCCCTCTTTTCCCATTTTCGTCTTCTTCCCCACCTATTTTCCTCATCTTCCATGTACCATTTTAAGAATAACAATAATATAAAAAAGCTTTGGAAGAAATTGGTAAAGAAAGTTAAAAGAAATCTATATCAAGAGAATTTTATAAATCTGAGTTTGAATCTATATCACGAATCGAGCAACCATGAATTTGGCCACAACCAACTTTAATGGAGTTTTGAGTTTTTCATTATATTTCTTGTATCAGATTTGAATCTTGACTCACAAACTTGTGATTAATGTACTTGAGTTCCTATTGCTTTATAATATGAAGGTGATTAAATGTGGATTTTTGGTGGTGTCTGGCGTCAATCTCACATGGAGAAGAGAAAGCTATGAAATAGAGAAGATGGTTAAAGGGTATAGGTGTAAATTTAAGTATTTTATTTTTAAATAAAAATAGTGACACGTGTCACTATCTGATTGGAGCGTAAAATCACTTATGTTTTGGAAAACTGGGCAAGAAAAAAGTATTGTGTATTTGACACACTTTTAAAAGGTTAGATGTGTAAAAGGTTGCCCCTGATCAATAAGTGTATAATAGAAATTTGGATACAAGTTCAAGTGTTATTTTATGTATTCTGCCTATTGTTTTTGTTAAATATGTGATGCCTCTAATTTATGAGCTCCTGAATTGAGTCATCGTACATACTTTTTGACACAAACTTGTTATTCATCGATGAAATTGTTTGCCTTGCCAAAAGAGAAAAATTAATTGAGTCGTCTTCTGCAGTTGTGGTTACAATCAAGAAGTTCCAGCTTTTACTCATCCACCTTTTACCGATGGAATTCTTGGTCTGGATAATGGAAAATCAAGCATTGTATCACAATTGAGTGGGAAACTGTAGCTCCCAATAATATAATTATTGACTTATTGTAATTATGTAACTATTCAGACTCATCAATAAAGTCTAATAATAGCTCAGCCAACCTTTCTTTAGATAAAAATTTAATTTTGTTTTGAAGATGCAGAATACTTATCTCTTGCTCATCATCTCATTCTCCAATGACCATAAGAGCTTGCTCTTCTTCAGCTTCATCTTCTGAGTCTTCATTAGAGGTTTTACCCCAGCAGCAACCATAGCCTTGGTTGAACCTTTATTTCTTTTGGGTTGAATCTTCTTGTTTCTTCGTTCAACTATTTCTTTCTTCCACTCAATTTCTCAGTGAGGCAATTCTTGATCATGTGGTCAGTCTTACCACACATATAGCGACCGTCATTGGTCTGTTTCTTAGGAGCTCTTGACTTGTTGAAGTTTGTACCTTTTGATGAACCCTTTCCTCTCATCAGGTACTTTTTGAAATCTCTAATGATGAAAGCCATCTCATAATCTTCCAGATTTGAACCTTCTGTAATTTTGAGAGCTAGGCTTCTCTCCTTCTTGAGTGTATCAAACTTCCTAGTTTGCCTTCTCAATTCATAAGAAGTAAGATTTCCAATCAGTTTATCCAGTCAGAGAGTAGCCATATTCTTTGATTTCTGAATAGCAGTGATCTTGCTTTTCCAAACAATTGAGAGAACTCTTGTCAAGATTTTCTCAACCTTGTCTTCTTCAAGAATAATCCTTCCAAGAGATTTAAGTTCATTTGTCACTGTAGTGAACCTAGTATATATCTCTTGGATAGTTTCTCCATATTTCATAGTAAAATTTTCATATTGAGAATACATCAGTGTTTCTCTGGATCATTTCAGTTGAGGTGTTCCTTCATCGGTCACTTTCAAAGTGTCTCATATCTCCTTGGCAGTAGTACAGTTTTGGATCCTACTGTACTCATCTGGACCTAGTTTGCATACAAGCTATTTCTTGGCCTTAGCATTTTGCTCCCACTTTTTTTAGGTCATCAACAGTGCAATCAGCCCTTGTCTTTGGCACATCATCTCCTTCCTCATTTTTTATTGTAGTTGCCAAAGGACCACCACTGACTATGTCTCAGAGTTCATAGTCTTCTCCTATGATGTGATCCTTCATCCTATTCTTCCACCAAGAGTAATACTGTCCATTGAATAGTGGAGACCTGGCAGTGCATTGCCCTTCCGGTTCCCAGGTGGTGCAATCATGTTGATCTTTTCTTAAGGTATCAGCCACTTCAAGGATAACCCGCTATGATACCAATTGATGTTCCAAACGTCAATACCACACAAGAGGGGGGGGGGGAGGTGATTTGTGTGGTGCCCAATTTTCAATCTAGAAGAACCAGGTTCTTCTAGATGTTCTAACTATTTACTGTTGTGGAATTAAAAGTACAGAAATAAAGAATACAGAGATTTTTACGTGAAAAATACCTGGCTCAAAAGTAAAAAAACCACAACCTACTATTCACTAGGATTTTTCCAAACATCCACTAAAATTAATGAGCCAAAATAGTATTTACAAAACTCTTGTAGATCTAAGGATTAACTCTAATCCCAGTGTAGCACACAACCTCAACTGTTGCGAAACCTTCAAGTTAACTCTAACTTGAATACTCAAAGTACCTAATATAATTGGTTCTATGAAAGCTGGAAAGGTACAATTTTAAACCACCTAGTATAATTGAACTAGAATAAGAATAGACACAATGGAAATGGTTCTTCTATCTTGTTCAAGTAGCTTCAGGAGTGCACACTTAAATCTCACATAAATTGCTTGCGAAATTCGCTAGCTCTTTTGCACTTAATTTAGTTTAACTTCTGCGTATGTGCAATACTTGTAAAAGAGAACAATCACAGTTATTTAATGAGTTAGTAATTAGAGTTTGATTGATTATCAATTGCTGATCCTTTATCGAACTTGAGTCCTAGAACACTACAAACTCCAATCCTTATCCTTGATCCGTATTAAGTTCTCTTCTCATAAGGAGACTTCATCTCCTCATCCTTTATGCAACATTTTTGATTAGTTCATAAGATATTGTTGCTTGATCCTTGATACTTATCTTCTTCGCGTGCATCTCACATGTATTAGTAGATAACCAATGTGTCTCACATGATGGACCTGGTCCATGACTGAGTTTATTTTCCAATCTTCAAAACTTCATCTGAAATTAGGACAACATGAAACATTTGCTTCAGAGTATTGCAATGACTCTGATTGCTTCTAAACTATTTTCTTAAAACTACTTCTATTTTCAAACACTACTCCTACTCTTAGAACATTTAGGGTATTTCCCCTTTAGTGTAAGCATTGCTTAGGGGTACCTGAGGCTCCTCTAAACTTTGACTGACTGGAGTTGGCCTTTCAAGATTGCTCAAAAAGGGTTACTTTATAGGCTTCTCCTAGTATGAGCATTGCACGGGGTCCCTGAGGCCCTTAGGAACTTTGACACACCAGGATCTTGTTGGGTGCACTATGAGGTTATGGTGTTTGTGGATTGGTTGAAGGCCTAGTCTGCTAAGTGTATCTTTGGGCCCTTCCAGGCTACCTATAGTATACTATTACCATTCCTGTAATTTATTTACATTTGGCTTGCAATATTAATTACTTTGTAAACAAATATTGGGAAAATTAGTAAATTGGGAGGGATTATTATAGATATTTTTGGTGAGAATTTGGGTAGAAACCATGTCTTAGGTTATTATGACTGTTCGCATGCATTAGAAATCATGTTTCTTAGGGTTATTTACCTATATTAGACATCATGCCAATAGGTATTGCGTTATTTGTTCCTTTAGAAAGCTAAGTTTATAGTTTATTGACATGTTTAGACGCCATGCCTATAGGGTTTAAAAAATCAATCTTATATGTTTATACACAACGCCTATAAGCTTTTTGAAAATAGTCTTTACATGTTGCCAAGTTTTAAAACAGTTTCTGCATGTCAATAGAGTGTTTGAAAACCAGTTTCTGCAAATCTAAATCGGTCATTACACCTAGATAGCATGCCTATAGGATACAAGCTGCCTGTCTAAACTTGTTCACTGATTTACTGCACTCCTGATTAATGATTAGATTTCATGCTTATAGGACATCAATATTACAAGCCTAGGCAAGCCTGTAGGGCGACTAAAATCCTGCAAAACTATAAAACTATGCTATGTTATTTGTGATTACCCATATTCAACAAGTTTTTTTTAATAAACAGTTGGCAAACTGATTAAATTTTACACTCTGCTCTTAATTCAATAATGCATACTCACCGCTCACCTAGATATCCTATTCTAGGGTTTCTCTTGAATGTCTGAAAATCGTATTTGAGACGTGCATATGCTTGCTCTATTTGTGGGTGTAAAACTTGAGCCTTTTATTGTTCTATCTTTGGTCCAGTCCTAATTGTTTTGGTTGTCGCCTAGATTTTTCTCCTTTAAGTACCTTAGGATAGTCTAGAACTACCTAAATTAGAGGTCCTAAATACCTTTAGGGCCACAATGAAGGGACATGTAGTTCACGCATATGATATCTTTTAAGGTTGCTAGAACGCTTTAGGTTAGGACAAAGGGGAGGGAGTTGGGTAGTAAGGATATGATGACCTGTGCGTCAATGTCATGTGTAGCTCCTTATTGAGGAGTGATTCCCCAGCATTGCGTGGGTATGATCCTGTAGGCTAACTAACCTAGGACTCCCCTTTCCCCCTTCCCATATGTGTTTAAATTCTCTGAACCCGCTTTACATAAGTTGTCCAAATATCTTTACTTTCACTATCTGAACTTCCTTGATTATATATGCATGGGAAAGCTACTTTATTTTTCAAATACTTGTTGTCTTGTTAGTTGACTAATTTATATAGTTTAAGTTCAGCCAGGACCTACCGTTGTGGACCGCGAGGGGTGTCTAACACCTTCCCTCAAGGTTATTTCGAGCCCGTACCCTAATCTCTTGTGATGTAGACTAGTTCATGAGCTAATTGCTTTAGGTGCTCTAACGCACCATATTCTGTTAGGTGGCGACTCTTCAAATATCCAATTCCTAAAAGGAAACGAGTTGTTCCCGCATGAATGACGAAACCCGGACTTTCCCGCAAAAGAGAAAAAAAGGGGCGCGACAACTGTATCAATCTTTGGAACTCTATTTGATACACAATCCTTAGCAAGGGGAGGAGGTAGTATTGAATCATACTCAGCCCAAAGATCCTTCAGTTTTGTAAAGTACGCAGAAATATATGCAAATCCCTGGATAGCTGTAAAAGTCTCCTTATATATAGTAATAAAAGAGTGAAGCATTCACCTTGCCAAAACACTCCTTGAGTTATGCCCACACAGTTTGGGCATTAGATGAAAATAACACTCATGTCAATAGATCCTTGCTCACGCTATTCATTAACCATGAGTTAACAATTGCGTTGCAGCGATCCCATTGCTTTGCTAGGCCCACACCGAAATCACTCTTACTCGTGGATCCATTGGCAAGACATAACTTGTACTTTCCTAATAACGCAATTTTCATTGCTCCATTCCAAAGCATATAAGTTTCCCTATCTGTCAGTAGTAAGCCAAGATTCATCAGACCTGGAACATAGGGAGAGATGTAGGTATAATGGATGATTGTGATCGAGGACCACAACACCACCGATCACATCTCCGGCAATGACATTGCTGGTATTGTCTGAATTTTTCGAGATTGCCATGACAACAGATGAAAATGAAGCTTTGAATCAACAAAATATAGCTAATTTCTCTCAATTTTGAGAAAAATTAGGGTTTTGAACCAAAACAAATTAAGCGGTTTCTCTCGATTTCCTCTTTGAATTGCTTGAAGAAACCCCTAGAAATACTTAATTGATGGCTCTGATACCATGTCAAACATTGTGCATCGATGCAGGAAGAAACGCAGAATTGAGAGAAGAAGATCTGGGAGCAACACTGATTGTAATTTCTTAGAATGAAAAATGATGAGTTACAACTCTATTTATCTACCTTGCTCACTAACCGACTGGAACAACTAATGTCCAGCTGTACAAATTAACTCTAACTACCTATTAACTAAAGTTATCAATAAACTATGGTTAACTTAATTAACAGCTATTCTTTACATGTGTGAGGATCACCAAAGGGATTTCTAGTATTCGATAACTCAGCCTATTGCTTATGGTTTTAAGTTGAATGAACAAATTTTGTTGCAACCTGAACCACATTTCTTCATTCTTGAAGGAGCTTGTTAAGAAAGGCCCATGGGCGGACATGAGATGAAATCAAAGAAGTTTTTTGGTCCCTTGGGCCGAAAGGTGCTTGCGGGGTGGGGTGGGGGAGGGGGTGTTGGGGTTTTCCACGGCAAAACAATCATTGGAACTTTTGAAATGAGCAAGTTATATGTTGAGAAGTCGAGGCAAATACAACGTTATGGAATAAAGTATTGAATGCTAAGAAAATTAAGATTCAAAATTTGAAGGTGTACAGGTAATGAAGCTAAAATTTCAAAAAAAGGATCCGAATAAAATCAGTTACTAATGTGCCAACCTCCAACAGACGTTCTATAACCTAGAAAATTTATGAAGCAAATATAACGTCATCATTTGCTTGATCTTAATTGAAATCACTGTAAGTTATTTTTCTACATGTATGTGGCCCAATAAGATTAGACCCATAATTAATATTTAATTAATGAGCAAATCTCATCCGTCTGTTGGTTAATTGATGGACGTACCAGATTAACTGAGAACCTCTATAAATTGGTCATCTCCCCACCCTTTAGGGTTACTGTTTTTCCTCTCTTCCATCCTTAAAGTCGGTGGTAACGAAAGCTAGGGAAAGGGGCGAGAAACCAATTATTGATTAATGCTTCTGCTTAAAGATGATTACTCACGATTCAGGTATGTTTTCTATACGATTATATGTAAGATTATCGTGTTCAAAATCCTAGTAAAATTACAGTTTATGTTTACATGTGGTCTCACGAGCCTGAGATTGTTTGAACCGATAATCTTCGTTTACACGTTTTCAGTAGGAATAACACTATCGTGGCTTTAATTGAGAAAAGTTCTTCATCCAATTTGTAATTAGTTTGTCAAACAAAGTTCTTACAATGTAAGATTCAATATATTTTTTCTACTTGAGTATCGGCTTAGCACATATTCCTTGAACAATCTGTTGCGAAATCCAATAATTATATCCAAAGATATTGAGGCCGTCCACAGAAAGGTTTAAATATATTGAGTCTCTAAGTTTTCTGGTATTTTTCCATTAGGAGGATCTCCTATCCAATAAATTGTTTATTTAGAAGTTTAAAGTCACTGACTTCAAAATAATGCTTTCATAAGGATTGTGTTAAAGATTTGGTACTTGAGTTAGTAAATATAAAGAAGACAACTTTGATAATGTGGATTTGCTACGTACATATTCTATTATGTAAATCATATATGACAAATATAATATGACAATTTTATTGTGTATCTTATCAGTCTCAACCATTATGTTTTCGCTTTTGGCCATAATGTTTGTTTCTACTTTTGAATTTTTGGACAATTAAAGTGATAAGATATTAATGAATAATATATGTGATTAATGTTTATATAATTAGTTAATCATCAAAGTGATCAAACTAGTATGTTTTAAAATATTCACATGCATAAAATATTCTGATATTTATTTTATGTGTGCATTTATATTTATATAGTTTGTTAATCGCCAAAGTGACCAAACTAGTATGTTTATGAAAAATATGCAAAGATAAAATATAGTTTATCCATGAAAATAATGAAATACCTATAATTTAAAAATAGTGGATAAATTGATTTTCACTATTGCTAGAACTTAAGGATTTATCCAAAGGTGCATCTATTATTCTATGAATAGTGAGTATGATGAGGTAGATTAATATTCTTAGACAGACAATATATAATTTAAAAATAGTGGATAAATTGATTTTCACTATTGCTAGAACTTAAGGATTTATCCAAAGGTGCATCTATTATTCTATGAATAGTGAGTATGATGAGGTAGATTAATATTCTTAGTCAAATATATATTGTCTGTCCAAAGATGGCATATATATTTGGTTAAAAATATTTAATTACATGTTAAAGACTAAATGACATTTAAATTATGATAGTGTCTCGTAGTATTTACCCAAAGGAGTATTGCAATATGCTTTAATTGTTTTGTTGAATCCATATTGATTTGTGAGCGTGTATTATCTATTTTGCAGCTATTCCTTTTCATTTTTTTGCTTCGTCTGTTACTGTGTTCAACGGATTGAACTTCTCTGAATGGCATGAGCAAGTCCAGTTCCACTTAGGTGTGATGGATCTTGACTTTGCTCTAATGAATGATAAGCCCGCTGCCATTACTGATTTGAGCAGTGCAGATGAGAAGTCTTTCCATAAAGCATGGGAACGCTCTAACAAGCTAAGCCTTATGTTTATGTGAATGAATATTGCCAACAACATTAAGAGTACTATTCTACAAACAAAAAGTGCCAGGGAATACCTGAAGTTTGTGGAAGAATGTTTTCGTTCTGCAGATAAGTCTCTTGCTGGTACACTAATGGCCGAACTCACGACCATGAAGTTTGATGGATCGCGTATTATGCAATATCATCTCATCGAGATGACTAACATTGCAGCAAGACTTCAGACCTTGGGGATGAAAGTGGATGACTCCTTCTTGGTTCAGTTTATTCTGAACTCGTCACCTCCTAAGTATAGACCTTTTCAAATTAACTGTAACACTATTAAGGATACGTGGAATGTTAGTGAATTGTCCAATATGCTTACTCAGGAGGAGTCAAGACCTAAGAAACAAGGGAGTCATTCAATTAACCTCATGGGTCAAGGAGCTGGTAAACGACTTAAAGTGAAGGCCAACAAGTTCAAGAAGAAGAAAGCACCTGCTAATGCTCAGCAGGATGTTAACAAGGAACATAAGGCAGATACATGTCGTTTCTGTAACAAGGAAGGACACTATCAAAAAGATTGCCTGAAACGTAAAGCTTGGTTTGAAAAGAAAGGCATTCCTTACGATCCAAACTACAAATCCAAATAAGGATTTCTTCTTCATGGGAAATCGTATGAAGGCTCCAATTGAAGGCATAGGGACTTATCGTTTGATCATGGAGACTAGACGTCACCTTGCTCAATTACAGACTCTTTATTTACCTTCAGTTTCTAGGAATTTGATTTCTCTTTCAAGACTTGATGTTTCTGGATTTGATTTTAAGTTTGGAAATGGATGTTTCAATTTATATAAGAATGCTATTTTCTATGGTTCTGATTTTCTTAGTGATGGTTTATATAAATTGAAACTCGATATTGGATTTTCTGAATCCCTTCATAATGTTCAACATAATGTTGGAATTAAGCATAGTTCACTAGATGAAAGTTCTACTTACTGTGGCATAGACGTTTGGGTCATATATCCAAAGAAAGGTTAGAGAGATTTGTAAAGAATGAGATTCTTCCGAGTCTAAATTTTGCTGATCTTACTCTATGTTTGGATTGCATTAAGGGAAAGCAAACCAAGCATAGTAAGAAAGGTGCCACAAGAAGCACCCAGCTTCCTGAAATTATACACACCGATATTTGTGGACCCTTTGATGTTCCATTTTTTGGTGGAGAGAAATATTTTATCACTTCTATCGATGATTTTTCACGTTATGGATACATCTATTTTCTAAAAGAAAAATTTCAAACAGTAGATGCCCTCAAGGTGTTTGTTACTGAGGTTGAAAGGCAATTAGATAAAAAGGTGAAAATCATTAGGTCAGATAGAGGTGGTGAATATTATGGAAAATATAACGAGTTAGGACAATGTCCAAGTGCTTTTGCAAAGTTCCTCTAGGAACATGGCGTATGTGCACAGTATACTATGCCACGAACACCTCAACAAAATGGTGTTGCAGAAAGGCGTACTCGAACACTTATGGATATGGTTAGGAGCATGATAAGTAATTCCTCATTACCCAAATCATTGTGGATGTATGCTCTTAAAACCGCTGTATATTTATCAAACAGGGTTCCTAGTAAGGCAGTTCCAAAGACCCCTTTTGAACTGTGGATGGGAAGAAAACTTAGTTTAAGGGACCTGCATGTTTGGGGTTTCCCATCGGAAGCTAGAGTTTATAATGCACAAGAAAAGAAATTAGATTCTCGAACAGTAAATGGTTACTTAATTGGTTACACGGAGAAATCTAAAGGGTATGTGTTTTACTGTCCAAACCATAGTTCAAGGATTGTTTAAAGAGGTAATGCAAGATTCATTGAGAATGGTGAAGTTAGTGGGAGTGTTGAAAAGCAAAGTGTGGAAATTAAAGAGGTGAGGGTCAATATTCTATTAATTAGAAATGTGCCTACTTTCACACAAATATCAAATATTGCTCCAGTTGTTGAAGAACACTTTGACAACACCGAGCAACATTTGGGTGAAGCACTTCATGAAGAAACTAACTCACAATTATCTGACACAAATGAACCACAAGAATTGCCATAAAGAAAATTTCAAAGAGTTAGAAAATCGGCTATTTCGGATGATTACGTCGTTTATTTGCAAGAGTCAGATTTTGACATTGGTCTTAATAAGGATCTGGTTTCATTTTCACAAGCCATAGAATTAATGAGTCTAACAAATGGATTGATGCCATGAAGAAAGAGTTAAAATCCATGAAATACAATAAAGTCTGGGATCTCGTTGAATTTTCAGAAAGTTCTAAAAGAATCGGGTATAGATGGGTTTTTAAGACCAAACGCGATTCAAATGGCAATATTAAGAGATACAAAGCTAGACTTGTTGCCAAGGGTTATACTCAGAAAGGAGGCATTGATTATATAGAGACATTTTCACTGGTCTCAAAGAAAGACTCGTTAAGAATTATTATGGCTTACACCAAATGGATGTGAAAACTACCTTTCTTAATGGAGATCTGGATGAGGAAGAGTATATGGACCAACCAGAGGGTTTCGAAATTAAAGGAAAAGGTCAAATGGTGTGTAAACTGAAGAAATCAATATATAGACTCAAACAAGCCTCACGACAATGGTATATAAAGTTTAATGATATCATAACATCTTTTGGATTTGTGGAAAATACCGTTGATTGGGAGTAAGTTTATATTGTTAGTCCTATATGTTGATGATATTCTACTTGCTGCTAATGACTTACGTATACTGCGTGAGATTAAAGATTTTCTCTATAAAAATTTTGAAATGAAAGATATGGGTGAGGCATCTTATGTGATAGGAATAGAAATATTCCTTGATAGATCACAAGGATTATTGGGATTGTCTCAGAAAGGCTATATCTAAAGAGTTCTAGACAGATTTAACATGAACAATTGTCTGGCAGGAATTATTCCAATTCAAAAGGGGACAAATTTAGTCTCATGCAATATCCTAAGAATGATGTAGAGCGAAAGGAAATGGAATCAATTCCTTACTCTTCTATTGTTGGTAGTCTGATGTATGCTCAGACTTGCACAAGACCGGATATTAGTTTTGCGGTCGGAATGTTAGGAAGATATCAGAGTAACCCAGGAATTGATCACTGGAAAGATGCAAAGAAAGTTTTGAGGTACCTGAAAGGAACGAAGGATTACATGCTCATGTATAGGAGGTCCAAGCGTTTGGAAGTTATTGGATACTCGGATTCAGATTTTGCTGGATGTATTGACACTAGGAAATCCACGTTTGGTTATTTGTTCCAATTAGCTGAAGGGGCAATATCGAGGAAAAATGCGAAACAGTCTGTCATTGCTACATCCACGATGGAAGTAGAATTTATGACATGTTTTGAGGCCACAATTCATGCATTATGACTGCGAAAGTTTATTTCAGGACTTGGGGTTGTCGACACCATTACCAAGCCGCTGAAAATTTACTGTGATAATTCTGCAACAGTATTTTTCTCCAAGAACGATAAGTACTCCAAAGGTGCCAAACATATGGAAATAAAGTACTTTGCCGTCAGGGAGGAAGTTGAGAAACAAAGAGTGTCACTTGAGCATATTAGAACTGATCTCATGATTGCAGATCCGTTAACGAAAGGTTTACAGCCAAAGATATTTAAAGAACATGTACATAGAATGGGTCTTGGCTGTATATATGGCTGATATATTTATGATGTTTTGACACCCTGAGCTCGTTTATATGTTTCTGATATACATTAATAATTCCTTTTTCACGTAATGGTGTACACATTATTGTTTTGAGATATTACAGGATAAGTCTCAAGGATACATTATTGTGGACCATAATATTTTATAACTTATGAACCTGATGCAATAAATTACTAATGTTGTAGTATATGAAAGGGAGTATGTATACAAATTATATATAACCGCCATAACTCACATTTATTAGTTTATCGTATTATGGTATTTATGATGGACATTATAGAAGAGATTTGTTTATGCGCAACTAATGTGTTTATATTAGATATTAATATAATGTGATTATTGGGCCAAATGGGAGAATGTAAATTATTTTTCTACATGTATGTGGCCCAATAAGATTAGGCCCATAATTAATATTTAATTAATAAGCAAATCTCATCCGTCCGATTGGTTATTTGATGGGCGTACCAGATTAACTGAGTACCTATATAAATTGGTCCTCTCCCTACCCATTAGGGTTACTGCTTTTCCTCTCTTTTATCTTTAAAGTCGGCGGTAACGAAAGTTAGGGCAAAGGGCGAGAAACCAATTACTGATTAATGCTTCTTGTTAAAGATGATGGCTCACGATTCAAGTATATTTTCTATACAATTACATATAAGATTATCGTGTTCAAAATCCTGGTAGAATTACAGTTTATGTTTACAATCACAGCATAATTAGCAAGCGTAGAAAATCCTAAATTTATTGATAATTAAGATATTAAATCCCCCTTTTCCATAGAGCTCCTTACATCAACAACACTAGTATTGTTAACTGTTTGGCAAAATTCATGGGGAAATAATTTGGTTCGCAGTCAATGGTGGTTGAAATATTCACAGTCAATGGTGGTTAAAATATACTCATAACTTTCTGTTAAAGAAAGACAAATTGGACCCAAAAATTCTAACTTCCAATGGTAATTGAAATAACTTAGTGAATTTAACTATAATTAAGCCCTAAATAACTATCTTCTTGTATAATTTGGATGATAAAAGTGATAACAAAATGCTCTTATTAGTTCTTTTCATGCTTTGCAGGTTATATATGACCAGAGAAGGCTATGGAGTACTTTTGGGATCAAATTTGGAGAAAAAGAGGCCGATCATAAAATTCCGTCAAGTAAACCATCCGAAACAACTCAAGTTAGAACTGAAAGAGGACTGTCGCGGTTCCAGCGCGACCGAGGCAGAACCGCGGTAGAAGAGGGCTTCAGACAAAGTGAGAATCAGAGAGCATGTTTGGCCGCGATTTGACCGTGACCGCAACGGAGGCGGAGAACTTCTGGGACTAAAGTGCAAAACACGGAATTTTTAGCCAAAAAACTTATTTTAAACATTAGACTTCAACCAAGAGAGGCGTGTATTGATTTGGAGAGTATGTTGGCAAGGAAAACAATTGTGAGAGATCACCCAAAACATCTTTCTTCTTTTCTTTGATTTTTCTTGCAAGTTTTATGATGAATATTGTTTTAGCTTGTTTACCCATAGTTAAATCCTTTGTCTAAGGTTTTGATGGAACCTATTGGGGGATGAATTTCTTGTTTATGTGAATAAAAATTGCTTGTTTCAATCTCTATTTGTTCAACTTTGTGTTTGTTGTAGTAAATTGACAGGATCCTCAATTAGATGTGCTTATTTAGTGTGAATAACTCGGGAAGAGTGCATATTTAGGTTATTATTGAACAACACCACTCCTAAAGTATATGAGTGATCAATAACTGCGGGTTTAGAGGCGGTATTAGGGATAATCTTGGGTGCAATCTAAAGTGAACTGCGTTAATTAAAGCTAGCTAGTGTATCTCGGGAGAATGCATTTAGTATATTATTGTGATTACTCGAGAGAGATTTACGGTAAGATGAGCGTTCATGATTGATAGAGAGGTGTTGGTAAATTCGTATGAAACATAAACATAAGGGATTTCATCAATAGAGGAAGTCATTACCTTAGCGTTTTCTCATCATTGTTTACAACCTTAGCATCCTTAGTTTATAGATGTTTATTTACTTGCAATTTAGATATTAAAGACACCATCAACTGTGATTTAAACGTTTGGAAAAAATGGTTCTCAAGAGTTTAGTGGGTCTAAAGGTAGTGATTGATAGGTTAACTCTCTGTGGATTCGACTCTGGGTAAAATACTCAGATTATATTTGCAACGTCCGTAAAATCCATTTTATAAGGCATAGTTGGACGTGATCAATTATCAGCATTATAGTCCATCATCGTAAACTCAAAGAATCAAAATTAGCACAGGTGCATGAACTAAGAAGATATTGCTTTTGCTCTTAATTTACTTCCAATAGCTTTGCATTATGGTTAAAAAAATAAGTCAAATACAAACATGGCTGATGTCTCTTTAATAGTCTTGTTTAAAGGAATTGGAAAAGAAGCTACTAATGAAGTTACTATACGTCTTCCCCAAAACGAAATGGGATTTGTACTGGTCAAATCTGACCGCCACGACTAGGTTTCCCACAACCCCTTTAGCAATCGCGTAGTAGAAGTCAATGGAGTCAACTTCATTCCTCCTGCAAGATGTCCGACACATCGAAAAAAGCAATGTCTAGCCAGGACCAGAACGCACCACTAACCAAGCACGCCAAGTCATAGTGGGGGTGAGGAGGTTTGGAATATATATATATATATATATATATATATATATATATATATATATATATATATATATATATATATATATATATATATAGCCCAGGAAGGCTTTCAAGGCGGAAGGATTTCTTCATCTTTCTCATAGAAGAAAAATGAGATCAAAGCTCCATTCTTGTATTCTAACAGGAAAAACAATTGTAATCCTCATTCCTCATCCATCGATGAAGAAGGTAGTGTCGAATCTTAGCAATATTATTGATAGTTCATTCATGAATTACTATATACTAACGGCTGAGGGCAGATCCTCGTAATTGGGGTCTGGGCGAGGAGTTGGAATGGACTAGGAATTAATGCAGACAATCCGTAGCAAGAGCAAAATTGAGGAGTAACTCCGTATCAAGGACGAGGAGCTCGAATTGGGTAAGGGGACCACTGCAAAGTGTGAGTATTTGCAGGGCAAGTTGAGGTCTAACCAGTCAGAGATGGATCAGAACTTGGTCCGAGTCGAGGCGATGAGCGCAAAGTGGAGAGGGAAGTTGACCGCATTGGAGAGGAAGGTTGCTGGTCTGGAGAATATTGAGAGAGCCTGGTTTGATGCTTTAGTGAGGGTAGCAGCCTTGGAGGACACTATCTGCGTACTCCAATCTGAATAGGAATCACAGAGAGCGACAACTATTCTTAAGGATGCGAGGCTCGAGGAGCGGATTGGCACGATTGATCAAGAGGCTTCGGTTCTGGAGATCAGGTCGTAGCCCTGGCGGCGGAGAATGAGCGACTAAAGGCTCAGGTTGAATCATCTCCCGCTGCCATCCCCTGCAAAGTGCTTGAGATCATGGTTTATGCCGAAGCCCAGCGGGACATATATAAGGGTTTGTGGGAAGAAGACACCGCGGCTGAGGCTGCTTATGAAGAAGCGCGAGCGAAAGCTCGTATCAACTGTGGAAACGACGTGGCGACACCTGGAGCTATTAGGGGTGTAGATGGTGATGATGACTGTCACACCTCTTTTTTACACCTACCCCGAAGGATAATGTATAAGGGAGTTTTTCCATTTTAAGTGACATTATTCGAATCGGGATTATTTATTCAATTAGAGTCGCCATTTGGGAAAGGTTTGGCTTTTTGTGTCCCAAGTCACCGTTTTATCTTGAATCCCAAACCGAGAAAAAATTTTGACTTCCCAATTGGAGTCTGAGAACCAGAAATTCTAAGGAAGGAATTCTGTTGACCCGAGGGAAGGTGTTAGGCATCCCCGAATCCCGCGGTTCTAGCACGGTCGCTTAAAGGGCTACATATATGATTTTAAAACGTGTTGTAACTTATGTGCTTTTAACTTTAAACCGCTTTTATTATTATTTAAAGAGAATTGCAACGTCGTAAAAATGCGTCTCGAACCACGTCACATAAATGCACACGCAGTTTTCAGCACATTTCGACTTCGTTGAGATTTGGATTTGGGTCACATAAATGTGCACCCGTATCTAGGAAGGTAATATTATTTTAGAAGCGCGCCTAAAGCGACTAGCGTATTATAAACTTTTCGGAGGGTCGTGAAATTCGCTAAACGACTCGCCTGAGTTCTAAGTATTTTAGTGTAAGCATTTAATGAGGGCCCCGCAATTTGTGCATTTTGTTTGGCGATTCAACTCAGTTATATTTTTAAAGGGAATTAAAACTTAATGAACTACGAGTACTCAAATTTCAAGCTAAATAGAAATTAAGTATCACAATTACGTCACGGGAACCATACCGTAGCTATGACAATTTTATTAATTAGCACATCTAAAAACAACTGTGAACATCCTTTTTGCTCTAGATACGGCCAATACTAAGACTTGCCCCAAAATGACGAAAATCAAAGCAACACCAACCATTCACTACTGAAAAATTGGTCTACGGGTACGGTTGCAAATTCGTTCCCACAGATTGCCAAACCGTTGCCATATGGATATTGGAATGACTACAAGACAGTCACATCAGTCGGCGTAATCATAGGTCTGCTGGAACGGTTCTTGTAACGGTTTGCATCGCTGTGACAATAAATAGGTCTATTGTAATGGTTTTCCCTTTCTCTATTGGAACAATCATTTTTTTCAATTGGAACTGTTCAAAACCATTACTGTATTGTTTCTACATTGATTTTTAATCGTTTCCATATTATTTAAAGTAACACTTACGTAAGCTATTGCTTCGGTTATGTTGGATATAGCTACGGTTTATTTAGGCTAGCGTAACAGTTATATTTGTATTTGGAAATATTTATGAGACCTATTGCAATAGTTTACATTGTCTACTGGAACGACATTCATGTCCTATTGCAACCGTTCTGGTAGGCTATTGTATCGGTTAAGTTAAAACCAAAATATAGCATCTGTTATAAATAAATATTTATACATATACTAAAATTTAAATATATCAAAAAAAGAAACTATTAATAATACAAAATTATCTATAAAGCTAAATGTTCTACCCCATGAGTGCATAAGTTTAGTATATTTCAAGAGAGTAAATAAGTTTCAAAAATGTTGGTAACAAAAGCTTCCTAGAACATTCATCTATAAAAATACAAAATTCATTTCAGGTACGGTCTATGCCTTCATCGTCTTCATCGTTCATTTCTTGATAAACTCTACCTACAAAAGAGCATAAATAAAATCATTACCCTTCAACAGAATCCGGTCTAAGAATACTCAAGCATTTAACTATTTTTATTCTTCTTTTATTAATACAATTTATTCATCTCAACAAACTATACGCAATATTATAACAATTTGATATTATTACTAAGGACCAAGACTTTCAAACTATCAAGCTATGATGGCAAAGTAAAGAATAATGCATAAGAAGAATCATAAATATAATTACAAAACCAGCACGAAACATCAACTCATCGAACGTTAACGAATAGATAGATCACTCTCCTTTTTTTTCCCGATAAAGAAGTATGTAAATATAGAGAATGCATATCAATCCATGTGGCATGTATCCAGTAACTAGAATACTGCAAAAAACAAAAGGGCTGCCAGCAATAAGGTGGATATTGCATCTATTTTTCAGAACCCACGGGCAACCGTACCCGTAATTATAACAATTTTATTAATCAGCGCATCAAAAACAACTATGAACATCCTTTTTGCTCTAGATACGGCCAATACTAAAACTTGCCCCAAAATGACGAAAATCAAAGCAACACCAACCATTAGAGCCAAGTTAACGTTCACTGCCCCGAAATTGGCTTCACAGAAATTCGACAAAAGCAATATTCAACAAAACAATCTTCAATCATATTGGCTTCTTAAGATGCAGAGCACTATAACACTCAAATAACCCATGGCTCAAGATCATTATCATCTACTTCTTTGGATACCAATTTATGTAAGATATATGGACTTATATCTACATACATATGAACAATATATGGATAAATTATATGTTATGCGCTATCTTTTGGTTTGGCCTAATTTTGTGTCTTGTGGACATTAAGTTAAGGGGGCCAATGTATTGTCATATAAAGTGTAGGACCAATGTGTAGATACCCAAAAGGGTAACCTTAGTTAATGATGGGCTAACTAAGGTTACATATATGTAACCATGGTTACATGCTTGTGACTCTTGAGTTTGTAACTCATTTGTTATAAAGTGGGGGTTATGGTTCTCACATTATAGTAAGACAATTATCTTCTTCCTCCCATTGAATTAAGATAATCTCTTTCTTGTCTTGCATATTCTTGTGGAAAACCATACTCCAATTTGGTTATTGTGATTATATTGTTTGTTGTTTAGAAGAAGTTCTTGTGTTATATTCTTGTGTAAGACTTCAAGATAATCTTGAAGATAAGGATCAAGGAGCTTGCAAACACTTAGGACAATCTTCATTAAGGAGGACTAAGAATTTCCACAAATGGATTCAGGTACGCTTCCGCTCTTGATGTTGTAGTTCCAAATTATTAGATATGAAGGCTATTGTGTTTTAGTCGGAATCATTACTATAACAAATGGTATCAAAGCCACCTTCATATTTGGATAATTTGGATGTTCATAAGATTCATGTTATATAAAGTTCATGTTCAATTTAAGTTAGAATTTTGTTTATGAAATTCTAGTACCATGAAATAGCATGATTTTATGAATGTTATGTTTTTGATGTGTTTTGGTGTTTCAATATCTTGCTATCATTTCTTGAATTGAAACATTGAAATTTGCAAAATTTTGGTTAAATATCAACATGATTTCTTGTTTAAATTTCTTGTTGAAAACCTTTTTTAAGTCGTTGGACAGAATGCCAAAATAATCTATTATTGCCTTAGGATAATCGATTATTTTGATTTGTTAATCAAAATTTTGCAAAAAAGAAACAAGGAATAATCGATTATCAATTTTTGGTAATCGATTATGTCAATTTTTGTCGAAATTTTTTTTTGGGACAGAACAGTAGCATAATCGATTATGCATTGAGCATAATCAATTATGCAATTAAGTTAAGAAGTTTTCGATACAGAATGACTGAATAATCGATTACTCATTTTGAATAATCGATTATTCAAAGTTTTCAGCAAAATTTGAAAATAACAGTAAGCCAGAATAATCGATTATCAAGGACCTGATAATCGATTATCCTGGACCAGTAAGTCCTGATAATCGATTATCAAGGACCTGATAATCGATTATCAGGCAATTAAGTGCTGAAAATATTTTGTTTTGGATGTTTAATGAGGACATAATGTAAGAAACATTTTTTTTATAATTAATAAAACGTTTTAAGTCTTTTAAGTTTCAGATTTTAATTACATATTTATAATATGTCAATTAATATTAAGTTTTTTTTAAATTATTAATGTATTATACATTAATATTTAAGTTTTGAATATTGATTGTTTTAGTCCATCAAATTTCAGATTTTTGAATTGTCCAACTAAGTCTATAACAATTAATATTCAGATGTTGCATGTCAAGACATGTAACATATTCAGTTAAGATTCATAATATGGCTTAAGGAACTAAGGTTTTTTAGCATCTAATATTTTAAATTAGTCAATTGAAGCATTATGTTGCCAAAGTAACCTCTATTGTGTAGATTGATTAATCTTGAAATATAAGATGACTGTGGATGTTAGTCTTCCAGGCGTTTAACTCCGGCCCAAAGGAAGGTTGTTATTTGGCAAGAATTCGAACATGCTTGTGGTGATAAATATGTGACAATTATTTGGTTTTCCACGTGAATATTAAGTCGGCCCAAAGGAAGGCTTGATATGACAGGAGTTTATTGTCAATATTTGATCACTACACCAAGAGTACCACTTACAAGTTGATTTTCTGTCCAAAGACTAAAATCAATGTTGTGCTAGGTATCTTGTAATGGGATTTGCCTATTATGAATCTAAAAAGTACAGTTAAAGTTCATGTTATTGTAAGCATGTATTAAGTAATCCTTTTGTTCTACTTTCAGTTAATTCTTCTTCTGCTTCGATATCTGCCAACATCAATAGCATCCCTGTGCTTAACGGCACAAACTATAAGGAATGGAAAGAGAACATTATGATCGTTATCGGTTGCATGGATCTTGACCTTGCTCTTCGGATTGAGCAACCTGCTTCTCTTGAGGATACATCCTCTCCTGATGAATGGAGGGAGATGGAGAAGTGGGAACACTCGAATCGCATGAGTCTAATGATCATGAAACGTGCAATTCCAGAATCATTCAGGGGCACTATGAATGATGAAGCTAATGCCAAAGTTTTCCTTGAAAACCTTGAAAAGCGTTTTGAACAAAACGAAAAGGCGGAAACAAGTAAACTTGTTTCCATGAGGTATAAGGGCAAGGGAAACATTAGGGAGTACATTTTGGAAATGTCTCATCTTGCTTCGAAACTTAAGTCACTCAAGCTAGTATTACCTGAGGAACTTCTTGTGTACTTAGTTTTGATATCTCTTCCTGCACACTTTAATCAGTTTAAGATCAGTTACAACTGCCTGAAGGAGAAATGGACTCTTAACGAGCTCATTTCATATTGTGTGCAAGAGGAGGAAAGGATAAAGCAAGATAAGACTGAAAGTGCTCATTTGGCATCCTCTTCTAAGGATCCTAAGAAGAGGAAAGGTAAGGAAGTTGCGGTTGCAAGGCCCAAGAATAAGCAACATAAGGAACCTAAGGTTGAAATTACTAAATTAGGTTGCTTTTTCTGTAAGGGGACTAATCATGTAAAGAAGGATTGTACCAAGTACCACGCTTGGCGTGCGAAAAAAGATACATTTCTTTCTTTTGTTTGTTCTGAAGTTAATTTAATTTCGGTACCTAAGGATACTTGGTGGGTAGATTCTGCTGCTACTACTCACATAAGTATAACTATGCAGGGTTGCCTGAACTGCCGAAAACCAAATGATGGTGAAAGATACATCTATGTGGGTGATGGCAAGAAGCTGCCAGTTGAGGCTATTGGAAAGTTTAGGCTGTTGTTTAAGACCGGTTTTTATTTAGATTTGGATGAGACTTTTGTTGTACCGTCTTTTAGACGGATTTTAATTTCTGTTCCCTAATTGGACATATCCGGTTATTCATGTTCTTTTGGTGACAATAAAGTTAGTCTCTTTCAGAATTCAAATCTTATCGGTACTGGTCTTTTATCAACATTTGATAGCCTATATTTGGTTGATACAATAACCTCAAATAATGAAACCTTGCATACAAGTTTAAGTGGTACCAAAAGAAAATTAGCTAATGAGAATTCTATATCACTCTGGCATAAACGTTTGGGTCACATATCCATTCAAAGAATTCAGAAACTCGTGTCAGATGGAATTCATGATTCTCTTGATTCCTCAAATTCAGATATTTGTGTTGAGTGTATCAAGGGTAAACAAACAAACAAAATGAGATTAGGTGCTAAGAGAGCTTCGGACGTCTTAGAATTGATACATACGGATATTAGTGGGCTATTCCCTACTCCTTGTAGGAATGGTCAACAATACTTTATCACATTCATAGACGATTACTCTCGTTATGGGTACCTATATCTTATTCATGAAAAGTCCCAATCCATAGACGCGTTCAAATCATTTAAGGCTGAAGTTGAAAATCAACTAAGCAAAAGAATTAAATCCGTTAGATCTGACCGTATAGTGAATACTATGGCAGATATGATGGTTCAGGTGAATAACGTCCAGGGCCATTTGCTAAATTCCTAGATGAGTGTGGGATCGTCCCTCAGTATACTATGCCAGGAAGTCCTACGATGAATGGTGTAGCTGAGAGACGAAATCGGACCCTTAAGGATATGGTAAGAAGTATTATTTGTCGTACTACTTTACCAGACTCACTCTGGGGTGAAGCTTTAAAAACCGCTGCTTATATTCTTAATAGAGTTCCAACTAAAGCTACAATCAAAACCCCATATGAACTTTGGACTGGGCATAAACCCAGTATTAGGCATTTACACATTTGGGGTTGTCCAGCTGAGGCAAGGCCTTATAGGCCGAATGAAAGGAAACTGGATGCTAAGACGGTTAGTAGCTATTTTGTTGGATACTCTGAAAGGTCCAAGGGTTTTAAGTTTTATGATCCCACTTCAAGAACTATTTTTGAGATGGGTAATGCTAGGTTTTTTGAGGATATTGAGTTTGGGGGTGGGGAGATAAAGTTGTTAGAGATTTTGTCTTTGAGGAAGAACATGTGTCTTTCCCTCAAGTTGTTGATCTTGGTCAGGGTGTTCTCACTCCTGACACGGATCATACAACTCCAGTTCAAGACAATCTCGAAAATATCCCAAATCAGGATCCTGAAATTACTAATGAAAATCAAACTTAACAACCTCAAGAAACTGAAGTGCCATTAAGGAGATCCACTAGAGAGAGGAAAAATGCAATTTCGGATGATTATGTTGTATTTCTCCAAGAACAAGGAAGTGATATTGGACTTGAGAAAGATGATCCAATCAACTTCCGTCAAGTCATTAAGGGTTCTAACTCTCAAAAGTGGATTGATGCCATGAATGATGAGATGAAGTCTATGAGCGATAATGACGTTTGGGAGCTTGTTACATTGCCCGAAGGTATTAAACCTATTGGTTGTAAATGGATTTTTAAAACCAAAAGGGATTCAGGGGGCAATGTTATTAAGTATAAAGCTCGTCTTGTCGCAAAAGGCTACACTCAAAAGGAAGGCATTGATTATAAGAGACTTTCTCTCCAGTTTCATCGAAAGACTCTTTCAGGACTATAATGGCACTAGTAGCACATTTTGATCTTGAGCTTCATCAGATGGATGTTAAGACACGTTTCTCAATGGTGACATTGAGGAAATAATTTATATGGTGCAACCTGAAAACTTTGTTTCGGATGAATCAGAGAAAAAGGTTTGCAAATTAAAGAAATCCATCTATGGGCTCAAGCAGGCTTCCCGTCAATGGTATTATAAGTTTCATGCAGTCATTACATCTTTTGGTTTTGAACGAATGTTGCTGATGACTGTATATACCATAAGTTCAGTGGGAGTAAGTATATTTTTCTGGTTTTATATGTCGATGACATACTGCTTGCCTGTAATGATATAGCATTATTGCATGAAACTAAGAAATTTCTTTCAAAGAAATTTGAAATGAAAGATCTTGGTGAAGCTTCTTTTGTATTAGGAATTCAGATACAACGAGATCGCTCCAAAGGTGTTCTCGGTCTGTCACAAAAGGGCTATATCGATAAGGTTCTGAAAAGATTTGGCATGCAGGATTGTAAACCAGGCAACACCCCTATTGCTAAGGGAGACAAGTTTAGTCTCAAACAGTGCCAAAATAATAATTATGAAATTTCGGAAATGCAGAAGACGCCTTATGCTTCGGCTGTAGGTAGTCTGATGTATGCTCAGGTATGTACATGACCTGATATAGCATACATTGTTGGGATGTTAGGCAGATATCTTAGCAATCCGGGAATGGACCATTGGAAGGCAGCCAAACGGGTCATGAGGTACTTGCAGAGAACAAAGGATTACATGCTTACATATCGGAAATCGGACCAGCTTGAGATCATTGGGTATACCAATTCCGATTTTGCTGGATGTCAGGATAGTTTGAAGTCTACTTCAGGCTATATTTTCATGCTTGCTGGCGGTGCTATCTCTTGGAGAAGCATTAAGCAAACTCTTACGGCCACTTCCACCATGGAAGCGGAATTCATGGCATGTTATGAAGCATCCAATGAGGCATTATGGCTGCGGAATTTTGTTGGTGGACTGCGAATTGTTGATAGCATCAAAAAGCCAATTAGGCTATTATGCGACAACAGATCGGCAGTCCTTTATGCTAATAACAACAGTAGTTTGACGAAAGCAAAACATATGGACGTCAAATTTCGAGTTGTTAAAGAAAGAGTACAAAATGGATAATTGTGCATTCAGTACATTAGTACAAACTCCATGCTTGCGGATCCGCTCACTAAGGAATTGACACCAAAAGTATTTCATGAGCATATTGCTTGTATGGGTGTCAAATCAGATAAGGATTATGTATTTTAGTGGGAGTTTGTATTGTACATTTATGTATTGTCCATTATATTCAGAAATTCAGTAATTCAGTTATATATGCGCAGATATTCAGTTTTAAAATTTTTTTTGTACTCTT
The DNA here is from genome assembly GCA_034376525.1 of Nicotiana benthamiana. Taxonomy (NCBI): domain Eukaryota; kingdom Viridiplantae; phylum Streptophyta; class Magnoliopsida; order Solanales; family Solanaceae; genus Nicotiana; species Nicotiana benthamiana. The sequence goes on from CM067338.1 coordinate 116,121,232, forward strand.
ACAGTTTATGATTGATCTCAATAAAGAGAACCAGTTGGAAATAGACATTCTATTGACCACACTTTATGTTATTTCCATGCTACATACCTACACTTGATCCATGTCGTTGGTTATATTGATATACGTGATCTATGTTGGTTCTAGTTACGAATGAGTAACGAAGAGCTCTTAGTTCCTATGTTGTTATGATTGATGGACCGGATTGTTCATAACAATTTTATTATGATGGCAATTTTGAGCTCCTAAGGTTATATTGTAACATATAATGCTAAGGTTTGTACATATGTATGTGTATCTCGTCCAAGTGGGAGATTGTAAGATATATGGACTTATATCTACATACATATGAACAATATATGGATAAATTATATGTTATGTGCTATCTTTTGGTTTGGCCTAATTTTGTGGTCTTATGGACATTAAGTTAAGGGGGCCAATGTGTTGTCATATAAAGTGTAGGACCAATGTGTAGATACCCAAAAGGGTAACCTTAGTTAATGATAGGCTAACTAAGGTTACATATATGTAACCATAGTTACATGCTTGTGACTCTTGAGTTTGTAACTCATTTGTCATAAAGTGGGGGTTATTGTTCCCACATTATAGTAAGACAATTATCTTCTTCCTCCCATTGAGTTAAGATAATCTCTTTCTTGTCTTGCATATTCTTGTGGAAAACCAAACTCCAATTTGGTTATTGTGATTATATTGTTTGTTGTTTAGAAGAAGTTCTTGTGTTATATTCTTGTGTAAGACTTCAAGATAATCTTGAAGATAAGGATCACGGAGCTTGCAAACACTTAGGACAATCTTCATTAAGGAGGACTAAGAATTTCCACAAATGGATTCAGGTACGCTTCCGCTCTTGTTGTTGTAGTTCCAAATTATTCGATATGAATTGCTATTGTGTTTTAGTCGGAATCATTATAATAACAAATTAGCCATGTAACCAAAGAGTCCAATGAAAAAAAAGAGAATTCACATAAAGGGTTGCTATAGTCAGTGAATAGAGAAATAACATTCTAATGAGTTGTATTAGGTATCACATTAGATCCATGAACTATACCATGAAAATGGACTCTAATTATTCTGTTTTTATCAAATTGAACCCCCAAGTTTAACCACAAATATGTCGGCTGAAGACAGATCCGCAAAGACGGTAATATGTTGCTCGCCAATCTTTTCCAACTCACAGGGAAACAAAACGAATTACATCACCCATTGGTTTATAGCAAAAGCACACCTTCACTTTAAATCAATAACCTCTTTAATTACACTCCAAATGGCCCAACTACGTAAACTATACTAGAATTGAAATGGTGTCCAAACTCATTGAAAGCCTTTTAACTTCAAATCTGCACCCATCAACTACTCTTAGTTTTTGGTTTTGTGCTTTAAATGAACATGCCGTAGCGAATTCAAGCAGATCCTCTATCAACTAACTAACAACAATATTCTTAAATGAAAACGGAAGTCGGATTACTTGCTATAGACATTGTGTTTCACATTAACTCAGAATTTGTTCGTTACACATCAAGTAGCAGTAATCGGAATTCAAGCAGATTCACAAAATCAAACAGAAGTTTAACAATTTTTAATCATTCGATGAAGGTGTAATACAAAGGAGTCGAGAACTCACCTAATCGAACAGCAACAAAACGACTGAAACAGGCCAAATGAAGAGCCGAAAACAGTTGCGATAGTGGGAGCTCGATCAATTCCTCAGCAGTCAACAGCAGCGTGAAGACAGGATTTCTGATCTCAAAACACTACTTGGAAACACAGAAGATTGAAGCAAGTAGCAGTAGTTCCAAGCAATTGCTGAGAATTTTTCTTTTAAACCTATTTTTCTCTATTTTTTTAGCAAACATTTTGTCTCCAAACTTTGAAGAATGCGAGAATCTCGAAGTTATGAATCTTCGAGCTGTTTTTTTTTGTTTACAATTTTGACTATTTCTTCTTTTTGGTCTTGCTAATGGCTGAATCTGGTTCGTTGTGGTTGTTTGAAGAAGACGGAGGTGGGACCGTTGGTGAATGCCGGATTTCTGGTGATTTGGTGGCTGGAGGGTGAAGCCCGAAGCTATGGTTGTTGATTTGGAGAGGGGATCGAAGGGTCTCCCCTCGTTTGTGAAGAAGAAGACGGTAGGGGTCTAAGTGTTTGGAGAAGGTGAAAACCATTGTTCAATTTTTGGGGTCTGATCTCTATATGTGTGGGAGATCTCCCTGAGAATGGAGAAGAAGGAGAGAAGAAATAGCTGGAATCCGAGAAATGGGAAAGGGTCACGCTATTTTTGTGTCTCTAATTTGGAGAGCTATATTTTTTTTTGTTTACAATTTTGACTATTTCTTCTTTTTGGTCTTGCTAATGGCTGAATCTGGTTCGTTGTGGTTGTTTGAAGAAGACGCAGGTGGGATCGTTGGTGGATGCCGGATTTCTAGTGATTTGGTGGCTGGAGTGTGAAGCTAGAAGCTATGGTTGTTGATTTGGAGAGGGGATAGAAGGGTCTCCTCTCGTTTGTGAAGAAGAAGACGCTAGGGGTCTAAGTGTTTGGAGAAGGTGAAAACCATTGCTCAATTTTTGGGGTCTGATCTCTATATGTGTGGGAGATCTCCCCGAGAATGGAGAAGAAGGAGAGAAGAAATAGCTGGAATAAGGGTCACGCTATTTTTGTGTCTCTAATTTGGAGAGCTATATTTTTTTTTTTGTATACAATTTTGTCTATTTCTTCTTTTTGGTCTTGCTAATGGCTGAATCTGGTTCGTTGTGGTTGTTTGAAGAAGACGCAGGTGGGATCGTTGGTGAATGCCGGATTTCTAGTGATTTGGTGGCTGGAGTGTGAAGCTCGAAGCTATGGTTGTTGATTTGGAGAGGGGATAGAAGGGTCTCCTCTCGTTTGTGAAGTAGAAGACGCTAGGGGTCTAAGTGTTTGGAGAAGGTGAAAACCATTGCTCAATTTTGGGTCTTGTCTCTGTGAGTGCGGGGTATCTCCCTGAGAATGGAGAAGAAGGAGAGGGAAAATAGCTGGAATCTGAAAAATAAAAAAGGGGTCACGCTATTTTCCGTGTCTCTAAGGGAAAGGGGTTTGGACGAGGTAAGTGACGGATTGGGCTGTTATTGGGTCAGATATGTGAGGGGATAATTTGGGCCTAATCAAATTCAATTAAAATGACCCAGAAAATTGGTCCTTTATTAAGCAGTCATTTTCCTTTTGTTATTTTTTCATTTTGTAATTACTTCTTTTACTGCTTTTATTTATTTTTGTTTTTATTTAGCATTTTTATATTTTTCTGATTTTATTAAAAATACTAAATTAAAATTTAAAACCGATTTAACATTAAAATTTAGATGTTCCTAATTTCCCATACACTAATTCCTAATTTAAATGCAAACTAAGACAAATTTAAACGAAAAATGCAAAAAGTACCATTTTAGTTATTTTCTTTGTATTTTATTCTAAAACAACTTAATCACTAAATAATCCTAAAATATGAAATTAAACCCAAAATACAAATGCCAAATGTATATTATTTATATTTTTATATGAATTAAAATGCATAAATAAATGCAACAATTAGCAGAAATATAACACAAAATTAACAAAATTGTAAAATAATGAAAGAAAAATTCATTTTGCTTGAATTTGGGAATAATTCATTTAGGAAAAAATCACGTGCTTCGACTGCTTCTCTTTACCCAGAAACACGGAGAGTTTTCGTGCAAAGATAAGTAAGCGGAAATGAGCCATTTTTGCTCGTTTGAATATTCTGTTGTGAAGCATTTTTGAAAGAGTTAATCGTACCCTACTTGAGAGGTTGTCTACATATCCTTGGCTAAAAAGTAATAAGGTCAGTATAGTTCGGGAGTCTCGGTGGCTGTGACTACCGAAAAACCGTGATTTTATTGTTGTTGCTGCTGTTTCTGCTTGCTGAGCTCCTTATTACATCAAAACTATAAATAAAAAGCCAAACTAGCTTAACCTATCAACTATGAGTTACAAGATTCCTATCTATAAATCTCTTGAAACTTGATCTTGAGTCTTGGCTAGCTCTCGTTGCAGGCTCCGATCTAAATCTTGATGCTCGTCAGCTATAGATGTTGGTTATTTCTTTAGCTTTGGATGAAGGCGGACATGTGAAGCATGTGACTTCAATCAAATTTTGAGCAGTCCGCATCCTTATCCATTTCAGCACTTTGAATTTATTTTCTTTTTTTGTTCTTATTTTCTTCTCTTTATTTTTGATTGAGACTCATCCTTTTGATCATCTCGAACCCCGATGCCACGAGATCAAACCTGTTTAGACACCAAAAGTAGCAAACGAACGAAATTTTTCTACCCCAATTTTCACTAGGAAATATTTCGTGAGATATTTGTGACAAAACTCTGAACTCATTCTCATTTTTTTCCTTTTGTTTTTACTTATCTATGATGGAACCAATGAGGGGATTGAAAGCCCCATGTATAAAATGCGCAACTCGGGTATTGGAGCCCTAACGTTGGAAAAAGGTAAAACGCTAGACTCAGGGATTTGAGTCCAAATGTTGGCTAAGGAGAAACGTTCAACTCAGGGATTGGATCCCTAATGATGGCTAAGGAAAAAAGCTCAATCCTGGAGCCTTAATGTTGGCTAAGGAAAAACTTCTCAACTCAGGGATTAGATCCCTAATATTAGCTAAGGAAAACAACTCAACTCATGGATTGGATCCCTAATGTTGGCTAAGAAAAATCGCTCAACTTACAGATTGGAGCCTTAATGTTGGCTAAGTAAAACCTGCTCAACTCAGGGATCAGAGCCCTAATGTTGGCTAACAAAAACTGTGAAACTCAGGGATTGGAGCTCTAATGTTGGCTAAAGAAAAACCGCTCAACTTAGGGATTGGAGCCCTAATGTATGCTAAGAAAAACCGCTCAACTCAGGGATTGGAGCCCCAATGTTGGCTAAAGAAAAATCGCTCAGCTCAGGGATTGGAGCCCTCATATTGGCTAAAGAAAAATCGCTCAACTCAGGGATTGGAGTCCTAATGTTGGCTAAAGGAAAAAATGCGGGCTGGCTAAAAGGAAAAAATGCGGGCTGGCTAAAATGAAAAAATGCTCAACTCAGGGATTGGAGCCTATTGTTGGCTAAAGGGAAAAAACGCTCAACTCAGGATTGGAACCCTAATGCTGGCTAAGGGTAAAATGCTCAACTCATGGATTGGAGACTTAATGTTGGCTAAAGGAAAAACGCTCAACTCAGGGATTGGAGACCTAATGTTGGCTAAAAAAACGCTCAACTCGCAGATTGGAACCCTAATATTAGCTAGGAAAACTGCCCAACTCAGGGATTGCAGCCCTAATATTGGCTAAACGAAATCGCTCAACTCAGGGATTGGAGCCCTAATGTTGACTAAGAAAAACGCTCAACTCAGGGATTGGAGCCCTAATGTTGGCTAAAGAGAAAAACACTCAACTAAGGGATTAGAGCCCTAATGTTTGCTAAAGGGAACAACGCTCAACTCAGGGATTGAAGCCCTAATGTTGGCTAAAGAGAAAAACACTCAACTAAGGGATTAGAGCCCTAATGTTTGCTAAAGGGAAAAACGCTCAACTCAAGGATTGGAGCGCTAATATTGGCTAAAGGAAAACTCAGGGATTGGAGCCCTAATGTTCGCTAAGGATAAAACTCTCAATTCAAGGATTGGAGCCCTAATGTTGCCTAAGGGTAAAATGCTCAACTCAGAGATTGGAGCCCTAATGTTGGCTTAGGTAAAAAAATGCTCAACCGAGGGATTGGAGCCATAATATCGGCAAACAAAGTACCAAGTTGATGTTGGGAATTCTAAACTATCCTTTTGGGGGGATTTTCCTCTTTGTTGTCTATTTTTCATTCTTTTTTTTTCTTTTTTGATAAGATGCAGGAAAGAACTTGGAGGAAACTTCCCTTTTGCATTGATTGTTTGCTGCAAAGTTGTTTCAGCGCTTGCGCTTTCTTTTCTTTTGGCTGCACTTGCTTTTTGCACGGTCGCCTAGATTGCACCTGTTTCAATTTTCAAACAAAGAACAATTGTTAGTTTGAAATGGTGGTTGGCATTGTGGCTTTCATTATTTTGATCCCCCCTCGACTTCTTTGATGAAGAACTCATTGCAACTGCTTGTTTCCTAGGGAACGATCTCATTTCAGGCCCTGAGAACTTATGGTTTTTCCAGAATTTGCCATGACAGTTGGTCGGTGGAACTCAACCTTTTTGAATTTATTTTGCCTTCGTAGGCCTTTCCTTTCTGACATTCCTTTTCTTTCCCCCTTTTTTTTTCTTTTCGTTTTTTTTTCTTCTTTTCTTTTTTCGGAGCATGGGAGAACTTTTCGCTCCTCCAACTTGCTGTAACGGCTAGTCACGTGGGACTTACCTTTTCCAAATTTATTTCACCTTCGTAGGCCTTTCATTTCTGGCTTCTTTATTCCAACCTTAGCTTCAGAGCATTTGGGAAACTTTGGCTTTTCAAATCTTTGCCGAAACAGTTAGCCTTGTGCCACTTGACCTTTTTCAACTTCATTTTGCCTTTGTGGGCATTTTGACTTTGATTTCCTTTCTTCCAAGATTTTTCAATTCTGAACAGCTGCCATGGCCTGTCGAGGTCGCCCTGATGCACCTGAGGATGGGTGTTTTTTGCATGTTGGCTTGTATCAAACGAAAGCCTTGTAAACCAGTCTTGCCATCCTTTCTTTGTCCTTGGTTTCGGAACAGTGTTAGACCGAAAAGGATTCAAAGAAACAAACAATTGAATGGAGAATGAGTTTAAACCAAGAAGCGTCCCTTTCAGGGAAAGGAAAGAAGGACTTATCTAGAGTATATGCAGACTTCAATAAAAATGGCATGCCTTTTGGATTGGATGTCTGATCTGCGTAAACCGTCCAACTCTCAGAAATTCATCACCATTTTTTGCCTCAAAATCGAGAAACTTGCCAGGACTCTATCAGTGCCGATGGCTGTGAGGATCCTCTTTGCGATCAAGGGCGTCATTTAGGGTTTTTTACAAGCTGACCTTTCTCATTTCTCTTCTCACTATCGCCTTATAGTGCCCGTGTAGGTTTTCACTAACAAGACTCTCATTTTGATTTTCTCTTTTTACCATCGCCTTACGGTGCCCGTGTGGGTTTTCACCAATAAGACTCTTATTTTATTCCTCTCATTTTGGATTTCATCGAATCCAAGTAGCTACATTCTTCAATCCTTGAATCATTCTTAACGATTGATCGAAAGTACTTGAATAGGATTTGGGGGTAAAAAGAGATTGGATGGAATTACAACGTTGGAACCTTTATAGCGACCTGTCGCCGAACCATTATAATTTTGCCCCATTTTGCTTTCGGGAGGACATTGTATTTTTGGTGTGACTGAAACCAATAGATAGGCTGCCTTCGTATCTTTTCAGAATCAAGTCGAACGTAGTTCAAGATAACATTTTGTTTTTTTATTTTCTTTTGTTTTTCTCTTTCTTCTTCCCTTCCTTTTTTCTTTTTCTTTTTTCATTTTCATTGTCGTTTCTTCCTCTCATTTTTATATCTTTCTTTTTCTTCTCCTTTTTTCATCATTTTTTTTTCGTATATCATTTTTTCAATTTTTTTTCTTTAATAACACTTTCAGGTTCCAAAAAAGGTAATAAAAAAAGAGTAATCGTCTCAATGGGTTTGCAAAGGGTTGAATAGTGGTTGGGTAACTAGAATGAAAGCCTTCGTCATCCCAACGGGAGAATATTATAACTACATAGAGGATCCAATATAATACCTTTTGATTTCTCAACCTTTCTGACTTGCTCCTCCGAAACCAAGGTCGAAAAGATTGAAAAAATCAGTCATTCACAACCACTGATGAAGGATTCCTCGAAAAGTTAGGATATCATATAGGCCTTTATGTCCCTGACCTGTAAATGGACCTTTATGAGCTTCTAAAATATCTTTTAGTCCATGACCAATACCCCAGTTGGTCCTATACATGTGACCCGCTATCAGGAAAAGAATTGCAAAAGCTAAATGGTGATGGGCAATATCAGTCAGCCACAGACCCCCAGTTACTGGATCTAATCCTCCACGAAAAGTAAGAAAGTCCGCATATTTTGACCAATTCAAGGTGAAAAATGGGGTTGATCCCTCGGCAAAACTGGGATAAAGTTGAGCCAAAAGATCTCGATTCAAGATAAATTCAAGAGGAAGTGGTATCTCTTTAGGATCTACTCTAGCGTTTAGAAATTGGTTAATCGGTAAAGATACATGTACTTGATGCCCCGCCCAAGAGAGAGACCCAAGTCCTAGTAGCCCTAGCAAATGGTGATTACCGGGAGTTGAAGAGTAAGAAAAAGTCTTCCCCTTAGACTTTTAGACCTGACCAAGAGAAGTAAGACCGGCAGCCAATAACTCAGAAAGAAAGGTCCCTCGAGCTTTCTTAGTAGTTGGACGAGTGCTCAGATCAAGACCGAAAGACATATGGACTGCTTGGCCCGGACCAAAAAGAAAGAGCACAAGCAGGACTCCCTGCACCCGCATGAGAGATTACTTTGAATCCATACCGAAGAGAATTATTGTTTTGCACGCCTACAGAGAGAGACTCCAAAAGTACCGACGCTCAATCGAAAGAAAGAGAAATCAACTATATGCTTAACTCATGCCCCAGGAATCCCTAGACACAGATAGAGGGTACGAGCTAATCTTTTACTAGAGGGAAAGCTGGCGAAAAGCATAGAGCGTGCGTGCTACGCTCTCGCCCTCCTTCCATCTGCGGAGGCGGGAGAAAAAACGTAATTCCCCGGTGTCATAGGTTACCTTTCTATCTTCCTCCCCCGTGACGTTCCCAAAGCGATCGCTATCCTTTCTTGCTTTCTTCTTGTCTTGAATTTTTATAGAATGACTTTATCTCAGGTATAGTTGGTTAGAATGAAGCGTTAGTAGATTTAGCAAGTGTGTCGGGGATGCGGCTCGGGTATAATAGTTCTGGACGCCTAGCATGAAAGAGCCTTCTCTGGTAGCAGCACTATACCTTAGTATCTCTCCTTCACTCTGGAAGGGTAGGTTCCAAATCGACAAGACCTCCTGTCCCAGAATCTGCTCATTTTACACCAACTAAAGCGGAACTTAATCACCAAAGTAGAGTTGTATAAAGTCACCTTTCAATGGCTCCCTTAATTATGTGCGAGGAATTGCCCTATTGAGTAATGGGAAGCGGGCTAGTCCCCGAAAATGCCCCGCCCGTAAGTTCCTTTGTCATTGGGGAAAAAAAACATTAAGTCATCCATTTCGGGAATTTGCTTGGGGGGTATCCAGTCTGGCGGATAGAGTCCCATCACTTTCGTGATGGTTCACTCCGTCTTAAAGTTGATGAGTAGTCCCATTTTTTATTGTAAAGTAGCAGGTTTTGATTATCTTTTTATGATTACGATTCCAGTATTAAATATCTCCGCCTCCCATTCCTTTATCAAAGTCTAGTACTTATGGGCGCAAGTCAGTCTCTTCAAGTGGAAGCAATCATAGGGGGTTCGGGTCTGAGGTAAGCCTTCCTCTATCATTGGTAGGCAAAAAAGGGGTAAGCCAACGGGATCCCCCATTTCGAAAGGTTACTAGGCCGGCTGTTAGGTCCAAAGTTGTATACCACTTCTATGGTGCCGATAGATTCACTACTTCAACGCTGTTATCGGACATATAGTTGAATAATATAGTGTTGGGTCCTGAGGACCAGGATGGCCGAAGATCAAAACCTAAATGTGCCAGGGGTTGATAATCGAAGTCTGGGCAATAACGATTAAGGAATTTGAGCGCTGATGTAGCTAAGAGCCACCTTCATAGTCAATTCATTAGGATCGAAGCGATTGCAGCGAAGAATTGATCTGAATCGAAGCACTTCGTCTATAGGCATTGTAGAAAGTATAGAATATGAACCTAATCGTTCTTCTTGAATCGCTCCAGTACGATGAACCGGGGGGGTCCGCCAGAGAAAATGCAAGACGATAGAAGAGTTCGCTCCGCCGCGTATGATCCTCGAATCAACCACGACTACCATCTGCGGTCCATTTTTGTTGGAAAGTTCCTGCATAAGTTTTCGGATCCTCAAAAAAAAGCTTTTCTGGGGACGCGCTGTTCAAGTCGAGTTTCCTTATTGTCCCTTCCAAGACATCCCTTCTAACTTCCCTATTTCCAAAGGAAGAAAGAAAGGTCGAAAGCTCTCTTTTGAGAGCCTCTTTTGTTGGGCTCGGCGGCTTTCCAAAAATTGAGATTTGGCCGTAGAAGGATCGAATTGTATCCAAAGAATAGGGGGATACAAAAAAGTAATAAGAGAGGCGCACAGACCAGTTAATCGTATCGGTCGTATTCTTGAATTTGGAATGAAAAGAGGACCACCTAATCCCAGCATAGGAGCCTATGGTTCCATTCTTGTTGTTGCTGGAGGTACACATCCCTCTTCTCGGTGTGGAACGATATACGAGAAATAGATGCTCAGCCTGCAATGTTCGATAACGGCGCTGAAGTAGTGAATCTATCGGCACCATTGCAGTGGTATACAACTTTGGACCTAACGGCTAGCTTAGTAACCTTTCGGAATGGGGGATCCCCGTTGGCAACAACCACGGTAGTAGTTGCGGAACTACTGGGCCGGGAGAGGACAACCTCTTGTTCCTGCTCCTCTTTCTTCTCTTCAGGGACGGAGGTCCTACGGTAGGTAACAGCAGGCACAAGCAAGTTGACCGAAGGGGACCAGCACTTCTACTCCTCCACCGAGGATCCATTCTTCGAATCCGTTCCGTTCGGATATTGATTGGTCTTGGTTTGACATGTTTTACGCGTTACTGGTTCCCGGAAGAGTTAATATCTCCATTAGCTAAACCCTTTCTTACCCTGCCTGTGGATTTGTATTTTGTTCGTACACAATCAACGGAGGCCTTCCCGACATATGTTGCAACGTCTCCAATAGCATGCTCTTACTTCGTCTTTCCCTTAATAAGTCATCTAATTTGGTGCTTTTTGATCCCCAGTTGCTATGGGAAACAAAGGACGAAATACAATCAATTCCTTCATTTGAGTGGTTCTCGCTTCTCCTTGTTCATGTTCCTAACTCCTCCCCGGGTAGTTCCCAATGTTTGGAACTTTCCATACTTCATGGGTGCAACATCAACAAATTCGCTCATGATCAAGTTACAACCTAAGATCTATGACCATATTGGGTTAACTGTTCGTATTTCCTTCATTCCATCAGTATGCTCCCAGGTACCTGTAATTGTGATCCATTTGCCAGAACCAAGGGGTCTTTCTGTAAAATCCTCCACGAACAATCATCGTTTTTGATGGTTTTTCCGCTTCTCACAGCTGCTCTTTCCACACCTCCGGATATCTGGTGCCAAATTGTCGCCCCTTTCCTTATTTCTTTGATAATAGAGTTGGCTATCTTTGTGGCATCGATTGTACAAGTTCGTGAAGAGGGCTAGACGAGTGGAATGAGGGAAAGCGGCTCGATCGACAAAAAAGAAGAGTAGCCTCCTTAGAACCTGGCAAAGTAGGGGCCTTTAGTCTTTTGATTAGAGTAGGGGTCGCGAGAGAGCAGAGCGTACTGCCCTGCCATAGTCACGAGTCTGTTTATAGTCGTGACTGTTGTCATAGTCAACAAGGTTGAAACTTCCAGGAAACAAACTTCGAATTGGGAGGGAGATCCTCCCGGTGAACTGACGTACCCCAAACCGACACAGTTGAACAAGTAGAGTATACTAGGGCGCTTGAGAGAACCATGTCGAAGGAACTCGGCAAAATGACCCTGTAACTTCGGGAGAAGGGGTGCTCTCGATGACCTGATTTTGGAAGCAGTCGAGATGCCTTTGCTGGGGGAACCCTTCCTTGCATTCTTTTATTGTACTCGCTTCAATCGCCCATGATTGAGACAAAGGTAGATGAGAAGAAATTCTTTTTCTTTCATAGTGTGCACTAGGTCCAGTTTAGTCATTCCACTCGCACAACTAGTGTCCAGCCCCCCTTTGCTAGTGAAAATCATATTTACTCTTTCTATTTCTAACCATCGGGGAGATTCATCCTATATTATTCCTAGATTATTCCAGCAAATAGCATAATCGTGGCTAGGGAACTATACTAGTGGCCTACCCAATTTATTGACGTATTTGTATTGACAGTTATTTCAGGGACATTTCCTTCGATGTATCCCAAGTACAACACACTCTTTTGGCAGTACTCTTGTTGCAATGTAAGGACCTTTACAATCCGGGAACCAATTTTCCTTCCGTTGTTCCAATTCTTTGTTTTATTTCCTTAAGCTGATATTCATTGCGACACGATTCTTGATTCATTATTTCGAGGTCTGACAGCGTTTTAGGATCCGGGCATGAAGTCCGCAAGCATGTCATGTTATTGAAATCTGCATTTAATAGAACTAAAAAGAGAATGAGAAAATTGGCAAGATTTAAAAAAAAGACATTCCTGGAAATTTGAAATATTAATTTCATTTGATTTTTTTCTTTGATTTATGAATTTTTTCAAAAATTTTTTGAAGATAGAAGGGTTTACATCAGAAAGTAAGGCAATAAAGCAAAACGTTCGGATCACACCCTGAGGTAATCCATATGCAGAAAGGATAGAAAGATTGGCTACCGAGACTCCGGTCTAATGGGGGAACTTTCAGTCTTGGCAATAGTGTTTTGGATTTTCTTCTTTCTCGGCAATGGCTGCAATGGACTTTAAGTACCGGATCAAGTTCCTCAGCTTCACGTATCATTCAGACTATTGGCCTGATATTGTGGGCAGACAACAGATTGTTCATCACCTCAGGAGATTCTTCATCCTAAAAAGTAATTCTTTCAGCTTCGATCAAATCTTCAACTGCCCTTTTGGGGGTCCAATAGTCCTCTATGCTATGTCACACTGCTCCAAATTGGTATTCACATATAGCATCAGCTCGATGGGAGGGGGACTCGGGGTTCGGCCGGTTCGAGGCCACTGGCTACAATAGATCTAGCCTTATTAGCTTTTGGAACAAGATTGAATATGATTCACCAATAGGGGTGAACCGATTCTTTCGGAAAGACTCTCTTGGGCGAGGATTGTATTGGGGATTATTTTGTTGAGGATTATATGGAGCTTGGTAAGGATGGGCATTTCTGGGAGGTGGTGCTCGGTTTTGTTGATAATGTTGTGGCAGTGGGTAAGGTTGTGCGGTCATCACCGTATAGTGAGGCAGTGGCACTGCATAAGCATCATCTTGAAGGGGATAATAGTGTGACGGGACGATACGAGGCACATATGATTAGCTGAATGACTTGCGGCCTCCCCCGAGCTTGACACCATCATGACTCCCACTTCAAACCAATTTCTGTTCATCAAACCCTCCAAACCATTCTGAGCAGCTTGGGCACAAGGGCATTGGTAATCTCACTGGACCTGGGGGTCAACTCAGGGAACCTAGGGATTGCACTTGGCGGTTTGCTACCATTAGACAGCGTCCCACATTTCCATTATGCGGAGACGCAACATGTTATTCTGCTCAGCAGCTGCAGATTCTAGCTGCTGAATAGCCGATACTGGGCTATCCTCTGGACCGATGATTGGTAGATTGCTTGTGGAGGCCATATGTGCCTTTGGATTTTGTGAAGGAGGGGAGGCTAGACTCACAACAAAGCCAACCACCAAAACCTGGCCTTCTGCACATCCAACAACCTTGTTAGTTTTGAGACATTCAACATATAGAAAATCGCACGTTGGGATGCAATGCACCTAACAGTTAAACGCTTCTACCGTGTGTTTGAATGGTTGTGTTAGATATGTAAATATAGTAGAACTCTAATTATAGTAGAACTCTAATCCAAAGTGTATTAGGAGTAGGTTAGGTTATGTGTATTATATATAGGGCTCATAGTATCATGTTTAATATCAATATATATTTTTCTCCCGTGCTTTCTCACATGGTATCAGAGCTTTGGTGAGAATATTATAGCTGTGCGTCATTCCAGCTACTTCCGCGAAGAAAGACCTCCTCGCCATGCAATTTTCCGGTGACTTACGAGGCTGTCCGTAACTAAACTACCCTTTTTGTTGGTCTTGTGCAAAATCCGAGACCACCACGAGGTTCGGAAGAGAATTCCGACCAACCCCAGAAAAAATTACCGGAAAAGGACAGTTCACACGCCCCCATGCGCCGGCAACATCCTCGGCGCGTGAGCCCACGCGTCGGCGCGTGAGGGCCCTTCCAGCCACTTTTTCAGTTCGCTCCTTCAGGGCAGTTTGGTCTGCCTTCAATTTCGACCCTACCCATCCTTTTTTCGTTCGATTCCGACAACTTTCAGTTTTTTCCGGCGACTTTATTGACTTTTCCGGCAGCTACAGTACTTTCCGGCCAGAATTTCTTCAGGACAGTTTGCTCAACCTTGAATTCCGAGCCTATCCATATTTTTATTTTTCAATTCCGACAATTTTGAATTTTTCCGGTAGCTACAGTACTTTTCCGGCAGCTACAGTGTTCCAGTTTTCCAGCAGCGCCGGTTTTCAGTTCTCTGTTTCTGTTTCAGCGAGTTTTCAGTTGATTATCCAAAGATGTCTTTGGGACTTGATGCTTTCGGGTCTAGAAACCAGGGTTCTGGCAGTTCCGGTATTATGATTACCTCAGAACCTTTAATGAGAGGTTCAAACTACCTAGCTTGGGCTTCGTCTGTCGAGTTGTGGTGTAAAGGCCAAGGTGTTCATGATCATCTAAACAAGGAGTCTAGTGACGGAGATGACAAAGGCAAAGCACATTGGGAGAAGATTGATGCTCAATTATGCAGTATTTTGTGGCGATCTATTGATTCCAAGTTGATGCCCTTGTTTCGTCCATTCCAAACATGTTATTTGGTTTGGGAAAAGGCTCGTACTTTATACACTAATGACATATCTCGTTTCTATGATGTGATATCGCGGATGACAAATTTAAAGAAACCGAAATTAGATATGTCTACTTACTTGGGTCAAGTACAGGCAGATATGGAGGAATTTGAGACGTTGATGCCCGTTTCTGATAGCGTTGCAAAGCAACAAGAGCAACGACAAAAGCTGTTTCTAGTTCTTAATCTTTCTGGGCTTCCTAATGATCTTGACTTAGTATGCGATCAGATTTTGGCTAGTCCGACTGTCCCCACAGTTGAAGAATTATTCTCTCGCTTACTTCGCCTTGCTGCAGCACCAAGTCACCCAGTGAGCTCATCACAGACACTTGATTCATCTATCCTCGTCTCCCAATCCGTGGACAATCGGGCTTCTCATACTATGGAGTATAGAGGAGGAGGAGGTCGTTTTGGAAGATCTAGACCCAAGTGTTCTTATTGTTATAAACTTGGTCGCACTCGTGATGTGTGCCATTCTTTACATGGTCGACCAACAAAAAATGCATATGTTGCTCAGACCGAGCCTACAGGTAACCAGGGATTTTCCATATCTGAAAGGGAGTATAATGAGTTCCTTAAATATCGAGCAAGTAAGCAGACATCTCCACAAGTAGCCACTGTTGCTCAGCCTGATACTTCTGTTGCTGGTAATTCTTTTGCTTGTGTTTCCCAGTCTAGTCCTCTTGAACAATGGGTTGTGGACTCAGCTGCTTCTGATCATATCTCTGGTAATAAATCCCTTTTGTCAAATATTGGTATTCACAGTTTCTTCCCAACGTTACATTAGCTAATGGGTCTCAAACTAAAGCAAAAAGAGTTGGACAAGCAAATCCTCTACCCTCTGTCACTCTAGATTCCGTTCTTTATGTCCCTGGCTGTCCTTTTAATCTTGCATCTATGAGTCGTTTGACTCGTGCCCTCCATTGCGAAATATATTTTATTGATGACTCTTTTATTATGCAGGACCGCAGTACGGGACAGACGATTGGAACAGGACTTGAATTAGACGGACTCTACTACCTTAACTCACTAACATCCTCTAAGGCTTGTCTAGTTGCAGATCCTCCAGACCTACTTCACAGTCGTTTAGGACATCCTATATTGCAAAGCTTCAGAAAATGGTGCCTCGTTTGTCCAGTTTATCCACATTTGAGTGTGAGTCATGTCAGCTCGGGAAACATAATCGCGCCTCCTTTCCTCGTAGTATTGAGAGTCGTGCAGAGTCTGTTTTTTCTTTAGTTCATTCGGATATATGGGGTCCTAGTAGAGTATGTTCAACCTTGGGATTTCGTTATTTTGTTAGTTTCATTGATGATCATTCAAGATGTACTTGGATTTTCTTAATGAAAGATCGTTCTGAGTTGTTTTCTATATTCCGAAATTTTTGTGCTGAAATTAAAAATCAATTTGGTGTTTCTATTCGCACTCTTCGCAGTGATAATGCCTTAGAATATTTATCCTCTCAATTTCAGCAGTTTATGTCTTCTCATGGAATTATTCATCAGACCTCTTGTCCTTATACCCCTCAGCAAAATGGGGTTGCAGAGAGAAAGAATAGGCACATTACTGAGACTACTTGCACACTTCTCATCGAATCTCATGTTCCGCTGCGCTTTTGGGGCGCTGCAATTCTCACATCTTGTTATTTGGTTAATCGGATGCCTTCATCTCCCATCCAGAATCAGATTCCGCATGAGGTATTGTTTCCCCAGTCACACTTATACCCTGTTACCCCTCATGTTTTTGGGAGCACTTGTTTCGTTCATAACTTAGCTCCTGGGAAAGATAAGTTAGCTCCTCGTGCTCTCAAGTGTGTCTTCCTTGGTTATTCTCGTGCTCAGAAGGGCTATCGTTGTTATTCACCTGATCTTCGTAGGTACCATATGTTAGCCGATGTCACATTTTTTGAGTCTAAACCTTTCTCTACCTCTTCTGACCATCCTGACCATCTTGATATATCTGAGGTATTACCTATTCCGGCCTTTAGGGAGTCTACTATATCTCCTCATTCACCTTCCGCTACAGAAGTCTTACCCATTCCAAACGTTGGACCATCTACTGTGGCTCCTCCTGGATCCCTGCACAAGACACTCCACTCTTGACATATCACCGTCGTCCTCGCCCAGCATCCGGCCCGGCTGATTCACTTCCTGCACCTGACCTGCTCCTACTGCGGACTTGTCTCTTGTGATTGCACTTTGGAAAGGTATACGGAGCACCCTTAATCCTAACCCCCATTATATCAGTTTAAGTTATCATCGTTTGTCATCACTCTATTATGCTTTTCTATCTTCTTTGTCCTCTGTTTCCATCCCTAAGTCTACAGGTGAAGCATTGTCTCATCCAGGGTGGCGACAGGCTATGACTGACGAGATGTCTGCTTTACATACGAGTGGTACTTGGGAGCTCGTCCCTCTTCCTTCAGGTAAATCTACTATTGGTTGTCGTTGGGTGTATGCAGTCAAGGTTGGTCCAGATGGTAAGGTTGATCGTCTTAAGGCTCGTCTTGTGGCCAAGGGATATACTCAGATATTTGGGCTTGATTATAGTGATACCTTCTCTCCCGTGGCTAAGATAGCATCAGTCCGCCTTTTTCTCTTTATGGCTGCTGTTCGCCATTGGCCACTGTATCAGCTGGACATTAAAAATACATTTTTACACGGTGACCTTGAGGATGAAGTTTATATGGAGCAACCACCTGGGTTTGTTGCTCAAGGGGAGTCTCGTGGCCATGTATGTCGCTTGCGCCGGTCACTTTATGGTCTAAAGCAGTCTCCTCGAGCCTGGTTTGGTAAGTTTAGCACTGTTATCCAGGACTTTGGCATGACTCGGAGTGAAGCTGATCACTCTGTATTCTATCGGCATTCTGATTCACGTCTCTGTATTTATCTAGTGGTCTATGTTGACGACATTGTTATTACCGGCAATGACCAGGATGGTATTACTAAATTGAAGCAATATCTCTTTCAACACTTTCAGACTAAGGATCTGGGCACACTAAAGTATTTTCTGGGTATTAAGGTCGCACAGTCTAGCTCAGGTATTGTGATCTCACAACGGAAGTATGCCTTAGATATTCTTGAGGAGACAGGAATGACAGGTTGTAAACCTGTTGACACTCCAATGGATACGAATTCTAAACTTCTTCCAGGACAGGGGGAGCCTCTTAACGATCCTGCAAGATATAGGCGGTTAGTTGGTAAACTAAATTATCTTATAGTGACAAGACCTGACATTTCCTTTCCTGTGAGTGTTGTGAGCCAGTTTATGGGTTCGCCATGTGATAGTCATTGGGATGCAGTTGTTCGCATTCTTCGGTATATAAAATCAACTCCAGGTAAAGGTTTGTTGTTTAAGGATCGAGGCCATGAGCAGATTGTTGGATACTCCGATGCTAATTGGGCAGGATCGCCTTCTGACAGACGTTCTACTTCTGGATATTGTGTCTCAGTAGGAGGAAATTTGGTATCTTGGAAAAGCAAGAAACAGAATGTGGTTGCTCGGTGTAGTGCAGAAGCAGAATATCGAGCAATGGCTATGGCGACATGTGAGCTAGTTTGGGTCAAACAGTTGCTCAAAGAGCTGAAATTTGGTGATGTTACTCAGATGGGACTTGTGTGTGATAATCAAGCTGCTCTTCATATTGCGTCAAATCCAGTGTTCCATGAGAGAACTAAGCACATTGAGATTGACTGTCACTTTGTCAGAGAAAAGATACTCTCGGGAGATATTGCTACAAAGTTTGTAAAGTCAAATGATCAGCTTGCAGACATTTTCACCAAGTCCCTCACTGGTCCTCGTATTAACTATATATGTAACAAGCTCGGTACATATGATTTATATGCACCAGCTTGAGGGGGAGTGTTAGATATGTAAATATAGTAGAACTTTAACTATAGTAGAACTCTAATCCAAAGTGTATTAGGAGTAGGTTAGGTTATGTGTATTATATATAGGGCTCATTGTATCATGTTTAATATCAATATATATTTTTCTCTCGTGCTTTCTCACAGGTTGCATGTTTCATCCCGGCCTTAATAAACCCCTCTTTTTCATGTGCACCTCTTTTCTTTATTTTTGCTTTTCTTCAATCACTCTTGATTTTCTCATTTTGTGTTTTCCGCTCTTTTATTTTTTCACTCTCTTTTCTTTTTGTTTATGTCACTCTTTTATTATTTGTCGCTCTCTTTTTTTCACTTTTTCTTTCTTTTTCATTAAATTTTTTTATTTCATTTTTCAGTGAATTTATTTGTGTCTATGATCAAATCTGATGGGGATTGCCTACGTATCATGACCACGCATGAATCAGATCTTGCGTAGTTCGGGAAGATCGAGAATGGGAGAAATATACTAACTTTTTTTGGGGGGAATTTTTGAAAGAAATGCTTTAGTAGAAGAAATGAAATATTTTTTGATTCATTTTACTTTGATTTTTGTTTTGTTTTTGAAGGAAAGGCTTCTAAAAATTTATTTGTGATTTGATCTTTGAAAATTTTAAAAGTATAAATAAAATATTTTTGTTTGCATTTTCCTTTTTTTTCTCTTTTTCTAAAGAAGAAAGAAAATAATTTTGGATTTTGGAAGTTGCCTCTTAATTTTCGAAAGAGAAACTTTTAAGAAAATATTTGGATTTCTGCGCTTTTCATTTATTTACCAAAGGTACTTCTAAAGAAAGGTGAAAATATTTTTTGGCTTCAATTTTTCAAAATTTTTATGGACATTTATAGAAGAAAAACTTCTAAAGAAGAAAAGAATATTTTTGAATTTTTGTTTCAGACCTTTTTTTTTTACAATACTTCAAAATGAAGAAAATCCGTATTTTGGATTTTGGGTTTTATTTTTTTTATTTTTCTTTTTTCGTATGAAAAACATTTGAAAGAAGGAAAACTTTTTTTTCTGTTTTTTTTTTAGTTTAAAAACTATTTTTTTACATATAAATTTCTAAGGAAAGATTTTTAAAGAAAGAATTAAAAGAAAATATTTTTGGAGTTTTATGAAAATTGGGGGCCGGAACTGATGAGGTTTGTCTGCGTATCTCACATCAGGCGAGAATCAGACCCGCGTAGTTCGTCAGTTTGACAGAACACGGGAAACATAGCACTTGAAATTTTGGCTCATTTTCAAATGACTTTTCTTTATCATAGTTTCTGCTTCATATCTACCTCTCACTTTTTTTTTTATATTTTCTTTTTCCATTTTTTTTCAATTTTCTTCCTCAATCCTAGAAGCCGGTCAACATGCAAGCTGAAACAAACAGATGTGAAAGCAGCTGGTAGGATGCATGAGGATAGTCTTTTCATTTCATATTGCTTGTCCTAGACGGACCCAACCCGTGTGTTGAGTCCCCTAAATCAAATGCAACATAATGCAAATAAGCGTTTCTACTAGGGATCCGGCATGAAGTCACGTTATTCTAGGTTCATAACCTGAGTATAGTTCCTAGACTAGGTACTCGAGCGGACAACTCGAGTCGAGGAGGGGGCAACGTACCGAGAACCAAAAGGTCAGCCGGCTTAGTAATTTGTCCAGCATCTTTCTTATTTTATGGTATGATACTAACAGAATAGGAAGTCTCAACTAGTAAGCACATCACCGGAGGTAAGAAGAGAAGGATTTCAACACAGTATATATACAGTGCAGATAAGTTCAAAGCTTTAAAGCATTTAGCACATTTAGCATGAAACATTCAGGAAAATCAGATAAAGCCAAATACAAAATTATTCTAAGCACAAATTCTGAACCCTGAACAAAATGTTATTAGTTCTGATCTTAGCAGAGTCGCCAGAGCTGTCACACCTCCTTTTTACACTTACCCCGAAGGATAATGTATAAGGGAGATTTTCCATTTCAAGTGACATTATTCGAGTCGGGATTATTTATTCAATTAGAGTCGCCACCTGGGAAATGTTTGGCTTTCCGTATACCAAGTCATCGGTTTATCTTGAATCACGAATCGAGAAAAATTTTCAACTTCCTAATTGGAGTCTGTGAACAAGAAATTCTACGTAAGGAATTTTGTTGACACGAGGGAAGGTGTTAGGCAACCCCCGGATCCCGCGGTTCCAGCACAGTCGCTTAAACAATTATAAATGGCTACATATCCGATTTTAAAACATGTTCTAACTTGTGTTCTTTATAGCTCATTAAACTGTTTTTATTATTATTGAAAGAGAATTAAAACGTCACCTAGTGATTACCAGACCCCACCTGGTGCGAGTATACTGGGTAGTTGTTGTTGTTGTAATTAAAACGTCATGAAAATGCGTCTCGAACTACGTCACATAAATGCACCCGTGATTTTCAACACATTTCGACTTTGTTGAGATTTAGATTTGGGTCACATAAATGTGTACCCGTATCTAGGAAGGTAAAACTATTTTAAAAGCGCGCCTAAAGCGACTAGCGTATTATAAACTTTGTGGAGAGCCGTGCAATTTCGCTAAACGACTCGCCCTGAGTTCTAAGTATTTTAATATAAGCATTTAATGAGGCCCCCGTAAATTGTGTATTTTGTTTGGCGAGATTCACCTCATGTATATTTTTAAAGGGAATTCAAACTAAATGAACTACGAATGCTCAAATTTAAAGCTAAATAAAAACTAAGTATTACAATTACGTCGCGGGAATCGTACCCCTAACTATGACAATTTTATTAATTAGCACATCTAAAACAACTATGAACATCCTTTTTGCTCTAGATACGGCCAATACTAAAACTTGCCCCAAAATGATAAAAATCAAAGCAACACCAACCATTAGAGCCAAGTTAACGTTCACTGCCCCGAAATTGGCTTCACAGAAATTCGACAAAAGCAATATTCAACAAAACAATCTTCAATCATATTGGCTTCTTGGATGCCAATTTAGCCATGTAAGAATGAGACCAAAGAGTCCAATGGAAAAAGAAAATTCACATAAAGGGTTGCTATAGTCACTGAATGGAGAAATAACATTCTAATGAGTTGTATTAGGTATCACAATGCATCCATGAACTATACCATGAAAATGGACTCTAATTATTCTGTGTTTATCAAATTGAACCCCAAAGTTTAACCACAAATATGTCGGATGAAGACAAAGCCGCAAAGACGGTAATATGTTGCTCACCAATCTTTTCCAAATCATAGGGAAACAAAACTAACTACATCACCCATTCGTTTATAGCAAAAGCACAACCTTCACTATAAATCAATAACCTCTTTAATTACATTTCAAATGGCCCAACTACGTAAACTATACTAGAATTGAAATGGTGTCCAAACTCATTGAAAGCCTTTTAACTTCAAGCAGAGATTAAACAGAAGTTTAACAATTTTTAACCATTCAATGAAGGTATAATACAAAGGAGTCGAGAACTCACCTAATCGAACACTAAAGAATTAGCAGAAAAAGAGTATTATTTGGAGATCTTCTGTTAGCCCAAGATCGTTAACTAAGATTGGAGGATTCAACTAAAGAAGAGGAAGTTTGAAAGAAAAGAGAGATTTTTGGAAGGAGAACTTTGTTATTGGAAGAAGGTTTTCTTGAATTTGGCTTGCTTACAAATGAACAAGACACCCCCTATTTATACTAGCTTATGGATGATTCAAGATATAGTTCTAGATAATGTACAAGGAAGATTCCACCAACCTTATCTTCTAAAAACATTCTAGAAATCTAGATATTTCTTATCTTCCCACAACATTCTAGAATATCTATAGATATGTCTACTAGATAAATATCAAGGATACTACACTAGGACATTCTAGAGAATTCTATATTTTTCCAAAAAATCAACTTTATTTTCTCCACACTCCCCCTTAAAGTGGTTTTTTGAAAACTACTTCAAGCTTGTTACGGAAAAATTCGAACGAAGCTTTAGAAAGTGACTTGGTGAAGATATCAGCGATATTCTCATGACTTCGTACTTCCAAAGTATTGATTGTTCCATCAAGAACCTTTTCCCGAATAAAGTGATGTTCCACCTCAATGTGTTTAGTTCTTGCATTGAATACTGGATTGTTTGCAAGCTTGATGGCACTTTGATTATCTCCAAAAATCACTGTTGGCTTTGATATAGTTAGATGTAACTCTTCAGCAAGTCTTTGTAGCCATACACATTCTTGAGCAGTAAGAGCAGCTGTTTCATACTCCACCTCCGTGGTTGACAAGGAAACTGAGTCTTACTTTTTGCTACACCAAGAAACACTTGTTCCACCACAGAGGAAAATATAGCCCGATGTTGATCTTCGGTAATCCAAATCACCACCAAATCAGCATCTGTATAACCAGCTAACACCAAATTATTATTCTTCTGGAAGAACAAGCCCATGTCTAATGTTGAGTTGATATACTTTAGAATCCTTTTTGAAACTTCTAAGTGAGGCTTTCTTGGCCTTTGTATAAATATGTTGATACATCCCACCGAGAATGCAATGTCCGGCCTTGTAATAGTCAAGTATAGGAGACTTCCAACAGGATCCCGAAAGGCTTGGGATCTGCAAAAAGTGAGCCTTCGTCTTGCCTTAACCTTGTACTTATCTCAAGAGGAGTAGAACATATTTTATTTTGCTTCAATCCAAACCTGTCAATAAGATTCTTGGCATATCCTTCTTGAGTGACAAAGATCCCTTTGTTCATGTTTGTCACCTCTAAGCCAAGAAACTGGTGTAGCTCTCCCAACTTCTTGATGTCAAATCTTATGGAAAGCTCATCTGAAAGCCTAGCAACTTCATCTTCATTGTTTCTTGTTGTTATCATATCATCCACGTACAAAAGAACAACCATATGCAAGTCTCCTTGTTTTTTAACAAATAAGCTAGGATCTGATTGTGATGCATCATAGCCACAGAAATGTAGATACTGAGCAATTTTTCCATACCATGCTCGTGGAGCTTGCTTGAGGCCATAAAGGGCCTTCTTAAGTTTGTAGACATGATTAGGATGTAAGTTAGAAACATACCTCGGTGGTTTCTCCATATAAATATCTTTGTCAAGCTCTCCATATAAGAAAGCATTCTTCATGTCAAGTTGCCATAACTTCCAACTATGCGAGGCTTCCAAGGCTAGCACAACTCGAACAGAGATCATCTTAGCCACCGGACTGAAGGTCTCTTCATAATCTTCACCGTACTTTTGAGAAAATCCTCGAGCAACCAGCCTTGCTTTATATCTATCTATGATTCCATCTGCTCGTCTTTTGATTTTGTAAACCCATTTACAAGAAATGGGTTGTACATCCTTCGGTTTTGGTACAAGGCTCCAAATTTGATTTTTTGTCAGAGCCTCCATTTCATCATCCATAGTAACCTCCCACTCTTTGACTCATTTAGATTCTTCAAATGAGGAAGGTTATTTATCATCAATTTGTCCTGCAAAGAAACAACAATACATACTGACCAAATTTTCATCTCTGAAGCGAGCTGGCTTGATAATAGTTCTTTTTGGCCTTCCCGAACCACTTGAGTCATCTTCTTCCTGATTTTCATGTTGATGAGATCTAGGACTTCCCCTTTCTCTTAACTTCTCAGCATATGTATTATCTAGAGAAGTACCTGCACTGGGCAAGCTTGAATTTAATATTTTTGTACTTTCTTCATCCAATGCAGCTCCATAATACAATGACACTTCGTCAAATATGACATCCCTTGAGAAAAAAAAGAGATGAGTTTTAGGATCCATGCACTTCCTTCCCTTTTTCCTTTCATCATATCCAACAAAGATGCATTTCCTTGCCTTGGCATCTAACTTGCTCCATTGGGAATCCGGAATGTGAACATAACAAATAGAGCCAAAAACCCTGAGGTGTTTCACGCTAGGATTTTCTCCAAATATTAATTCATAGGGAGACTTCATATTGTTTGGAGAAAGCGGTTAATTACATACGTTGCACATTTCATGCCTTCAGCCCACAAGGATCTAGGTAAATTCTTAGCATGAAACCAGCTCTTACATGTCTCAGTTAAGTGCCGGATCTTCCTTTCAGTCAATTAATTTTGTTGTGGCGTATCAGCGCATGTCGGCTCTCTTTTAATGCCATGTTGATGACAAAAGGAAAGAAACTCATCTGATGTGAACTCACCGCCATTATTAGTTCGTAGCCGTCTTATTCTGGAACCGAGTTCACCTTCAACTGTTTCTTTGAACTCCACAAACTTACTGAAAACTTCTGACTTATGCTTCACAAAATAAACCCAAGTGAATCTAGTAAAATCATCAATGGAAATTAGCATATAAGAATAGCCTGAAAATAAAGAAGTTCTCGCTGGCCCCATCAAGTCACTGTGAATAAGTTATAGTGGGGCATTACACCTTGACAAGGATCTGTCAAATGGAAGACGATGTGCCTTCCCGTATTAACATCTTTCACAAACCCCTCCTCCACCAAATTTTTTTAAGTAAGGAAAACCTTTTACAAGATTCAACTTCACCATCGCCTTAAATTTATCCATGCTTAGATGTCCAAGTCTAGCATGCCAAAATGTGTATTATCATTGCTACTCATCTTCTCAATATATGAACTAGAGGCAGATAAGACATATAAATCGTTAACTCTCTTACCTGAGTGAACGATATCTGCCTTGAGCACCTTGATATTTCGGAGGAACTTCACATCACGTGGGCCAAATAGCAAATAGTTTCAAGCATCTACAGCATTTGCAACTGAAGATAGATTTTTCTTCATACCTGGAACATGAAAGACACTGTTGAGCGTGATAGTGCCTTTTTGCTTCTCGTTGATCACAACGGTGCCTTCCTTCTCAACATTATGGACTGTATTATCTGCTGTAACAATGACATCACGTCCGCTGTATTCGTGAAAGGTGGAGAATTCGGATTTATCTCCAGTAAGATATCCTGAATCTACGATCCATTCTTTTTCAAAATTTATGGAAGCCATGTCATTTATTGTTCGAGTCTCCGCTGCGAAGCACTTTCCCTAATCTTCTTCTTTATCTTCTTGTTCAGCAACTTCCTTGGTTTGAGCCATGTTGGTCTCTTTGGCTCGACAATATCTTTTTATATGTCCGACTTTGCCACAAAGGTAACATTTTAAGAGCTTTTTAGCATTACTAGAAGACTCCCCCTTCTTTCCCGATGAGCTTGAACCACTCGAGGGCTGAAATTGCATGCTATCTCTTTATTTCCCTTTATAGTTTCTCTTATCGGAAACAAGAGCATTTCCTTCCACTTCTTTGATAGATACACCAGCCATCTGTTTGGCTAGTAGCTCTTGTGGCGACATAAATTCTCAAATTCTTCCAAAGATGGTTGTTGAACCCATCCTTGAATAGATGTAACAAAGGGAATATATTCTGGCTGTAAACCACGAATAATGATTCTTCTTATTCGTGCTTCAGAGATAGCCTCGTCCGGCTTCAATAGATAAATTTCAGAACACAAATTTTTAACCTTCAAGAAATACTCGCCGATAGAAAGATTACCTTGAGTGATGTTAGCTAACTCATTCTTCAATATTTGTAGCCGAGCTTCATCCTGCTTGTTGAACAGCCGATCGAAGGTGCTCCATATTTCATGAGCTGATTTACACCTTATAATATGATCAAATAAATTAGGAGAGATAGATTTTGTTAGGATAAATTCCTCCTTAGCATTAATCTGCTTCCACTTCTTACGTGTATTGCAATTTTCCGGTGCGTCAGCAGGAGGACTTGTGTTACTCCTATTGACAACTTCCCACAAATCCTCACCAACAAGGTATGCCTCCATACAAGTCTTCCATATCTTGTAGTTAGACCGGTTCAATAACTCCATCCCTAGTCCATTAGCAAGGTCACCCAAATCCATTTGAGTAACCAATTGAATCAACCACTAACCCGACATTGAAATCCAGAAGCCGACTTATGGCTCTGATACCATGTAAAGAATAAGCAGAAGAAGAATATTATTCGGAGACCTTCTGCTAGCCCTAGATCGTTAACTAAGATTGTAGGATTCAACTAAAGAAGAGGAAGCTTGAAAGAGAAGAGAGAATTTTGAAAGGAGAACTTTGTTATTGAAAGAAGGCTTTCTTGAATTTGGCTTGCTTACAAATGAACTAGACACCCCTTGTTTAGACCAGCTTATGGATGATTCTAGAGATCATTCTAGATAATGTACACGGAAGATTCTAGAAACCTTATCTCCTAACAACACTCCAAAATATCTAGATATTTCCTATCTTCCCACAACATTCTAGAATATCTATTGATATGTTTACTAGATAAATATCAAGGATACTACCCTAGGACATTCTAGAGAATTTTATATTTTTCCAAAAAATCAACTTTATTTTCTTCACACGAACATCAATAAAACAACTAAAATAGGCCAAATGAAGAGCCAAAAATAGTTGCGATAGTGAGAACTCGGTCAATTCCGCAACAGTCAACAGCACTGAGAAGACAGGATTTCTGATCTCAAAACACCACTTCTAAACCGAGAAGATTGAAGCAAGTAGCATTAATTCCAAACAATTGTTGAGATTTTTTCTTTGAAACCTATTTTTCTCTATTTTTAGCAAACATATTATCTCCAAACTTTGAAGAATGCGAGAATCTCGAAGTTATGAATCTTCGAGCAGCTTTGTTTTTACAATTTTGACTATTCCTTCTTTTTGGTCTTGCTAATTGCTGAATCTGGTTCGTTGTGCTTGTTTGAAGAAGACGGAGGTGGGACCATTGGTGAATGCTGGATTTATGCAGATTTGGTGGTTGGAGGATGAAGCTCGAAGATATGGTTGTTGATTTGGAGAGGGGGTGGAAGAGTCTCCTCTCGTTTGTGAAGAAGAAGACGCTGAGGGTCTAAGTGTTGGAGAAGGTGAAAACCATCGCTCAATTTTTGGGGTCTGATCTGTGTGTGAGAATTGAGAAGAAGGAGAGGGGAAATAGCTGGAATCCGAAAAAATGGGGAAGTGGTAACGCTAAAGGGGTTTGGACCGGGTAAGTGACGGGTTTGGGTTGCTATTGGGTCGGATATGTGAGGGGATAATTTGGGCCTAATCAAATTCAATTAAAATGGCCCAAAAATGTATCCTTTATTAAGCAATCCTTTTCCTTTTGTTCTTTTTTCATTTTGTAATTACTTCTTTTATTGTTTTTTGGGAGGTAGCGCGGGATGTGCTTGGGGTAGCAGAGGGATATGCAGGCAGACATCTGGGTGACTAACGGTGGAACGATGTAGTCCAAGGAAAGGTGCAAGCGAAGACGGCGGCATTTTCCAAGTTGGTAGGGAGCACAAGCGAGGAAGAAAGGAGGGTGCACAGGAAGAGCTACAAGGTGGCATGGAAGGAAGCGAAGCTGGAAGTCACAGAAGCTAAAAATGCGGCGTTTGGTCGCATGTACGAGGAATTGGGGGAGAAAGGCGGGGACAAAAAGTTATTCTGATTAGCTAAATTGAGGGAGAGGAAGGCGCGAGATCTAGACCAAGTTAGGTGCTTCAAGGACGAGGATGGTAGAGTTCTGATGGGGGAGTCTCGAGTCAAGCAGAGGTGGCAGGCGTATTTCCGAGACCGTCTTAACGAGGAGGGGGATCAAGACACAGAGCTAGGGGAGTTGGGACATTCAGAGCGTCATAGAGACCTTGGGTACTACAAGTGCATTAGAGTGGAGGAGGTTCTTGGGGCTTTGCGTTGGATGAGTAGGGATGGAGCGACCGGGCCAGACCAAATCCCGGTGGAGTTATGGAAATGCATGGGTAGGTCAGGAGTGGAGTGGCTTTCCAGGTTGTTCAATGTGATCTTCAGGACCAAGAGCATGCCTGATGAGTGGAGGTGGAGTACAGTTGTGCCCTTGTACAAGAACAAAGGGGATATCCTGTGTTGCAACAACTATAGGGGTATCAAATTAGTGAGTCACACCATGAAGGTTTAGGAGCGGGTAGTCAAGGGGAGGGTGAGGGACTTGACATCTGTATCCGCGAACTAGTTCGGTTTTATGCCGGGGTGCTCCACTACAGATGCTATCCACCTTGTCAGGAGATTGATGGAATAGTTCAGGGATAAGAAGAAGGACCTGCACATGGTGTTTATCGACTTGGAGAAGGCATATGACAAGGTCCCGAGGGCGGTGCTATGGAGGTGCCTTGAGGTGAAGAGTGTGTGGAAAGCCTACATTAGAGTAATCAAGGACATGTACGATGGCACTAAGACTAGGGTTAGGACGGTGGGAGGCGACTTAGACCATTTTATGGTGGTTATGGGGCTTCATCAAGGATTTTACCTTAGCCCTCTCTTGTTTGCATTTGTGATGGATGCTCTAACTCGTCATATTCAAGGGAATGTGCGTTGGTGTATTCTATTTGCTCATGACATAGCCTTGATAGACGAGACGAGGTTTGGTGTTAACAAGAGGTTAGAGGTCTGGAGACAGACTCTAGAGTCTAAGGGTTTCAAACTAAGCAAGTCTAAGACAGAATACCTGGAATGCAAGAGCGTTGAGTCGAGTGAAGTAAGCAGGGATGTAAAGCTTGGATCTCAGGTTATCGCTATAAGGGACAGTTTCAGATATCTTAGGTTGGTGATCCAGGGGGACGGAGAGATCTATGGGGATGTCACTCACCGTAGAGGGGCGGGGTGGTC
Organism: Nicotiana benthamiana; assembly: GCA_034376525.1. Taxonomy (NCBI): domain Eukaryota; kingdom Viridiplantae; phylum Streptophyta; class Magnoliopsida; order Solanales; family Solanaceae; genus Nicotiana; species Nicotiana benthamiana. The sequence continues at coordinate 116,150,662 of CM067338.1, forward strand.
GAAGTAGAGGCTTGTAACAGGAGTCTTGTGTGACAAGAAAGTTTCACAAAAACTCAAGGGGGAAGTTTTATAGAGCTGTGGTTAGACCTCCCATGTTGTATGGGGCAGAGTGTTGGTCGATGAAGAACTCGCATGTTCAGAGAATGAAGGTTGCGGAGATGAGGAAGCTCAGTTGGATGTGCGGGCTCACCGGGTTAGATAAGATTAAGAATGAAGTTATTCGGGGGAAGGGGGTTGGCCCCAGTGGATGAGAAAATGCGAGAAGTGAGGCTCAAGTGGTTCGGGCATGTGCGGAGGAGAAGCCCTGATGCCTCGGTGAGGAGTTGTGAGCGGCTGGCAGTGGTCGGCGTGAGTCGAGGCATAGGGAGGCCTAAGAGGTATTGGGGAGAGGTTATTAGGCAAGACATGGCTGGAGTGCGAATTCCCGAGGATATGACCCTTGACAGGAAAGTCTGGAGGTCTATTATTAGGGTTTTAGGATAAGGGCGTATAGAATTTATCGTACTCTTTTTCCAGGGCTGGGTGGGGTTTGGTAGGGCTCTCCATATATGATCTGTGTATTGGATTGTGCTCACTTATGTTAGTTACTGTTTAATATTATTGCATGTTATTTGCATAAGTTTTTATGTTTAGATAATTATTTATGTGATTTCTGCTGGAGTTACTAATGCTAATTTGTTTTTGTTTTTGTTTTTGCTTTGCTTTTCCTTTTCTGAGCCGAGTGTCGATAGAAAACAGTCTCTCTTCCCTTTCGGGTAGGGTAAGGCTTATCTACATATTACCCTCCCCAGACCCCAATTTGTGGGACTGTACTGGGTAGTTGTTGTTGTTGTTCTCTTGTTTCTTTTATTTATTTTTGTTTTCTATTTGTATTTTTATATTTTTTCTGATTTTATTAAAATACTAATTAAAACTTAAAACTAAATTAATGCTAAAATTTAGATTTCCTAATTTCTCATACACTAATTCCTAAATTAAATGCAAACTAAGACAAATTTAAACTAAAAATGCAGAATCATTTTTGTTATTTTCTTTGTATTTTATTCTAAAACAACTTAATCGCTACTTAATCCTAAAATATGAAATTAAACCCTAAATGCAAATGTCAAATGTATATCTCTTATATTTTTATATGAATTAAAATGCACAAATAAATGCAACAATTAGCAGAAAAATAACACAAAATTCACAAAATTGTAAAATAGTGAAAGAAAAAATCATTTTGTTTGAATTTAGGAATAATTCATTTAGGGAAAAAATCACGTGCTCATAATGACGAACCTCGTATAGATGGCGATGACAATGGTGATGATGACGGTGGTGATAACGCCGAATGAAGAATGTTGCACTTGGTTTTTATTTTTATTTCAATGTCTGTCAAATATTGACTTATTGTAACATTCATCTACTTCTATATTCAGGAGAACCTGATGTGATGGCATTAATGTACTGCCATGGAGGTCACCAAACTGGTTCAATGGAACGAGTGAGGATGGTTACAAGATTAAATTAGATACCATGAGTATCCCTTCTTTTTGTGAAAGAGATCATTTATCAGAAAGAGTGATAACAAAATCTGTGGTGCTCCCTAGTAAGTGAAAAGTTGGTACACTTTGGCTTCTAGAATCTAGACTGTACCTTTAGCCTTCATACATCTTCAATAGCAAGCACAAATTTCACACTAGAATGTCTATTATAGCTTGTTATCACAGGAAAACCTTCATACAAGTCACTACATGCACATATATCAAATAGACCACTCATAATTACCTCAAGTGGTCATCTATGATATGAGCTGTTCAATGAGTTACAACCACTTCAATTTGACACTTGAAAGTTTTATCTTCTAAATCAATTCTCACACGCTTAACTATGAATCAACTAACATTCAACACTAAACTAATTAGAGTCGGCAAAAGATGCAATATGAGGACTCCCCATGAAGTCAAACATATCCTAGTAACACTTAACTTCCGAATTTTGATGTGATCCATTACATTATTGTTAGTATGATCGCATCCCTCACATACTCTATTTACCTGCCTCCTTTATTCTTGGAGTTGGCTATGCTTTGGCTGCTCACGCGGAGTTTTCTCGATTCTCCTAACTAAACTAGAAAATTTCAATAAATGTGAGCCAAATTTGTTTAGCTAAGAGATTGATGCACATGATAAAACCACAAAATCCACAACCGAACGTCAAAAATTCCAATAAATCCAAAATCAGGACCTGGTTTAGAAAGCTTTAATGCTCTATTTATTATAAGCCAACAAGGCCATTTCCTCAGCCATTTGTGAACTGGCTGCTTGAGCACGAACCTGTTCCAGAAAAAACAAAAACCTCAAATGTTTTAGCAGTGAACTCGCGATACTCTCAACGTAACAACGATTAAATTTGAAAACTAAATGACCTTGCCGAGTAATTGAATCATAGACATTCTGGAATAAGTAACTACGAATTCAAGCACAGTATTCGATGCTCCTGGAACTGACATCAACCACCCTAATGCCTGCTCAAGATAACATTTCATAAGAAAAATTGCTACTTTATCAGTTGATAACATAAAGAGCCGCCTTAGTATTTCATATCATTTTAACTTCTGTGCACTCACAGTATATATTTTAATTTTTTTACACGATCACATTTGATTGACCTAAAACATAATATTGATCAGTTTTAGTATTCCACCAAAAAAAAGCTATGGATCGGTTGATAACATAAAGAGCTGCCTTGTTATTTCAAACTGAGTTTAAATTCTGTACATAATTTAAACATTTTACACAATCAAATTAAACTTATCTAAAAAAGACAGTTATTAGCTGCTCATCACAAGTCTAATATGTAACTAAATTATCACTGTAAAAGAATTTTTACACTGTCAGTGCATATCGATTACCTGAGAGGCACCGCCGGAGAGATAAATGACAGCTTGAGTATATGGCTTCCACTAGAGCTCGAAAGCAACTATCCGTCATCGCCGCTGTTGATCGTTGCCGTTCCGTCGTCATTGATGGACGACTATGATTAGTTTGCTCGATCTTTTGTCAAATTTCTGACAAATTGATTTCGTCACAACGGTGTCATTTTTGCAGCTACCAGAAAGAGAAAATTTAGAAAACTGTTATAAAATGAAAAGTAATTTAGTAAAACATGAACAAAAAATATAAGGAACATAGTGAAACATGAACAAGAAATGTAGATAGAGAGAAGGAAGAGATTTTCTTCTTCAATTGTGTGTTTTCCTATCTATTATAAGGCCTTCGTGTAGGCATAAAAAGTGAAGAATATATGTCATGGAATATGTCATTCAACATACAAAATATGTCATAAACCATTTGAGATGAAGATCATGGAAGAAGAGTAGACATCCAACATAATATGATATTTATCATAATACTCCCCCTTTGGATGTCCATAGATAATGTGCCTCATTAAAACCTTACTAGGAAAAAACCCTATGGGAAAAAAATTCTAGTGAAGGAAAAAGAGTACACATGTATAGAAATATACCTTTTTGTTGCCTCGTTAAAAACCTTGCAAGGAAAACCAAGTGGGAGAAAACTTTGTAAGGGAAAAAGAGTGCAACGCGCATTAATTCCCCCTGAAGAGAGCATCAATTTACCTCCTTGAGCCTTCACATCCCAATCTTGTGCACTAGCTTCTTGAAGGTTGACGTCGGTAGAGATTTTATGAAAATCAACCATATTATCACTTGAACGAATCCGTTGCACATTGATATCACTATTCTTTTGAAGATCATGTGTGAAAAATAACATTGGTAAAGTATGCTTTGTCCTATCTCCTTTTATGAATCCTCCCTTCAATTGAGCTATGCATGCTGCATTGTCTTCATACAAAATCGTGGGTAGTTTGTCATATTTTAAACCACATTTGTCTCGAATATGAAGTATTATAGAACTCAACCACACACTCTCGACTTGCTTCATGAATAGCAATTATCTCAGCATGATTAGATGAAGTAGCCACAATTGATTGCTTAGTCGATCGCCAAGATATGGCAGTGCCTCCACAAGTAAACACATAATCTGTTTGAGATCGAGCCTTGTGTGGGTCAGATAAATATCCAGCCCCAGCATAACCAACAAGTTCAGGACTGCAATTATTGCTATAAAATAAGCCCATATCGGTAGTCCCTTTTAGATACTGCAATATATGTTGATTTCATTCCAATGTCTCCTTGTAGGAGCAGAGCTATATCTTGCTAAGACATTAACTGAAAAGGTTATGTCAGGCCTTGTAGTATTTGCAAGATATATTAGTGCACCAATTTCACTAAGATATGGTACTTCAGAACCAAGTAGCTCTTCATTCTTTTCTTGAGGTTGGAATGGATCCTTATTCACATCAAGTGATCGAACAACCATCGGAGTACTTAAAGGATATGCTCCATCCATATAAACCGTTTCAATACATTTTCTATATAGGCAGATTGATGAACAAAAATTCCGTTTGCCAAATGTTTAATTTGCAAACCAAGATATAATTTTGTCTTTCCGAGATCTTTCATCTTGAATTCCATCTTTAAATAATCAATTGCCTTTTGGAGATCTATGGGAGTTTCAATAAGGTTTATGTCATGAACATATATTGCAAGTACAACAAATTCCGATGTTGTATTCTTTATAAAAACACATGGGCAAATGACGTCATTTATATAGCTTTCTTTTAATAAATACTCACTAAGACGATTATACCACATTCGTCCTGATTGCTTTAGACCATACAAAGATCTTTGCAATTTGATTGAAAACATTTCCCGGGACTTTGAATTATGTGTGTTTGGCATTTTGAATCCATCGGAAATTTTCATGTATATCTCATTATCAAGTGAACCATAAAGGTAGGCGGTAACCACATCCATTAAATGCATGTCAAGCTTTTCAAGGACAGCAAAACTAATGAGATAACGGAAAGTTATAGCATCCATAACGGGTGAATATGTCTCTTCATAATCGACACCAGGCCTTTGTGAAAATCCTTGTGCAACAAGGCGTGCCTTATATCTTTGTACCTCGTTTTTCTGATTTCTCTTGCGTATAAAGACCCATTTATAGCTAACAGGCTTAACACCATTAGGTGTTTGAACTATATGCCCAAAAACTTCACATTTTGCAAGTGAATTCAATTTTGATTGGATTGCTTCTTGCCATTTTGGTCAATCAAGTCTTTGTCGACATTCTCCAACATATTGAGGTTCAAGATACTCACATTCTTGCATAATGCTAGATGCAACATTATATGCAAAGACATAATACACCACTATATCCACTCGATTAAAATTTGTCTCAATATCGATTGGATTTATTGATAGTTCCTTATTTTCTTGAGTCTCGGGCTCAATGGATACTTCATGAATCTCAGAATTTATTAAATCCAGAATTTCCTCATGAGATTCTTTCATAGTATCATTTTGATCATTTGCTTTCCTTTTTCTAGGATTTCGATCTTTGGAACCTAATGATCTGCCATGTTTTAGGCGTGCTTTCGGCTCATTAGCTATGACACTAGAAGATTGTCCAATAGGAACATCAATACAGATTGGAACGTTCTCAGCGGGGATATGAGATTTTGTTATCCTTTTCAGGTCCGTAAATGCGTCTGGCATTTGATTTTCTATTCTTTGCAAATCGATAATCTTTTGCACCTCTTTTTCACAAATAGAGGCAAGTGGATCAAGATGATATAATGATGGATTTTTCCACAAAATTTCCCATTTAGTTTCACCAACTTCTCCCCTAGTTTTGGGAAAAGTGTCTCATCGAATCGACAGTCTACAAATCGTGCTGTGAACAAATCCCCTGTCAATGTTTCGAGGTAGCGAATAATGGAGGGCGATTCAAACCCAACATATATTCCTAACATTATTTGCGGACCCATTTTGGTGCGATATGGCGGTGCTACAGGCACATTTACTGCACATTCAAAAATTTTTAAATGGGATATATTAGGTTCATGACCCAAAACTAATTGCAACGTGGAATATTTGTGATAATTTGTCAGCCTGAGACGAACTAGTATTGTTGCATGCAAATGGCGTGACCCCAAACCGAAGTGGGCAGCCTCGTTTTCATGAGTAACGGTCTTGCTATCAACTGCAGAAGTTTAATTAAAGACTCTACAAGACTATTTTGAGTGCGAACATGAGCTACAAGATGTTCCACTTTTACCCCAATTGATAAGCAATAATCATTAAATGTTTGGGATGAAAACTCAGCAATATTATCTAGTCTAATAGACTTAATTGGATTATCGGGAAATTGTGCCCGTAATCGAATTATTTGTGCCATTAATTTTTCAAACGCAAGGTTGCGTGATGACAATAGGCACATATGAGACCATCTAGAAGATGCATCTATTAAGACCATGAAATATCTAAACGACCCACTAGGTGGGTGAATAGGTCCACAAATGTCCCCTTGTGTACGTTCCAAAAACGCAGGTGACTCAATTCCAACCTTTTGTTGGTGATGGTCTAATAATTAACTTGCCTTGATAACAAGAAATGCAAGAAAATTCTTTATTTAAAAGAATCTTTAAATTCTTTAATGGATGCCCATTTGAGTTTTCTATAATCCGTCTCATTATAATTGATCCAGGATGTCCCAATCGATCATGCCAAAGTACGAAAGTATTGGAATCAGTAACCTTTTGATTTATGGTAGAATGTGCCTCAATTGCACTAATTCTTGTCCAATACAGGCCACAAGATAAAGATGGGAATTTCTCAATAACCATCTTTTGGCCAGAGAGATTCTTTGTAATGATGAGATATTCAAGAGTATTCTCATCTATTGTCTCAATATGATATCTATTTTGACGGATATCTTTAAAACTCAACAAGTTCTTCTTGGACTTGGAGGAGGACATTGCATTCTCTATGATAAATATTGTTCCTTTAGGCAGAGTTATAGTAGCTCTTCCAGAGCCTTCAATTAATTTACTACTACCAGAAAATTTTAGTAACAACTGTCTTACACATACTTAAATGAGAGAAATATTTCTTCTCTTTGAATATTGTATGTGTCGTACATGAATCAATTAAACAAATATTTTTACAATTAAACATTGATTCAAGTTTGTTTTGTGAAATTTTCATATTTGCTTCCCATGGTTTGACATACAAAAAAAACATACAAATATTAGTATTTTCAGAGATAAAAAAAATTTCATAAAACACAATCTTTGATTGAACAACTTGATTATATATATATAATATGTACTTAATGTTGCTAACAAAATGAAAAGTCATGGGAGTTATATAATACTAGAAATGTAATCATACTGGCTATACACATAATATATTTATAATTATATGATGTATGTTGAAACAATCATATATTACATATGTAAATCTGTAGGCATAGTATATATTATAAATCAATGTAGCAACAACAACATATATTATGCAATCACATATCTGCATATTTATAAGCCAATATCGTACTAATATTCTGTATGTAGGCTTGTCAAAATAAATAGTTAAAAGTAGCTAGTGGTATATCATGTTATACTGCACAATAATGTATAATCACACATTATGTTAGGTGTACCCAAGTACTTAAGCATGTAACTAGATATACTTGAATTCAACAAGAAAGTAGACTTGAAAACAAAACAATTTCAAGTAACCTCATTATTACTAACATGTTTTATTTCTACACAGAAGAAGATGAATAATCAATAAAAACTTCTTGGATTTAGTCAAAGTAGGATGAAATATTTTGATGATGCAAACACAATTTATATTCATATTTTGGATACGTACTACTGTCAAGAAAATGTTATTGTTATCTAAGTCTATTATTGATTACTTCTATTTATATTTTAATAATTCAAATCAATTAAGAAGCAGTTCATTAAAATTATTACATCTTTATTCATAAATAACGAGATCATGGTAAAGTATGAGTATATTTCTCTTTCTATTTTTGTTTTTAAACATAATTGAGAAAAACTAAGTATCCAACAAAACATATCATTATTCTTACAAAAGAGAGAAACATGTTGCACCTGATAATTTTAAATCAGAGTCGAGAACTTTAAAAGAAGATAACCTACCGTGATGGTTAGAGACTCGTGCTGATAACGTGTTATAAAATAAAAGTAATTTAGTAAAATATTAACAAGAAATATAAGC